>JARYZH020000060.1:145000-745000 GCA_030021035.2 Notholithocarpus densiflorus
ACAGGCGTCTGAGGCCATTGGGACACTGTACTCAGCTGATATATCTGAAATGGTTGATCCTTGATTGTCTTCATCTTCCACATCAGCCAATTGTGGGAGACCAGGGTGCTCAACAACTGACTTGACCAAAGTGTCTACAGATCCTGAATCCACACCAAATGAACCATTTTTTTCATATGAATGGTTTTCAAAAAAAGATTTCAAGCTGGATGCCAGCTGATTAATCAAGTTGTCAATTAACTCCCTTATGACAGCCACATCTTCTTTGGACAGATCAAGCTGTTCAACCATCTCCTGAGCTATTGCAGTTGCAGTATCAGAATCAAGATAAAATGCAAAATGGATGTTCCTCACATGGCCTGTTAAAACAAAGACAATACATAGTTAGCACTTTAATCCAAAAAAAAAAAGGGTGCAAAGAAACATTATTGTACAGCATATTTACTTACCACAGGGATCAGTAATACGCAGAGTCAATGAAATTGTATTATCATCATCAATTTTCTGCCCTCTTAACCTAAATTCATTATTCTTGGTAAAACTTTGAAATTCTAGAGTCGAAGAGTTAGAACTTCCGTTGATGCTTTTTACACCAGAGTCAACAGAAAGCTTCTTGCAGTTAGAATCTATGTCCATCGCATGATATTCAGGTTGCGGTGGGTTCACTAGTACGGGCAAATTAATGGGCGCCCGCAGGGAGTCACAAATGAGATCCTTTGAATTTACAGTTGCAAGAAATGGATCTTTCAAGAGCTCTGTTGCAGGCAATCTCATAGATGCTGGAACTAGACACTTCTCAATGAACTGCTTAACTTGGGGGTCATTCACTTTACTGAGAGAAGCAGGCTTTATGCCCTGCAGGAAATGAATTTAAAGAAAATATTACAACCTCAATTTAGAATTAAAGCATGAATGATATGTACTGCAGGTGGTCGCCAACTTACGGTGGTAACCTTCTTATATATTTGAGCAGGATTTTTGCATTCACTATACGGGTATTCACATGTAACCATTTCTAACATGCACATGCCAAAAGAATATATGTCGACAAGTTCATTGTATTCCTCTTCATAAAGCTCCGGAGCCATGAATTCGGGGGTGCCTGCGCAAAATATAAAAGTAAAACAAAAGATGGTTTAGTCAAAGTCCAAACAATTTCAGAGAAAGGGAAGTTTATACCAATAACACTTCGGGCAGTAGGCTGCTGCATGACAATTGCCAGTCCAAGATCTCCAATTTTAACTTCTCCATTGTTTCCATTAACGAATATATTGTCACATTTCAGGTCTCTGTGGATAATCGGAGGATTATGGCCATGCAGATAGCTTAAACCTCGAAGAATCTGCCTTGCCCAGTTCTTGATGGCCTTCATGTCAACATTCTTATGCTTCTTACGATATCTAAAACCCAGTAAAACCATTAATGATTACAAATGGGCATTAAAGTGAAGAAAAAATGAATTGAAAATATGGCCAACAGTCAATGGAACTCACTTTCTCAAACTCCCAGAAGTGAACAACTCCGTTATCAGGTTGATAGTCTTGTTCTTATCATCTACCCAAGAATTATAGGACTTGATAATATTTTCATGTTTCAAAGATTTCAGCAGATGAACCTCTGAATATAATCTTTCCAGCTGTTCTGGTGACTGCAATACATCCTCAATGTTCACTTGGTTCCAAGCAACTTCAATTCCATTCACTTCATCAAATGCCTTGTATCTATATATAACATCAAGGGAGCCGAAACAGGACAAATTCAAAGTGAACAACAAAGTTTTCTATATTAAACAACTACCAACTTTAGAAACTAAACCACTAAAACCATAAAGAAGAATATTGAATAAGATAGGTATAAGAACCATACACAGTCTTAAATGCTCCCCTCCCCAAGACTTCATCAGACTGAAAGAATAAAAACATCATGTAAAAATATTATATCAATAAATCCAATAAAATAAATAACACATATCAACTCAACAACAAAGCAACCAAGATATTTAAAATATCCGAGGCCATATAATTACAAAACCCACAAGAAGAACAACAAAATTCCTGCCCGGCATTCAAATTTTCATCTTACTCTTTTAAAAGAAACATGCTAAAGCTACTCGCACATCAATGAATGTGATTGGTACCACATAACCAAAATGATCAATAGATTTCTTAATTACTTTTTTGTATTGTGTTGGTAAAATTCGTAGTATAAAATCCACGAGAATTTAATGACAACCAACAAAAAATGGATTTTTTTGCCATGAATAGGACTTCCCAAATCCAAACACCCTCTTTATAGACCGGTAAATTAACTCCTCTTTTTAACTTGCTTCAACATGTAACCCCAGATTTTCTTTAAATGGATTTTGTCTAATTACTAGTTAACTTTTTCATCTGTTCATTTTTATGTAATGTTATGTTTCTATTCTTTGTTTTCTTAAATAATTTGAAATAAAATTTTTTTGCTTCATAATTTTGTTTTGCTTTTTCATAAGTAAATAATACAATTGAAGAATTAACAGACAATCTGGATGTAATTAATCCAATATTCTTAACTTCAGTTGAAGCTTCAATGAAAAGCAATTAATGGAAACATATAATACTCCGTTTGGTTAGTAAGAAAAAAAATAAAGGAAATATAATCCGTTAACTAAGCCTAAAGAACAATTGGCTAAGCAAAGCATAGATCTGGAGTAACAACTAAAAAATTAAAAATCAAAATTCTACGTTCAATCTTTTGCAACTAATTTTCTTGGCAAACAAACAGCAAAAAGAGAAAGAATTGTGAATCTCATACCCGAACGTATCGTCCAGTCGGATCTTTCTCCACAGCCTCACCAACCTCAGCTTCCGATTTTGAAACCACACCGAAATCCATAGCTAGAGTAAAGAATTAAGAGAGAGAAAGGGAGGGACAGAGAGAGAGAGAGAGAGATTGTTTTTAAGAGAGAAAAAGAAAAGAAAAGAAAACAAATCGCAAACCCTATCAAAGAAGTTGTTTGATTTTGACGTTGATCGGAGAACGAAGAAGCTGTTGTTCCGAGAAGGCTTCACAAGCAATGGAGTAGGAATCGAATGCCGATCGGAACCGGAATCGGCATCCGATGATTAAACGCTGCGTTGTGGAGTTGGATTCCATGGTAGAACGTAGAAGAAGAAGAGGAATTTCTGAGGTTGAAAAAGCTATACGAGTCCCTGATTCGTCCATAGCTTTCTCTGCATCTTTTTTTTTTGCGGCTTCGATTCGAAAAAAAAGCAAACCCTAGAGTTGAGTGCGATTTTGAAGTTTCAGAAATTCGATTTTCTAAACCCTAAGAGAGAGAGAGAGAGAGAGATTCGGAATTGTGATTTATGTGCGAGAGTGGAAGAGACGGAAATGGAAGAACAACTCAGAGAATCTTAATCATAGTCAATCAACGGCTTCTATTAGTATAAGGTGGTGTTATTTGCTAGAGAGATAGATTCTCCAACGACAATCAAAAAAATAATTACTAGAAGATATCTGGATTTCTTGATTTTTATCTTTATTTTTTATGCTTGCTTTCTTTTTTTAAAAGCTATTTTAATTTATATTTTTTAAGACTTTTTTTAAGAAATTTTTTTAAAAATATTTCTAATATTTCCATCCAATATTGGAAATATTTTTTAAGACATAAAGAATCATGTTAGGGACACAACATAAATTCACATTTTTAAATTAGCTTACTATGACATTAAAAAAAATTATATTATACTTATATTATGATAGATTAATTTAAAAATATTGTGAAATTGTTATGATTTTTTTTTTTTAAAGTAAGTAAATTTTAAACTAGGTGTTGTTTTATGGATAATCAAATGGAAGGGATATAAATTTTTAAAAAGTATAAAGACATGACTTTTCAAAGATAAAACTTGTTAGGAAAGTTAAGAGATAAAAATTTGGATAAAATACTATTTTGATCTCTAAATTTTGTCAAATATTTATTTTTCGTCCTTAAACTTTAAAAAATTTTTTTTTTATCCCTAAACTTTGTAAAGAATTTTTTCAATAGTTTAGAGATAAAAATAGGGATGAAGAAGAACATTTTTCAATAGTGTAAGAATGAAAAACAAACTTTTGAAAATGTTTAAGAATATAAATAAAATATTTTTAATAGTTTAGGGATGATAAATGAACTTTTTAATAGTTTAGGGACAAAAATGAATTTCTTAAAGTTTAGGAATGAAAACCAAACTTTTGGTAAAATTAGGGACCAAAATAGTATTTTACTCAATTTATTATTTTTATTTTTTCTGTTTTTTTATTGAGAAATGCCATTTTTTTTTTTTTTGAGAATAAGAAATTCCAATTTAGTAGTTATGAAAAAAAGAAAAAAAATCAAAGAATTCTCTCCTTTTTTGAAAAATCAATTTGTAGAATATTGGATTACATGTTAAAATATGCAAATTCACTTGAAAAATAGAGCAAAAATTATATATCTGGTTGGATCCAGAACTTCAAACATGTCCTTTCTTGTCAAGTAATTTGTATACTATTGGCTATTTTAGTTTTTTTTTAGTTTTTTTTTTTTTGGTAGTTTAGAAAGTTTGAAATTTAAATCTACTATTTTTTTCTAGGACGTTATTGAAACTTTAAAGTTCATATTAGACATGCAAACTTTATCTGAAAAATAAAGTTGGTTTGAATTTGGATTTAGAGATTCAATTTTGAAAGAACAGAGCACCAGCATCAGTTATTGCAAAAATGCATCATTTTAATACATCAAAAAACTACTTTATTATTTTAGCGCAACATTTTACAATACATTTTACATAAGATCTTCTATTATTCAATTTAATACATTAAAATAATATATATAACACATTAAAATAATATTAATTCCCCAATTCAGAATGCAACTGGTGGGTTGCGGCCACCACCAACAATCACTACCACAACCACAACCACCACCGGCACAAACCCATTACCAAATTCATACCCACAACAAACCCACAGCCACCACTAGCACAAACCCATAGCCACCCACCGATGCCACAAACTCACAACCATCACTATCGGAATCCTCCAACAAATTTCAAATCCAAAACTCACAAATAAAAAAAATAAAAAATAAAAACCCAAATCCCCACAACGAGGTCTGATATGTGAGAAGAGAGAGAGAATTAAGATAAAGAAAGACTGAGGTCTAAGGAGGAAAGGAGAAAGGAGAAAGAAGAAAGAAGAAAGAAAAAGAAAGTGTGGGTCTAAGAAGCCCGAGAAGAGAAGAAAGAAGAAAGAGAGAAAAAGAATCTTAAAAAAATATTTTTTTTTTTTTAAACTTTTTTTTTTAGCATTTGTGTCCATACCATACCAATTTTAGAACTGTACTTTAGCTCTATGCCATTTTTTCTAGCATTTGACACATCTCATGAAGCAAGAGTTTTGGTGTTTGGTGTGGCACACTTGATGCTAATGCTCTTACTTTAGTACTTCGGTTGTGTATAGTTTGAACAAGATCTTTTTTATTCTTTTTAAAAAAGAGACACACACAAGAGAGATAAAATGAAGTTCTAACTTCTAACACAAAGACATACCATAAACATCACTCAAAAGTTATAATTTTTGACACTTTGAACAAGATATTTAATCCAATTAATGGATTGCAATTATAATGGCATAAGTATAAAGATTATTTGAATAGTATTTGCAATTCAAAATAATCTTCATACCAAAGTATGAACTGTGAAAATTATTTTGGATTCCTTCTCAAAAAAAAAAATTTATTTTGGATTGGTAATATATATAAACAAACACACACATATACGACTATACGAGGAAATGAGGTTCTAATATAAATGTCTATTACAAACTTCATTTAAAAGTGATTATAAGTTTATAACTTTTAAGGAGACGTGGGCTAAACATAGGAAAACATTAATTTATTTATAATAAAAAATAAAATAACTTATATACTAAGCATAAGAAAAGATTTTGCATATTTGACATCTTGAAGAAATGAATGGAATTGAAAATGGTAGATCTTTCATTATTTACATGATGATATTGATGGGTAATTTTGCAATTATCATAAACATAAAGATTAAAGTATTAGATCTAGATTTTTTTTCAACTTTCTTGTTCCCGGATATAATCACGGAAAGCTACATTATATGTTATTTGCATAAAATATATATTAAGTTGATGTTAAACATAGTGTACTTTTGTGAATCTTAAGCTTGTTGGAAAAAAAAAAAGAAATGGAAAATAATGAAAAGAATAGTTTTTTAATATTCCTTTTGAAGTTTTAATAGAGAAAATGAACTTGTTTGGGAGTTTAAGTGAGAGAAAATGAAATCAGTAGAAGGGAACACTTATTCCTCTCTATTCCTTCAAAATATCAAGTTTTTATTCCTCAAAAAATTGAGAGGAAGTAGAAGGAATAGAAATAGATTTAATGATTTTTTTTTTACTAAAACTCTAAAAATACCCTTATATATTTAGCACTTTATTTCTAACATAGAGGTTTAATAGTAATATTATTATAAAATGATTTCATTCACTCCCAAACAAGGTTACTTAACTTCTATTCCATTTCTCTATTTTAAAAAATCTAAAACAATATTACTCAATTTCATTCCATTCATTTTTTCTCATTCATTTCCCTTACTTAATTACATTCTATTATATTCTATAAGCATGTAACTCATGCAAACACATGAATGCATTTAAAATAAACACAATTTTTATTACAAAAATATAAATAATTAGTCAAACTATTAAAAAAAAATTAGCATGTAACACATGCATACATATGAATATATTTAAATTAAACACAATTTTTATCATAAAAATATAAATAATTAGTCATATTATATATATATTTTTTTTTTTAAAGTAAACGTAATTAGTCACATATTAAAATTCTTATCCAAATCTAATACTACTTATGATAATTTTTTTTTCTAATTTTTAATAAGATAGAATGTATGATGATCTTCGTTGTGTGGTGATTTTTATTGAGTATATGTGATGAGTTTTTTTTATTTTTTTTTATTTTATAGTTCATTAATATTAGTTTCTTAGTATTTTGCACTCATTAACTCACTTGGCACAAAAATTAAAAAATTTAAGTGGCCATTTAAAATTAAAAACAATTTTTATTATAAAAATATAAATAATTAGTCAAATTATTAAAAAAAAATAGCATGTAACACATGCATACATATGGATATGTTTAAATTAAACACAATTTTTATCATAAAAATATAAATAATTAGTCAAAAAATATATATTTTAAAAAGTAAACATAATTAGTCACATATCAAAATTTTTATCCAAATTTAATATTACTTATGATAATTTTTTTCCTAATTTTTAATAGGGGAAATTATAGTAAACCTACCTGTGTTTTGGCCTATTTGCACTTTACCTACCTGAGTTTCATTCCGTTTGCTCTCCGTTACCCACCTCACCCTCAGACGTTAGAAAACACGTTTTTAATATAAATCACAATATAAGAAGGATCAAAACTACTTTCCCTTAAAGACTTTCCTCACAAGCCCTAGAATCACGAAAAATCCCCATTTATGTCTGATATACAAATCGTGCTGCAAGAATAAACCAAGACGAGCAATGGGTTGTTCGAGGGACCTAAATCCAGGTAATAAATCAGTCATTGTTTGGGTTTTCGAACTATTTTTCTTTGGGTTTGTTTGGGTTTTATAATTTTTTGAGAAATCGGTCAATGCTACATGTATTTATCTGTCGAAGCTCATCATTATTGAGAATGTTACATGAATTTGTTGATGTTTATGAAAAATGTGACCACCTATGGATATAATTTGTTGATGTTTATGGGCATTTTGTCTGTCGTGGTCATTATGCCTCATTGTGAACCCTATGTTGGGTTTTAATTTTAGTGTTTGCATATGCTTATTAGTAAAACATAAACATGTGGTCTTTGCCCCATGTGTGTGTTGCCTCCCAAAAGCAAAACAGGAACATAAAAGTGTTTATTCTTTATGTGTCTGTTCTTTTACAATTCGTTAATTGTATACATGTAAAATGGTAATTTGTTATTGCAGATGGATGATATAGACTTCAAATTCGAGGTTCATTATGGGGGTACTTTTCTGTGAAACCCAAATTTAGAATATTTTGGTGAGAAAGTTGAAATAATGTATGATAAGGATCTTGATAGGATTAGTTATTTTGAAATAGAAGGTATATGTGATGATTTGGGGGTTGATGAACCATATATGTTTCATTATTTAGTTCCTAGGGGCAACTTGGAGCAAGAATTGAGGCTCATAAATGATGATGCAGATGTGATGTCTATGTGTAAACTTCATGCAGAATGGCCAATAGACACCATCATACTGTATGTGGAAAGTGGTCATGCTCCTCTTGCAGTTGAATTTTCTGAAGGGGTTGGTGGAGGGGAAGATAGATATGGCCAACTAGAGAGTGATGGTGATAGTGTGGTGGTAGAAGAATCACATGGTGCAGCAGCTGCTGTTAAAGAGGAGTTTGATTGGTTGAATGAAGGTTTAGAAGGAGAAGACTATGATGATGATGTATTTGGTGTGGTTTCTCCACCTCACAGTGTTCCACCTAAGCCTAACACTGTTCCACCTAAGCCTTACAATGATCTACCTCAACCAACCACTTATACACCTCAGCCAAACACTAATACATCTCCTACAAACACTGATACACCTCAGCCAAACACTATTCCATCTCTATATATAGATGTAGATGAGGAGTGGGCTGAACCAGCTTTAGATGATAACATTGCAAGTATGGATGGTTCTAATGATGAGTAGAGGTTTGGCTACCCAGAATTCAATGAAAAGACTGATATAAGAAATGTTAAGTTGATAAAAGGGATGAAATTTCCAAACTCCAAGGTTTTTAGGAAGGCTCTGAGGGAGTATGTCATTCAAAAGCATATTGATATCAAGTGAAAATTAAATGAGAAGAAGAAGATTTCTATACATTGTAAGAATAAGTGTGGATAGAGGTGTTATACTTCTATGGTTACTCGAGAGTGTACATTTCAGATTAAGACACTTAATCCTGAGTGTACCTGCCTCCTAACATTTCAAAATAGTCAAGTTACATCAACATATGTGGCAAACAGGTACTTGGAAGATTTTAGTAGAAATCCTAATTAGGAGGTCTTAGATGTCTATCACCATGTCATGCAGCAGATTTAAGTTGATTTAAGTCTTAGTCAAGTGTATAGATCAAGAAAGGTAACTAGGAGTTTGATCACTGGGAATGAAGAGCAGCAGTATAGCCTACTTAGAGATTATGCAGGAATGATAAGAAGGACAGATGTAGGAAGTAAGGTGATATTGCAAACAGAGATGGAAGATGAGAATACACAACCCAAGTTCAAAAGGATGTACATTAGGTACAATACTAAAAAACAAGGGTTTTTAGATGGTTATAGACCATTTGTTAGGCTGGATGGATGTCACTTGAAGGGTAGGTTTGGTGGGCAATTACTGTCTACTACTGCCAAGGATGGAAATGACAATATATTCCTAGTGACAATGGCTGTGGTTGAGCAAGAGAACAAGGACAGCTGGATCTGGTTCTTGGAGCAATTTGCAGATGACATTGGTAGGCCAGAGCAACTGAATCTGGTATTCATCAATGATAGGCAGAAGGTATTCTCATATTGCTCATAATTATTACTTACTTGTGATGTTCATATTGATCATACTGCTTACTTACTTTTGATTTTGAACTTGCTTACTTGCTTGTAATACTTAGGGCCTTATACCTGCAATGGAGACTTTATTCCCAACTGTAGAGCATAAGTATTGTGTGAAGCACATATACAACAACTTCAAGGTTAACCACAAGGGTATGGAGTTAAAGAATATATTATGGGGGTGTGTTGGCACAACATCAGTTAGGGAATTTCAGAGGGGGATGCAATATCTGAAAGATTTGGATGAAAAAGCTTGAAAATATTTTGCAGATATAGATCTTGCACAATGGACCAGATCTCATTTTACTCCTAGGGCTTTGATTGATTGTATTGTCAACAATTTGAGTGAGAACTTTAACTCCATGATTTTAAAGGCTAGAGATAAGTCAATCTTATCAATGCTGGAATGGATTAGGGTTAGGCTTATGAGCAAACTTTACATAAAGAGGACTGGTATAAGAAAGTATCATGGCAAATTGTGTCCAAACATACAAGACAGGCTGGAGAAGTTGAAAATAGAGTGTAAGGGCTTCTATGCAATGCCATCAGGGAGGTTTATGTATGAAGTTGACAATGAGAAAGAGAGACATGTGGTGGACTTGGTAAGGAAGACATGTAGTTGTAGAGTATGGAACTTGACAGGAATCCCCTGCAAGCATGGAGTTGCAGCCATTTTTGTGAATCGTGAGAAACTAGAGGATTACACCCATTCATGCTACTACAAAGATGTTTATGTAGAGACATGCAAGATACCCTTACCTCTTATGTCTAGCCAATCTGAGTGGATTCTAAGTGGTCTACCTGCTCCTGTTGCACCTAATATCTATAAGCCACCAGGCAAGCCACCCATAAAAAGGAAAAAGGATGCTGATGAGCCAAGAAACCCTTACAGAGTTTCTAGAGAGAGCAAGCCCATTAAGTGTGGGAGATGTCAAAGGGAAGGGCACAATGCAAGAGAATGCAAGGCTAATGTCCCTGGTGAGACATCATGGGAGAGGAGGAAGAGAATGCAAAAAGCTAAATTAGTAAGTATTTTGTATGTGTTCATTTAATTGTTACCAGCAATACATCAATAACTGCTTTAACATGCTGAAATTTGGTTGTAGGTAAGGGGAAGAGCTTTTACATGCAGACAAAGATCCTAGGCCCCATCTTCATCCCAGGCCACATCCTCATCTCATGCCTCATCTTCATCTCAGCCCCCACCAATTCATCAGCCTTATAATATGGCATTCTCTAACCAGACTTCAGGGTCACAGCCACCAAGTCAGACTTCAGGGTCACAGTCACCAGCTCAATGGTACTCTTCAGACTTCACGTACACAGTTAGAGGAGGTCCATGGTTCTCTTCAAGCCAGCCAGCTCTACACACTCTTGTAGAAACATAGGACACTAGAGCACCATCATCACAGGTACTATAGTTTTATATTTGATGTTTATTCATAAATCAGTGAAATGGGTAGCTAACATCTTGATTCTTGTATTTTGTAGCCTACAAGATCACCTGCTACTAGAGGAATTGCTTTCAAAGGAAGAAGTAATGCAGCAAGGACACAAAAATGTAGCACAAGAGATGGAATGGTAGCTATGGGAGGAGAGGCAGCCATATGGACAAGAGTAGCTATGAAGCAAGGGCAGGGCAGCCATGGGATTATATATGTCAATTAAGTGTTAGTTTAATATTTTGTAAATAAGGGCAGGACAATGTGTTAGTTTATATGATGTTGGGGTTATATGATTAATTGTTAGTTTATATGCTGTCAAAACATTGTTGGGGTTTGTGTTATTTTTGTAAGTTTTGTACCAAATGCATTATATGCAATGGGCATGACAGATGCAACTGTTTTGTGGTTGTTGTACCAAATGCCTTATTTTGACTAATGGTTGATGAAAGACAATGTTCAATGTCACTTTAAGTGTGTAGGCAAATTCCCAACTTAATGGCAGGTGTTTTATATGATTATTTGAGTAATTGTTGTCATGTGGTTGATTATTGCAATTGAATATAGTAGGTTTATGTGTGTATGTATTGAATACAGCAGGTTTATTATTTTGAGTAGTTGTTGTCATGTGATTGATTATTGCAATTGAATATAGCAGGTTTATGTGTGTATATGTTCTATACAGTAGGTTTATTATTTTGAGTAGTTGTTGTCATGTGGTTGATTATTGCAATTGAATATAGCAGGTTTATGTGTGTATATATTCAATATAGCAGGTTTATTATTTTGACTAGATGGCATTGCATTTGTCTTATTTTGTAAGTTGACAAATGGTTGTCATGCACTTTCAACACAAACACCAGACACAATTCATTTTAAACAATGCACTTTAAACAATTCATTTTCAACACAATTCACTTTACACAATGCACTTTCAACACAAACACCAGACACAATTCACTTTAAACAATTCACAGCATCCAACAAAATACAAGACACAAGTTGCCAATTCACTTTAAACCATAGTGCTATTACAAAACAAAGTGGCTTCAAGCCAACATTGGCCAATTAAGAAACTACTTATACATTACAACCCACCAGGCAAACTTAATCTCATCATTCCAACATTCTCACTTGAGCCAAAAAAAAAAAAAAAAAAAAAAAAAACCTTAACCAAAAAAAAAAAAAAAAAAAATCCATGAAAGAATTAGTGCAATTCTGGACTTTCTCTCTTGCTCTAAAGCTTTCGCTGCTATCTCCTTGGCTTTAACAGACCCAACTCGAAACTTCCTCTCCTTCTCAGTAGCTTTTGCTGCCATTTCTTGAGCAATTTCTGCCATTTAGGTAGCTTCTACTGCTATTCGAGTAGCTGTTCTTTCCCTTTTATTTGCAAGTTGCAGCTCACTCCGCAGTATAAATAGCTTTTGTTGCACCAAAAGGGCAGCTTCATTCCCACATATACAAGTGGGATTATCAATCCAATGAAAGAAATGGCACTTGGGACCAACCTGTTCATAAATTTAATTCAACATATCACTTTCCAAACTCACTTCAGTCAACTAGATTAACTAAAAACTAAAATTACTTTATATCGACTACAACCCAGAAACCTTCTCCCAAAATTATCCACTGTCAAACTTGTTCTCAGCACACAAGTCCCATATGTACACATATGCCCACTTGAACCTGAGTAATTTCCACTCGAAGAAGACAATGCTTATCAACTTCTGCCAAATTTCCTGTGAATCAAAACTACACATTAATGGACTTCTGCCCAACGAACCAATCTTTCAAAAGGTGAAAACCCAACCCAAATAAAGCAAAAATTCCGTACCTGGTTTGCTGTATCTTCGAATCAAAAATGCCTTAAGACAACCCAAAGTTAGAATGTCTGGGATGATGAAAATTTTATGAAACACATGTAGAATAATAAAAAAAACCCAACTCAATACAAATATTTTTCGTGATTCTAGGGCTCGTGAGGGAAGTATTTAAGGGAAAGTGGTTTTGATCCTTCTTATGTTGTGATTTCTATTAAAAATGTATTTTTCTAACGTCTGAGGGTGAGGTGGGCAATGGAGAGCAAACAGAATGAAGCTCGGGTGGCCAAAGTGTTAAGTTTTAAATCACGGGTAGAGAAAGTGCAAATGGGCCAAAACATAGGTGAGTTTACTGTAATTTTCCCTTTTTAATAAGATAGAATGTGTGGTGATCTTTGTTGTGTGATAATTTTTATTAAGTATATGTGATTAGTTTTTTATTTTATTTTTTTATTTTATAGTTCATTAATATTATTATTTTTTTGAGTAAAAGTTCATTAATATTAGATTATTAGTATTTTGCACTCATTAATTCACTTGACACAAAAATTAAAAAACTTAAGTGGACATATAGCACAAACTTAATTATATAAATAATTATAGAATGGTCCCCACATAAATTTAGACACATGGCGCAAAATTAGATTCTAATTTCAAATTCTAATTAAACTTCCTCTAAGTTTTGTCTATTAATATATATATATATATATATTTATATATATATTGATTCCATTCCTTTATGATAATTTCATTTTATTCCATTCCTTTATGAACTTCCAAACAAAGACTTCAAAGTGAAACATATAATGAGAAAATTATCTGATAACATAATAAAGTATGAGATAAAATGTAGCAAAATATAGAAAGAGAAACATGGTGTTTACCTACCATTTTTATTATTACTTAGTGGAAAATTTCTCTAATTTTAAGTAGGGCTATAAATATACTGAGCCATTTATTCATAATAATTTGGATTCGACTCAAGAAAACGTTTGTTCATATTCGTTTATTTAGCAAACGAGCCATCTCCAATCCAAGAATATACTTCAATAGCAATAAACAAGCAAAAGTCAAACATAATAATGTACTTATAAACAAGTTTGTGAGTTTGAAATTTGATTTAAGTATATATAATGTTATATTATATATTTACTGATTCATGTATAAAAATCTATATACATAGATTTGAGATTAAATTGTGTAAAGTTGTGAATAAATTCATAAATCATAAGATATCAAATTATTATTTGTAATATATACATATATATATAATTTTAATTATATGAATTTAGATTTTATAAATTAATAAAAAAAAATCACTCTATTTAATTGAATAGAATAATATAATATTTTAGATACTAATTATTAGCACAAATTTGTGAAGGAGTAAAAGATTTTAAGCATGGAGTTTAACATATATGAAAAAAGAATAAGTTAATTAAATAGCAATTGAACAATCGACAAGAAAATGAACAAAGTCTGAACATAAAATCTAGCTTAGCGATGAACTTAAACTTGATTTGTGTTCAAAATAAAATTAAATGAATAAAAAAATCCTAAAATTTTACCATTTTAACTCAACTTGATCAGTTTACAAATTACAACCTCGATTCTAACTTTTGACATGTTAAATCCTAAATTCTCATTGCGAATTCAGTACATGTATGATAAGTCGTTCATAAAATAGTCAAAGTTAATGTTTTTAACATTTAGATTTATTTTTTAAAAACAACACTAAAATTTTATATGACATGGTGAAACGTACATGCCAACCGCCACTATTAATTCATGGGCACGAGGTGGATTGATTTTAGGGACCAACTACCAAGTTGGAGTTCTTGGGTGGGTGGGTGCTGTTCATCTCACATCATGATCATTAAATTAAGCGGGTTGGCATGAGTTTGGGGTTTCATTCCCACTTGATTTATTGGAGTGATGATAATATGGGCCCAGAGTTTTACTTGGCTCCAGAGTCCAGACGTGCCAACAATAATAAGTTTATATGTGTGGGACATAAAACCAAAAACAAAAAGATCTAAAATGGAGAATTGTTGTTTGTACAAAATTCTATGATCGGAGGAATTGGATTAAATCAGACTTGGCCTTCTGGTATTAGTCAATTGATATAGTGATATAGATATATCGGGAGCTTGCTTAACATATGGTGTCGTGGTGTAGTTGGTTATCACGTCAGTCTAACACACTGAAGGTCTCCGGTTCGAACCCGGGCGACGCCATTTGATATTTTTGCTCTCTTGCTTTTTTGTTTTCTCTTTTTGCTCTCTTTTTGTCAATTTTTGATTGGTTGCTTAGTCCTTGTCAACGAGACCACGGCTTTCTTGTTGATCTCGTTTAAGGATTATAATGGGAAGTATGGAACCTATGGCAACTTCTCAATTGCAACTGGATCCTAAAAGTTTCAAGTGCTCTTAAAAGTCGGAAGACACTCTCCAATCGAGGTTAGATAGATGCTTTCATAAGAGACGCAAATCCTATGGATATTAAATTCAAATCAGACTTAAATATGAGCTCTTGCTGCTCCTACCACGTAATAATGTTCTAATAATGCATGCTTTATACTAAAAGTATAAACTTTAATATCATCACAAGCTGTATTTTGTACAATTTATAGAGGTTATTCACTTTCTCCTTTTTCATGTGTTCATTTCCTTTAGGAGAAGAAACAAAAAAACAAAAACAAACAAACAAACAACTGTAGGAAGCGGCAATTGCACAGAACGGTGGGGAAAAGATTGAAAAAGTCATGACATGACATGTAACCGAACAGTACTCTCTCATAGACTAATACCATCATTTAGTTCTTCCTCACAATAAAGATGACAATGGTGGCTTGAATCCAAAAAGAAGGCGCAATTTCATGCATTATTTGTTACATCATTCACAATGATGGTGGTATAATTGCTAAAATGTTATTTTAGCAACCAAAACACTAAAATGTAGGCTACAATAATGGTTCTATAGTTTTAAAAAATGGTAATTGAGTTACAGTAAATTAACAAAGATGACAGTTTACTATAGTTACAAACTTATTAAAAAATTAATATTTTATTTTTTCTCTCTCTTCTTCTCCTTAAAATATTTTTTTCTCTCTTTCTTCTCTCTTCAAAGCATCCTCCGTTTTTGTTTTTTGTTTTTTTGTTTTTTTTTTCCTCTCTTGCCCACCTCCTCTAATTCAAACTCTCCTAGCAAAATGCGAGATCAGGATGGTTGATATCGGCACGGCATGAGCTTGTGGTGGCGGTTGAGATTGGCGATGGTGGTGTTCGGGTGGTTGAGATCGACAATAGACAGTGGCTGCTCCTCTTCCCTTCAAATATATATTTATATATATATATATTTTTTTTTTAAATTTCTTTTGCTATGGCCAAAAATCTCTCTTTCCTATGGTGTGTTTAGTTATTGGTTGATTTAGGTTTGTGTTTGAAAGGTGGGATTTTGTGGTGGTTATCGGTTTGATTTTGGGTTGGGGTTTGCGATGGTGATAGGTTGGTGAGTTTTATTTTATGTAGTGGCTGGTGGGTGGATGAGTTTCAGTTCATGGTGGCTTGGGTTTTAGTTTGTGTAGTTGGTTAGTTTCGGTTTTTCTGGGTTGTGCAGTGGCTAGTTCAGCGGAGCCGTGGCTAGATTAGATAGGTGGTTGTTATGTGGGGGTTATGGCTTGTGGGAGGCAGTGGTGGTGATTTTGGATTTTCTGGTGGTGGTGGCTGGTGGTGGCCGTGAGTGGTGGGTTTGTTGGTTGTTTTTGCTTGGGAGAAGAGAGAGGCGCATAGAGAGAGAGAGAGAGAGAGAGAGAGGGACAATAAAAAAGAATAAAGAAATAATATTTAGATGAAATGGTAAAAAAATAAAACCTTTAATGTTGGATGTATTGTAAAGTGAGGTGTTAAAATAAATAAAGTAGCATTTTGAGTTTCTAAAAGCTAAAAAATTTAGAACCATCACTTTGAATGCTCTTAGAAGCCATGCAATGTATACCTTCCAGCAATCACACTGGAAGTGTACATTTTAGACCCATGCCAACCCAATAATAAGCCAGTTGGCTGGAAATTTCAACAGATTTACCACTGTCAACTTAAGTTATACAAAGATCAATAAGCAGTAGTAAGCTAGTTCAATTTTTTCAATTTTGATATATGTGCAAAATCAAAATATCATTATTTCAAACAGGTTTTCCACTTAGGACCATCTGCTTCGCTGAATCTGCATTGAGAAAAAACCAAACATCCACATACAGAGATGGCGACCTATCTTATCTGATTGTATAATATTGCTAATCAAGTTGTAACAGCAAAGAAAAACACAACAATTAGTCCTACTTGCATGTCCCATCTTGGACTACTTCTCATATTACTTTTCACTTAAGAACCTCTCACGAGTTCGACTCCACAAAAAGGCTGGCCTGAGGATGCAATCCTGCTTCTTTCAGTGACGAAGACAGTTTCTCTGGGCCATAAACGACCCGAGGAAAGTTAGAGACAAGGCTATAATTCTCAGTTTCTAAACAGCCCAAAGAATCAACATAGTCATATAGAGATTGAATTGTTGAAGTACTGTGGAACCTCCTCTCCTTGCGTTCTCCATTAGGAAACCGTACCAAAACCTGGTTCAAGTAAAACACAAAGGTATATATCAGGTTTGGTGAATTTTACTGCAGTCATATGTCCAAACTACTGACAAAGGAATCAGAAGAATATATGTGATGTAAGTGCAGACACAGAATTTTATTAGATAATGCCTTCATAATAATAATAATAATTTAACGAGGGAAGCAGGGGAGATGGGATGGGGGGATCATTAGCAAATCATAAAGAACAAAATCATCTTTGTACAAACTCGAGGTTTTTACCTGTGTCACATTAGGTCCTTTCTCAGGTTCATCACCAAGTGACAAAGCTTTCTCCTGCCTCATTCTTGCTAATGCAGCCTCTTTCTCTGCAGCTTCACGTGCTGCTCTTTCAAGAGCCTCTTCTTCCTCCTTACGCTTCCTCTCAGCTTCAGCAGCTTCCCTCTCGAGGCGTTCTTGCTCTTCTCTCTTCTGGCGTTCCCTAGCCTGATGCAACATAGAAAAATGATAAGTCACTGCAAGAAAGGCTGCAACATAGTTCTTTCTAAGAAGTAAGACTTTGCTAGTAGGGAGAAAAGGGAAAGGAAGCATGCCATATGGGCCACACCAAACTGCATGACACAAGCAAAAACCCAACTTAAAAGAGTTGCATACTTGATCAGCTTCAAGTGCTGCTTGGTAAGCAGCATCTTGCTCTTCCCTTAAGCGCATGTTGGTTCTTCTTTCTTCCGCTTCAAGTCTTCCTGCAACAAGAACAGGGGCACTTTCTTCAAGCACTTTCTGTAATATTGTGAGCATTTCTTCAGGAGATTTTGGTCCCTCAACCTGCAGAACATGAAATGATACACCAGTAAGTCCAAATTACAAAAGAACAAGTTTTCCTATACAAAGGCAGTTTGATGAAGGGAAATTGCAAATATAGAGATTACAAAAGAACAAGTTGTCCTGTGCAAAAGGTAAGGAAAGGAACATTGATGAGAAGGGAGATTGCAAATATAAAGTTCAATGAAACCAGAACATATCACCATTAATCATTCACAAGAACCTTCATAATCATTATAATATGTGCAAGACAAGATACTTGAACATGATTTAACAAACACCTAACATAGAGTGTGGTAAATGGACTTTCATAGAATTGTTTTTGATAGTAACTTTCATAGAATTGTCTTAACACCTCTAATGTAGTGGTTGGCTATGACACCATGAGAAGAAGAAAAAAGAAATCTAATGAAGCCATTAAATTGAGCTTTTAATGTCCATCATATGTTGGCCCCTTAGCTAGATAAGAGAGGGTTGGTTTCCAGCATAAGATAATGTGAAGGAAATTTTTATAACTATGTTGTTATCTATAATTTGACAGAAACCAGTTGTTGGACTTAGTATAATAGGAAGAGCAGCAAACAGCTCCATCATATCTCCTATGACGAAGAGAAGTATATAGACAAAAAGTAGAAGAGCCCTGGGTTGGTCATAGCTTCTTAATTTTTCATACTACTCCCTCTATCATGTTGCCAAACTCTTTATGCCTCTCCACCACATACCTAACAACTAAAGGACTAACATATAAAGGTGGAATCCCTTATTTATGTTGATGTCTTAGTTTCAGACCATATTCACCACTTTCATCAATCAATCCTCTACCTTCCCACCCAAGTAACATGCTTATCTCATCTTTTCTTTTATAGGTAAAATAACATCACTAAAAAAACACGAAAATGATGCAACCTAAGTAGACAGGATGTCTAAAAAGGAAGACCCAAATAGGGAAGGAAAAATACAGAATTATGATCTAAAATTCAAATCAACAATTAAAGCTAACAGATCTGAAGAAGTAGATCACTGCCAGCCTAACTCCCTTGCATGTTAAGACTGCAAAACAGAAACTTCAGCTGTACTATTGTGAGTTCTTTGCTTTACCAAAAAAAAAAAAATCTATTGCGAGTGCTTTGCTTTCAAAAGTACATGCGTCACTTTCTCTCCAAAAACTCAACATGTAGGCACAAAGGAATAGCCCTCCAAATTTCGGACTGGACATTTCCACACCCCCCCCCCCCCCCCAAAAAGCCCTTTCAATAATGAATCAGTCTCCAAGATTCATTATCCAGCTCACCACAAATGAGCACAATACAAGTGACCATAAATCTCTAGCTACCTCTCAATGTAGAAAGAGATGATCTATGAAATCCAAATTAGCTTTGAAAAAATTACACCAATCAGTAATTATTATGTCCCACTTCCTCAAAGTACAAATTACAACAATCAGAAATTATTGTGCCCCACTTCCTCAATGTATCCATTGCTAAAATTTTACCCTTCATTGTTGTCCAAGCAAAGAAAGCCACAGAGAATCCTGCTTGTCTAATCAGACTTAGCCAGATGTTTTCTTAGTGCATCTAAAATTGCGCTGGAGAACAAATATATTATCACAACTGGCATGTCGTTGCAGATGAGTAACAGCTGCAAGTTTTTTCTGATAGGTAAATAGGGGAAGGGGGCCTGGTGGGGTTCGAATTCCAATGCCCAGGCACCGCATGAGGTGCTGGAACCACTGGGGTATCCCCCAAACCTTAAGGTGACAGCTGCAGGTTTAATCAGGCAAACTTAAAAATAAAAACATATTTCCAAAAATTCTCAGACAAATCCCCATTATGGGTTTTCCATATAAGCTTGTGACTGATTCCACAAAAAAATAAATAAATAAAATAAAATAAAAAATAAGGGGCCAGAACGATCACTTTGCTGAGGGATAGGAATTTCTGGACCATACTTCCTTGGGGTGGTTTGGGGGGTGAAACTAAATTTCATTTGGTTAATTGGGAGTCTATCCCTTACCCCATTCAAATGGGTGGTTTGGGGGTCAAAAGACTTGTGGTTTTCAATAAATCCTTGTTAATGTATATGGTTGTGGCACTTTGGGATGGAGATAGACTGGTGTAATAGTGCTTCAATACATAGCATTTGATGGGGGTTGGTGTTGGGACAAGTCAAAAATTTTGTTTTTTTGGCATGATTGTTGTTTTTTGGAAATCTTTGTGATTGCTAGGAATAAAGATGCAAAATTGGTTAATTATTTGGTTGTGTCCAATGGGTGCACTCATTGAAATCCTTTTGTTCCTCTATTGATTGGGAGCTAGGATCTTTGCACTCATTCTTGAAGGAATTGTATTCTGCAAAGATATCTCCTGTGTGCAGGAGGATAGGATGATAGATGATTTGGACTCCTTCCAAATGTCAAGGCTTCAAAGTGAGTACTTATTACAAAGCTCTAAGAAGCTGGTGGGGGAGACCAACACAATCCTTGGTGTGCAATGTGAAGGGTTGAAACTCCTCCTCGTGTTGGCTTCTTTATTTAGTCCACAATGAAAGGGAAGATATTAACATTTGACAATTTGAGGAAAATGGGTATTATTATTTCGGATTGGTGGCGTATGTGCAAGTTCAATAGGGAGATTATAGACCACCTTTTCCTGCATTGTGATGTAAATATAGAGTTATGAGATTTCATATGGATACTCCCAGGAATTGGTTGGATGATGTGTAAAAGGGTACCAGAGTTGGTCTATATGGCAAAAAACAGTAGTTAGCTAGCTCAAGGAGTTGATGAATTCTAGGAGCCCTTCAATAGAAAACGAAAGAGATGATGAAGTCCAGAGACATAAGGACTTTAGAAGTAAATATCTCAACTTAATGACGCTTAATTCTTGTCCCAATAAGCACTACGTTTTCTCCAAATACACCTATTAGACACAACGAAACCACTTTCCATATCCTCCAATACCTTCTCCTACCAGACCACCACTGCCAAATTTTTAACATCTCCCGCACTGAAAACTGTATCACCTAAGAAACACCAAATAAACACAATATCATAAACCACAATTCCCAAGCCACTTCACAATGTAGAAAAAAATGATTCACATCCTCCCCATATCTTTTAAACATAAAGCACCACTCCATGATAATTACACCTCACTTTTGAGTGGAAAGACCATCCAATTGTTCAACTTAAGTTGTAGCTAGTGGGAACACTATTCGAGTTGCAACAAGCTCATTCGCCATCTTCCAGTCTAGTTTTAGGCATTTTTGCGTTTATAGATAGTTTGTATCTTGGTTTTTTTTCCCCCTTTTTTCTTCTCTAGAGTGTCCGTGGTTTATTCACTGTGTACTTGGGCCTCAACCTTCTTTTTATATCAATGAATTTCTTTTCTTACTATTTAAAAAAAAAAAAAAAAAAAGATACCCCAAGATACACTTGAGGAAGGAGTAAATAATTAGACCTGATGACAGGAAATTCACAGTTTAAAATAGGTGAAGGGTCTTCTGTTGCAATATGCCTGGACTAATGGCATCTTAACGGGTTTTGTATTTTAAATATGGTACAAGAGTAGTATATGATGCTAGCAACGTTAAGGCCAAAGCTTCAAGCTATGAAGCACGGAAACTTGATTTAGGGTGCTGTACATGTATCGTATCCGTGTAATACTGGCGTCGTATCGGCTGTTTTATGTTATAATTTTTTAGAAATTGCTCGTGTCACCATGTTGTAACTGTGTCCGTGTCCGTGCTTCCTTTTCAAGTGACTTGAAGGGTAAGGAATGGTGCTGGCCCCCTGCTAGATCAGATGCTTCAGTGAATTTTCAGTCTAAATTAACCATGTTGCAGAAAAAGCCGAAGACAGACCAATCTAGCAAGCATCTAAAACTGGCAGTTAATCAAGCTTAGATAGGTGCGATGCAATTAATCAAGAAGAGCTGTAGTAAACCGCTCTAAGCTAGCTTAATTCTCATTGACGATCCTGAGATATGCCTTTGTGCTCTAATCAGACAAGGGACTCAATGTTGTGGGGTTATGCAGGGGACTCAACCTGTGTATTTTACAGATATTTTAGGAGAGTAGAAACCACTTGTTCTTTAAATGTTCATTTACCACAACAATTTGGGGGAAGGTCACAGATATGTGCTTGATGTTCAATCATATCTCTGAATGGGATTGGTTGGTAGATTGGGGACTTAAAAGTTGGAATGGAAGGAGATTGAGGGCTATAATCTACAAACTGGCCTAAGGTTCTGCAGTTTATCAAATTTAATTCCAAATGAATGTTGTCATTCATGGTGATCAATGCAAAACAGAGGAAAGTATGCTCCATTATATCAAATGGGAGGTGAAGTCTCGTGTTAATGCTCAAGGAAATTTTAAGAAATCCTCTCTTGACAGATCGTTTTTTCATTCTTGGGGGATGTCAACCTTTGTTCTGCCTGATTTACATCAAAAGGAGATGGCTTTGGTTTGGTACTGGCAGCTGCCGTATGTTTATGCTTAGTACGCCTTTGTTTTGTATTTGTCATTTTGTCCTCAGAACTAGTCATCAAATATGTTTTGTTGGACAGGCAGATGTATTTTTTACTTTAGTGCCTTGGTGGTTTTTAGTGTTCTGGGGTGTATTGAGCTTTTGGCTCTGGGTTTGTTTCAGAGTGTGTAGTATTTTGTAACTGAGCTTTTAGTGAGTTGTGCAAACAAAGTTTTCTTACTGATAAAAAAGAAGACTCACTCTACCATGCAAATTCCATCAGCAACCAACAAAAACATTCTACTGGAATTCACCACACCATAAACCTACTCTTGAATAGACCCATAATCTCAACTTTTGTAATAAACTGATCTATTGACATAAATAATTTAAAACCTTAATTTGTCATACACAAGCCTCAAACAAGATACCAATTTTTGTCTTAACCATAAGCTTGTGAGAACTTTTGCCATATTAAACAATAAGACAAGGCAAAAAGAGGTCAAGTCTATGCCGAATTCCAGTAGAGCTCTCAGAGAGGATTGGCTATCCATTGACAAGTAGCAGAACAAAACAGCAAAGCACTTATCATTGACAAATAGGAGCATAACCTCCAACATTACATATACCAATATCCATTCCTCTTCCAACTATCAATTCTGCCGCACTTATTTTGCGACTAAACTTGAGATGAGCACTTCCTACTACAGAACAAAGAGGCACTACTTCAACCTACAATTTTATCTCCTCATCCCACAGAGCAAGAATGATTCTGTCACTGTCAAGCTTTGTTTGAAATTCAATCAAACAGTCTAATGACATGAAATTGTTAATTCCAAAGGACATGCTATGGTTTATTTATTTCGTATGTTTCATGTGCACCCGTTGAGTTTTGATCCCAAGACATCATCATCCACCCTATGGGAGAAGGAAGCGACATTTACCTGTTTAAGCTGGAGCTCCTTGGCACATGGTATGGTTCAATTATGTATTGAACTGATAATTTTCAATTTTAATTTCCATATATCAACAACTATCAAACCTTACTCCCAACCTTTGGGGGTTGGTTCCTACTCTATCCAAAGTCATACTCTATCACATCCTAAATTGACGTGTCCTCTTTTACTATTTCTACTAATGTTATTTTTGGTTTTCTTCTATATTTTTTCATTCCCTCCACCTTTTTTTCATTCCCTCAACTTGAATCGATTCACTCTCTCGATGGTGCATTAATCACTCTCCTCTCCTCTGAATATGACCAGTCTCTAACAACAAATTAGCAAGAGCAACTAAAACAATTAGCTCCTAAGCAAATTCTATAGAGATTCAGATACCATAAATTCAAGTGGAACTTAAAACTGGTACGTACCTGCTGGAGCAATGCGATCCTCTGATTCGTAGCAGCCATTACCACAGCACAGAAAGGAAATCTCGAGGCTTTCAAGCTATTACTCATCTTGAACCCTTCGCTAGCTCTAATACTTCCTCCCCACGCCACGAAGTTCTCGTTAACAAACGCCGCTAAAGCGTCCGAACACAGCGTTCTCTCGCAAAACAAAGGCGTGTCAGGATGATCCGGCGAGTGCAAATACACAAACAACAGCTTGAACTCGTTCCTCGATCTCTGAAGTGCGTCCATGAACCCTTGGCTCACGAAATTCGGCCTCGTCATTGTCGTCGTACCGTAATCTCTCTCAAACGCCGCCACGAACTCCATAGCCTCCGATGCCGCAGCCGATAACGGAACCAACCGAGCCGAAGCCTCGCTGTTCCGGCCCGAACCGGAGCCAAACCCAACCATTCCCATGGAATACGAGAGAACACCACCGGCGGCCCATAATCCAAGCCCAATCGCGCTGGAAATCAAACCTAGACTACCGGAAATCACCGAAATCGGCAAAGTCACGATCTTCCACGCCAAACCGGGTCCGGCAGCCGCTTCAGATCGCTCCGGTGCTCCAAAACGAGGAGGTTCTAAACTTGGCCGCGTGACACCTCGACCTCCGCCATCGTCGCCGGAGGATGTAGCGACTGCCGGCGTGGATGTGGAATTCTCCGGCGGAGTGGTGGTGTTTGTGGAGGTGATGGACGAGATCGCGAGCTCGAGGTCCCAGCCATGAGCGGCGAGAATCTCCGAGCACAAATCGGGATCTTCGAGGCCCGTGATCGCTTGGAAATACGCTACTTTGTCGGCTACATCAACCATATCTGTAAGGAAACCTAGCTCTCTCAAGAAATTAGGTGTTTGTATTCTTCAACAAAAATCACAGTTCGTTACAGAGAGAGGGAGAGAATGAAATTTGAGTTTTTCCCTCAAAAAATCGGAACGGAGGGGACTGACTGGAATGTTCTTTGAAAGAAATGGGATTGAAAAATGTACTAATTAATTATTGATTATTATTATTATACATACATACTAGTTTGGCCCTTGGACATGACGGAATTAACTAAACTGCCACATTTTCAATGGCAAAGAAGACGAAATGAGTGGGTTCGTACGTGTATCTCAAACCCAAATTGGCTACTTAACCGACAATGGGGCAAAGGATAAACGACGCCGTTTTTGTATTGAACTTTTGTGGGCCAAGAAAATGGGATTGGGAGCGCTTTTCAAAGTCTCCTGAAAGCTGAAGTTGTCCTGCGAATACGCCCAATACCCAAAGCCTGCTGTTTATCTTCTTTTGGTCAGAGCTTAACCAGTGGATAATAGGGGATGAATCATGAAAATGAAATGCATTGGACTCACCCATATTGCTATTTATTACCTATGTATTAAAATATATGTATATAATAATGTTTTTTAAAAATTTTGTTTATTTGGTAATGAAAATGTAAAAATACTTCAATTTGACTCAACTTTGGTATTTTTCTTAAATAATTGTTTATTTTGTCAAGTTATATCAATATCTACCACATTGAAATTATTATAATCAATATTTTAGTTTTATAATTTACTATTTATGTTAAACATAAAAAAATTCATATCATCTTCACTTATTTTGCGTATTAGTTAAAAAAATGATAAAAAGGAGAAGAGGTTTTTTTTTTTTTTTTTTTTTTTTTGAGAAGAAAAAGAAGAAGAGGTAGAACTTAAGAAGATAAATGAGGCACAAGCACAATCATGCATAAATTTCAAAATTATAATTTTTTGTCATTGCAAAAAAGCTCGCATATTAATATAAAAATATATATATAATACTTAAGATAAATCTAGACAGTTTCTATGTGAATACTAAGTGGAATTTTAATTTTTTTCATAGTCAATCTGTTTTAGTTTACTATAATTCTCATGTAATGATTTTTAGCTATTAGATTAATATAGTTTATGTTAAATTTTGTTAAACTCAAAAAATGATTAACTTATAGTAACAATTTTAAATCAAATAAACTAGCATATACTCGGCAGCATATGCCAAAGGCATTGTTCCTTTTATAACTTAGATAGAAGAAAATTCATCCTTCATTGAATCGCTTGTGATTTAGGATGCTTTGTTTTTATTTTCTTCTTAATAAATTAATAAATTAAGTTACCATATTTTCCATAAATAAATAATAATAAAAAGTAACCATTTGTGCATCTAAAACTTAGAATTTAACTTCAAAACAATGTCAAATTTATGCCATTATTATATAATTATTTCTAAATTTTATTGAATACACTCATTTAATTGTTATAAAAATAATTTGTTTATACTCTCTCTCTCTCTCTCTCTACATGTGATCAGGATGATCAGCAACAACAAACCCATGGCCATCGTGGCACTGCCAGCAAACCCATGAACCTCCAGCCATCATCTCTTCCTCCAGGGCAACCCACTGTGACATCTATCTCTCTGGTTGCGTTTTTTTTTTCCCAGTGGATTTTGGTTATATTTTATGAAATCATGGTATTATGAATTTTGTGGGGCTTATTTTGTTGGTACGGTGAATTTTGTGTTTTCAAAGTATTGTCACCAGACTCACCACCAAGCAAATGCATGAAAAATATTTTCTTAATGTGTACCAAATCCAAAAGCACCGTACGTATACTTTACACTGGTATTCTTTAGAATTTTATAGCACTTGTTCATTTCTTTTCCTCAGGTAATCAGGTGCACTGAGCCAAGAAAAATATGGAAGTCAGACCTTCTTTGGCGAGTAACTAAATTATATTGGAAAGAGCCGTTGAAAGATCTTCATGGTTGCCCTATCTTTCTGTTGATCTGATAAAAAAAAACTATTATCCAGGTGATTTAATTCGCACATGTTATTGCCTGCAACCTTGAATTTAGCCCAGTCTGCTAGTTCTTTGACAGCATCAACAATGCCATTGATCATGTAGCAATTTCAATCTATTTATAAAGAAGCTAAAGTTACTAGTGGAACAATTTCCACGGGAGGCACAGTCTGTAACCACTGTTATGGATGTTGTGTCCATTTTTTTGTTTTCAGGAGTTTCAGCTTCTGGGCTTTGGTGGGGGATTGAATAACTTAGGAAGGCAGTACTTTTAAGTCATTGTGGAGTGTTCTTGTACTGCATTGTTCATTTCTCTAACCAAGGTAATGGATGTTAGATGATTTCTTCATTGTCTTGACTCTTGATGGTAATTGCTAGGTCTCTCATGACACTCGAAGAGTTGGAGCTTACTTTCAATAAAATATTGCTGAGGTGCTTCTTTATATAATCACAGGCCTATTGGAATTAATACAGTAGTTGAGGCCTGAATGAGTATTAAATTCTCCATGAGTAAGGATATAGGAACTTGGGTTACCTTATTTTCTGAATTAATGCAACCATTGATAGCCTCTATGGCTGAAGTGGCCATGGGTTGACTCCCATCTAGCAAACTTGACCTATGCAAAACAATGTCCATTCCAAATTTCAAAATAAAGTCACGATGTTAGAATCAGATATTACAAATTTTATTATATAAGTTTTAAAAATTGATATATCCTTTTCAAAAAAGAAAAAAAGAATTGATATGTCTATTTTTCAACTAAAAAAAATAAAAAATTTATTTATTATATTGTTAATGTGATACAAATCACATTCACCACGCTAGTTTGTAAAATTGATAATAGTTTTGCAATAAAATTAATAAGCTTCAGCACTTTTAAAGTCAAATTCTAGTTTATATTGAGCATTAGCTGCACTATTTTTTTTAACATACCAAAGGTTCTTCTGTTTCCTTTGAACTTAATACACATTTGTAGCCTCGCTATTTCTCATCTGTTCCACTCTCAACAAGGCTGCCACTATCTTTAAAGTAATCGGCTACACAACCTAATAAATGGAAATGATAGTCAGCAAAAACAAAAACAAAAAAGATTTGTGGAAAAAATATATATATTCTCTGACATAAATATAACAAAAGATATATGTTTGATAACAATAAATTTAGTCACATAGAATATACATATAAAAATTGTGTTAGTAATACATATGAAAGTTATATTGCTTTAATCAAAACTTATCACCTTAATAAGTTGAAAAAATGAAAAATTATGTTCCTAACATTGCTCATTTGATAAAAAACCTAACCATATCAAGGGAATTGGCAAGCTTGTCCATGTTACAAGTGAATGTGATAAGAGCATATAGAGCTCTTGACCAGCCCAAATGGGGCAAATGAGCAAGCTTATGATAATGCACAATAAAGTACCAATGATAATAGTGGATATTCTGTGCTGGGCCAATTGAAACAATTCAGCCTCCCGATAACCTGATACTGAAACTGAGCTAAAGGTTCAGCAAAAAAAAGAAACCAAGAGAATTACTAGTTCAATTAATTTATCTAGATGCTACAAGAAGAACATTAAATAACAGTAAAACATAATGCATTTATTATATATCCCCTCCTCAATTATAGCTATCGAAAATTATATATATATATATATATAAATATATTGTAAGGGTTGGATTTGTTCCCCAAAACCCAAATGGATGGTCAATGGCCCAAATAGCCCAAATCAATGAATTTGTTAGAGAGTGGACTTGAAACTGACCTTTCAATGAGTTAGGTAGACAACGATCACAGTAGGTTAGTTATTACTGGAAAGAATATAGCAAACAGTTTTGAACAAGAAAAGTTCTCCTTGGCCAAGTCTGAGGAAGGTCTGTTCTTATATATTTCTCAGTATACAGTCATTACACTCTAGATTTTCTGATCCCCCCCCCCCCCTTGTAATGGGTTCTTCTCTTTTATATTCCCCCATTTCTTTCAGCTCAGCCCTCTACGTGTAGGTCAGATTGCTAATCCTCTTAATACTTGTCCCATCAACACCTTCCTAAAGTCTTTGGGAGTAGTAGTAAGGCTGAAAATTACTGTTCAGGTATCACTTCCACATTAATGCGGTCAGAAGGTTAGATGCAGAGCATTCAATGCAGTAGTGGTAGCTTTCTTCTCAGATATTTCCACTACAAAAAAACGGGGCTATCCCAGCGTTTTTTTCCCAGCGTTTTTACGAACCGCCGTAATAGATAAGCCTATACCAGCGCTTTTTGAAAACGCTGGTATAGGAAATCCTGTTACGGCGGCTCAAAACCGGCGCTTTATAAAGCGCTGCAATAGGAGACCTATAGCGGCGTTTTTCAAAAACGCTGGTATAGGAAGCCCAAAAGCGCTGGGATAGGGTGACTGATTTCCCTTATGGGAAAAGACCTATCCCGGCGCTTTTAAAAGCGCTGGAATAGGGTCAACCTATCCCAGCGCTTCAAAAAGCGCTGGGATAGGTCCCTCCATTCCCTTATGAAGAGAGGCCTATCCCAGCGCTTTTAAAAGCGCTGGAATAGGTTCTACCTATCCCGGCGCTTCAAAAAGCGCTGGGATAGGTCTTTCTCCATAAGGGAATGGAGGGACCTCTCCCAGCGCTTTTGAAAGCGCTGGAATAGGTTACCCTATTCCGGCGCTTATTTCTAAGTTTGCCGACTGCTGCCGTCCATTTTACCAACTTTTAAAGAAGTGGAAGGGATTTCAATGGAATAAGAAGTGTGAAAAGGCTTTTTAGAATTTGAAGGAATATTTGGCGCAGGCGCCTATGTTAACAGCCCCAGAACTCGAGGAGGATTTATTCATGTATCTCTCGGTGTCTAAACATGCCGTAAGTGCCATGCTTCTGAGGGATCAAGGAGTGCAACAGCCAGTATATTATGTCAGCAAGACCTTGGTTGATGCTGAGACGAGGTACTTGCCTCTGGAGAAGTTGGTATTAGCACTAGTGCATGCCACAAGGAAGTTGCCCCATTATTTCCAAGCTCACACCGTCTATGTACTAACTGAATATCTTTTGCAGTCATTGTTGAAGAGATCTAACTTTACGGGCAAAATAGCTAAGTGGGAAACTCGGCTAGGCTCCTTTGACATTAGGTACAGACCAAGAAGTTCGGTGAAAGGTCAAGTCCTTGCCGATTTTGTTGCGGAGTTTTCCCCAATGAGGGAGATGGAAGTGGTTTGTCAAATGGAGGTTCACCCGTGGAAGGTGTTTGTGGATGGTGCATCTAGTGCCATGGGAGCTGAGGCCGGAATTGTCATCATTACTCTGGAAGGGATAAGATTGAACATTCTTTTAGGTTGGGTTTTAGGGCTTCCAACAACGAAGCCAAGTACGAAGCCTTGCTTGCCGAATTGAAAGCTATTCGGGATATGGGTGCTCGGGAAGTTGAGGTTTATTCGGATTCTTGGTTGGTGGTTAATCAGGTGCAAGGTAGTTTTGAAGCTAAGGATCCCCGAATGAGGGAGTACTTGCGGGTGGTAAGGCAGGTTATGAACCAGTTTTTGAAGACAAAGGTGGTTCAAGTGGCTAGGGGGCAGAATCGACATGCGAACTCTCTAGCCACTTTAGCGTCATCACTGACTGAGGAGGTATCTCGGTTAATCAAAGTGGAGTTGGTCGCGGAACCAAGTATAAACGCAGGGGTAGGTGTTTCAGTGGTGGCGACGGTCGAGCCGTGCTGGATGGACCCAATCATTGACTTTTTGGCCGAGGATCAAGCATCGGAGGACGAAAAAGAAGCTGACAGGGTGCGCAGGGTAGCTGCTCAGTACTAGTTATCAGCGGACCGTAAGCTGTACCAGAGGTCTTTCGGGGGGCTGTATCTTCTATGCTTGCGCCCCAACAAAGTTAATGAGCTCTTGACCGAACTCCATGAGGGAGTGTGCGGCAGTCATGTTGGGAGACATTCATTGGCACATCGAGCAATGACCTAGGGATTTTGGTGGCCACAGATGCAGAAGGATGCTACCAAGTATGTGCGAAAGTGCAAATAGTGTCAAAAGCACGCCCCGCTGATCCATCAGCCAGCAGGAAGTCTGAATCTCGTCAGTAGCCCATGGCCCTCTGCACAGTAAGGGCTAGACATCGTCGGTCCATTCCCCCGGGCTACGGGTAATCGCAAGTTTGTTTTAGTGACCGTGGACTACTTCACTAAGTGGGTGGAGGCTGAGGCATTGGCTAATATCCGAGACGTAGATGTTAAGAAGTTCATGTGGAGAAACATAGTAACAATATTTGGGGTGTCCAAGTCCCTGGTATTTGACAATGGGTTGCAGTTCGATAGCAAAGCCTTTCGCAAGTTCTGTAGCGATCTCAGTATCAAGAATAGGTATTCCACCCCGGCATATCCACAGAATAATGGTCAAGCTGAGGCCACCAACAAAGCAATCGTAAACGGATTAAAGAAAAGATTGGAGGGCGCTAAGGGTAAGTAGGCCGAGGAGCTACCTAATGTTTTATTGGCATACCGAACGACTCCTAGAAGATTCACAGGAGAAACTCCATTTTCTCTTACATACGGAGCAAAAGCAATCATACCGGCTGAGGTGAATTTGTGTAGTGCTCAGGTTGCAGGATTTGCCCCAGCCGAGAATGATGAATTAATTGTGAAACATCTGGACCTGCTAGAAGAATGCCAGGAATTGGCTACCATACGACTAGCGGAGTATCAATAGAAGCTTGCCCGGAGATATAACAGGGATGTGAAGAGGAGGGAATTTAGCGCTGGAGACTTGGTACTTCGAAAGGTGGTAGGAAATACGCGAGACGTCAATGTAGGAAAGTTAGCCTCGACCTGGGAAAGGCCTTATAGAATTACCGCCATTGCTGGCATGGGAGCATACTATCTGGAAGACTTGGACAAAAAACCACTTCCCCGACCATGGAACGTTCACAATTTAAAGTAGTTTTACCACTGACCATCAATGCGCATGAGTATGGATTGAGTATGATGTCATATGTGTACAATATTAAGTAATATGAGAACAATGTTTTTCCATGCAGGTGTACTCATACTTTTGGTTCCATCATTATTAGCTTTTTAGCCCCGGTCAACAAACGCGAAGAAAATTAAATCTCTAACTATTCTAAGGACAGAAGCCTGCTCCCGATTCAATCCTAATCACCGAGCAAGTGGAAACTTTACATTAAATTATTCTAAGGACTGAAGCCTGTTCCCGGTTCGATCCTAATCACCGAGCAGGTGGAAACCTTACATCAAATTATTCTAAGGACTGAAACCTGTTCCCTAGGTGGAAACCTTACATCAAATTATTCTAAGGACTGAAGCCTGTTCCCGGTTCGATCCTAATCACCGAGGAGGTGGAAACCTTAAGTCAAATTATTCTAAGGATAGAAGCCTGCTCCCGGTTCAATCCTAATCACCGAGCAGGTGGAAACCTTACATCAAATTATTCTAAGGACTGAAGCCTACTCCCGATTCGATCCTAATCACCGAGCAGGTGGAAACCTCATATCAAATTATTTAAAAGACTGAAACCTGTTTTCCGGTTCGATCCTAATCACCGAGCAGGTGGAAACCTTACATCAAATTATTCTAAGGACTGAAGCTCGCTCCCGGTTCGATCCTGATCACCGAGCAGGTGGAAACCTTACATCAAATTATTCTAAGGATGGAAGCCTGTTTCCCGGTTCGATCCTAATCATCGAGCAAGTGCTTGTATCAAATTATTCTAAGGACGGAAGCCTGTTTCCCGATTTGATCCTAATCACCGGGCAAGTGGAAACCTTATAGTAAATTTACCTAACAGCGAAAATCCTGTTCTCGGATAAGCCTAATCACCTAACGAATGGGAACCTAGCACCTAGTTTCCTTAAGAAAGGGAGTCTGGCATTCATTTTCATTAAATACACAAGCATGTGCCAAATTAAATCTTTATTGTCGAGTAGGCATGAGCTTGGTGCTAATTTTTTCTAGGTACAGACAACCTCTTTCGATCCGGTCCCGGTCATTGAATAGATAAAGATATAGCCTATCTTTTTGAAGACAAGTGAAAGAGTAGTCTTTATCACCGGTCAAAGACAAACCTTGGTTAGGCTACCCGGTCATTAGGAATGAAAAGGCAAGGCGTGGCAGAAAAAATAACTTAGTGACAATGTGATAAGCATTTATAAATATAGCTAAAGTAAATGTTCGGTCACCATATCCGAATGACTAATCAGATAAAGCAAACGGGAATAAAAATTTAAACCATTGTTCTGTCACCATAACCCGGTGATTGTGAGCAAACCAAGCAAATAAAAGAAAAAATTAAACACAAGGAAAATAAAAGGACAAAGGTAGGCTAAAATTGTAACATCAGGTTGAAGGATCAGTAGGCAGGAGCTGGGCTGTGTCCTCGGCTAGCTATTCCAATGCATCCTTGGTTGGCTAATCGGCGGGAGGTGGCTGGGCTTGTACATCCTCGGTGGCATTGAGGTTGCTGGTGACCTCGAGGTCAACCATCTCCACGTGGGTGTCAATCGCGCGCACCAGCTCCCTCATGCTGAGGGTGTCCTCTTCGTCAGTGGCACCAACTTGACTCTGAACGGGGGGAGGAGGATCCGGGTATGGAATTTGCTCAGGATTCCTCAGTGGGGAATCTTCGGCTACTCCCATCACTTTCACGGCTGCCAGCCACCCCTCCTCAAACCCATGATGTCGGGCTTGATGGACAATGGGCTCCACAGAGTTTTCAGTGTCCGCGAAGCCTTCATTGTACCACTTTTCCTCACAAGCTTCAAAGGCCGCTTTAAGGTCAGCGATCTCATCGGCTTAGGCCAAGTTTAAGCTTTCTGCCTTCGCCAATTTGAGCTCCATGCCCCCCAGCTTAACCTCCATCTCGGTCAACTTTTTCTCTGCCACTAACCGGGCTTTCTCGGCAGGCTGCGCCTTTTTCTCAGCAGCTTTGCCCTTCTCCTTCACCATGGCAACCGCAACGTCTTTTAGGGCCTTCTCTCGTTTAGCATCCTCGGCAGACTCCTTTAACCTCTTGTCAATGACGTGGGTCAACTGCGCGGCCTGATAATGCAACAATGACGAGTATGAAGGCAAAGGGAATACACATGCATTAAAACAAATGGAAAAGGACAGGATAGAAAGTTACCGCTATGGTATGCCACTGCAGCCGCTTAGCCAGCGATTCGTCGATCCCGCCCAAGAAGAAGTGAACATCCTCGGGCAATAGAAGGCCTTGCACCAAGCTCTGGGCGACCCGCCCCCCTTCGCCCTGTGCCCATGTCCTTACGCCGGCAAACACCGGCAGTGGCTCGTTACCGAGTCTAAAGGTGGTCTGCCAACCCACCTCGGGCCGAGAAGAGGATGCCACATTGGTCCCGACCTGGGCAATTGGTCGAGAACCGCCAGTCAGCTCCCGAATTGTGATCCTGCCAGATACCCGGGAAGGGGTCCTCGAGGGAGCATCACTTGGAACCCTGGGTGATTGTTCGGCAGTGCGCTGCCTTTTTCTGGTACAGCCAGCAGAAGGAGGAGGGGTCTAGTCCCTGCCTTGGGGCTGTTGTGGCTGAGCCGCAAGGCGAGTGCCAGGCAAAAACCAGTCAATGGTCATTGTACGCTTGGTCACCATCTCTTCACCTTGACCGGCCTTCGCTTCCGAGGAATTAACCGACTTGGCTGCTGTTGGCTCAACTACTTAAACCGGAGCTTCGGGCTCTCCAACAAGTACGTGGACTCTACGGCTTTGAGATACGAGATCAGTCGAGGTGTCCCTTACCAGTACAAGAGACTCCGCACTAGTAAATCGAGGGTCGAAGTCCCGAGCTTTGCCTACAGTTAACTGAGGGGGAAAAAGGTTGGTGTGCCGCATGTCTATATACGACAACAAGGGGCTATCCACCAGCAAAGCTTGCCCGAAAGGTTGCCAAGTTGTGTAAACGGGAGCGCAGCCAAGTATAAGATGCAACGCTCGGAGTTGCCCGTTGGAGTTCACGAATATCTCAGACCGAAGCACGAAGTTCAAGTCCCTCACGTGCACTACTCTGATGTCCGGTCTAAACCTTCTGCCGTCTACACCAAAATAATACAAAAACTGGTTAGTGTCTGTTTAAGCAAAAAAATCACAAGCAAAACACGATTAAAAGAATTAAAGGTGCTCGGTACCAACCAACTTCACGCGGCGAAAGTGGGCAGGGGAGCTCGTCGGCAAGCCAGTTGCCGCTCACCCGAACGTATTCCCCCGCTGAGTTTCTGTTAGAATCGAGAAGACATGAACCGTACCCGTACATCCCTAGCCTTTAGGTAATAGTTAGACTTAAGATTGGCACACAAACTGTACATAAAGTTTATGTCATGGTGGTTTAACTATAACCTGTATATCCGATTTAATCTACTGACGCAACTTACAACTCAGTAAAAATTGGGAGGAAGTTGATCAGGACACAAACCATAAAACCTAAGGGTACTAAGTAAAAGAGGGTCCACGGGAAACCTAACCCCTCCCTCTAGGATAGCCATCAAAAGAAAAAACACTGTGTTGGACCCAGAACGTCGATGGAGAGCAATGTCGCCCTCGTGATGATAAGCAACATCCACATCCCCAGGGATGTTGAAAACCTCTCTAAAGTTAGCTAAAGACGCCTCAATAGACAGAAGGTGGGAAAACCCCATCTTAAGCTCTAAAAGCGAAGGAAAAAAAATTGAAAGAAGAGGAAGGAGTAGAGAAACTTACTGTGGGCTCTAGGAATGGGTGATCTTGATTGAAGAATTTATGCACGGGAGAAGAATGCTCAGTAGAGAGAAATTTTGAAGAGTAAGGAAGCAAAAAGTGATCTGAAGAAGGAACAGAAACTATTTATAGGATAAGAGCATTTAATGGAGTGGAGAGGCGGGAAAACCTTTCTAAATTCTTTTTATAACCCCCACACGCGCAGCCTTGGTTTACGAACCGTCAGGTTATGATGGCGATTAGTCCTGACAGCCTGGCGTAATGCCCCTTTTGAGAGCGCATTAATGACCATCCTATCCATTCAATAATTGACGCCTGAGCTTCCCGAGAGGTCTCTGGCGCTTGTCACCCTTGATTCGTTCCCAAGATCCAGACACGAATCAAGGGGGGGCTATTGTACGGGACAGGGCCCCAGGCCCATTGTTCCTAGGACCCTAGTCTTGTGGTGCTGCACGGGGCGAGGCCCTAGGCCCGTTGGGCCTTAGGCCCTAGCTTTGTAATACAATACATGACCCTATCCCCGTTGACCTATGACCTTGATCCGGACACACCTAAAGGCCCAATCTAAGCCCAAAAACAGTAATGAGACCATTCTGTCTTAAACGTCAAAAGCGAGTCCCTCCCGATCAATTTTAACTTGGTCGAGAGTGTGATTGCTCGGGAATATAAGGTCTCGACAACCCAGTATTGCCTTGGGGAATATCGCTGCCAAACAGCCTTTTGGAGGCAGGAACCAATTCCAATGCCATTACCACTATTCCCAACAGAATATCCACTTAGAAATGATGGAATTGGACCCCCATCCACACGAGTGAGATCAGGAAGTAATCATAACACTTCCACTTATCTCAAGCTATAAATAGGAGGATAGGGTGAGAAATGAGGTGGTTGGCAATTCTGGAGAGAAAACAGAGAGAAAAGAGCAACTATATCAATAGAGAGGGGAGCAACTCTGTGAGAGAAAAAGAGAGGAGTTCGCAAAAACAAGAGTATGCAATTGGGTCTCCACGCAAAGGACTACCCATTGTAGGAAACTCAAGGACCACAATATAAATAAGTTGTGAGCCCAAGTATAGGTTGAGCCCGTTAAAGATACTTTTGGGCGCGCACAATTAACTTTTACCCAAAAGAATAGAAGAGCCTCACGCGCGTGCTCAAAGGCTAGTATTTTTTAATTAAGTAGTCACATAGTCGAATCTTAAGAAAAGAACAACACCTTAGATACTGTACTTTTGTCCTAAAAAGATATACTGGTCATAAAATGTCACAATTATCTTTTTTTTTTTTTAAACGAGAGCTATCAATTTTATTTTTTTTTAAATCCTTAAAGGCAGCCACTTAGTCGTAAAAAGGTAGCTAGTTATTGCACATCCATAACAAAATTTTCAAATGCTAAAGACTCTCATGTTGTAAACTCAGAATTTCTTTTTATTCAATTTTCTAAAACATTGCCTACAAAATAAGACCAAAATTTTGTAGTTTTTTTTTTTAACAATTTCAGGCAAAAAAAAAAAGGATTTTAGAATCCTCTACTAATAGCCTACTAACCAGCACAATTTTACATTAAAAAATAATAATAATAAAAAAATACCCCTAGTATTTAATTTTTCAAATTCATACCCCTAACATTATTTAACGTTAAAACACCAATCCTTACATTTATATCCAATAATAAGTTGATCATTAAATACCAAATAATGAATGAGCAAGACTTAAGTACAGTACTTAAGTACTGTTCTTTAAGTTTCTCTTTTAAGATTTTGCCATGTGAATTTATTCTTATAGAATGAAAGTGTATTTTTAAGTTAGGTAGACCCACGACTGAATCTTAAGAAGTGAACTTAAGGAACAACACATAAAGTACTATACATAAGTTTTGTCTATAATAATAAATAATCTTTATTGTGAATCTAATTTAAAAAATTCCACATCATTTTTTTTTTTAGAAACAAATTCCACATCATTTAAAAAAAAATAGAAATCATTACATAAAATAATTAATATTTACCAAATCTTTAAAAACAATTAACTTTACGAAAATCTCTCCATCTCTCTCTGAAATTAAAAAACACAAAAAAAAAAAAAAAAAAAAAAAAATCAATCTCAAACCTGATCAATCTTTTTTTGGTACCAATCTCTCCATTTCAAACAATGAAGCTTAAGGTAGCGGATATGGCTAACAAGCATGTCCCTAATTTATCATCCAGATCGACAAACAAATTAGGGAACATGCTTATTAGCAATATCCGCTGCTTTGCCAAACTTAGAACGACCACTTTAATTCACGGCTTGGAACAGACCAGTTTGATCCAAAAGATGACGAGAAGAATTAAGATGAAGAACGACCACTTTAATTCGGGCAGGTTTTATATATAGCGTTTTTGTGGTGCATCATAACAATATATAACATACATAAGCATGGTGACCTTATCGCACGCGGATTTCCAGGAAGGAAGGTAGTTTTAGTTGGGTCACGGAAAGGGAGCTTATCAAAAAGTAATGGAAGAAGAAAGAATACAGGGGGCCTAAGAAAGTTACCTGGGCCAGTGATAATTGCCTTCATCTCATTGGGTGCATGTATTGATTGTGAAGAAAATCCAATTCTCCGGATAATATAAAGGTCCATAATTTAACAACTACAAAACAATCACGGAGGCTAGCGCAATAAATTATGACACAAGGTAAAGCCTAATATTTCAAAATTTCACAACCAATAACTTAATTTGAGATTGATTAACAGGATCCCTAACTTAGTATCCAAATTATCAAGTTAATGGATAGCTAAATCTCAAAGTTAGATGTTAAAAACTATATAAATAAATATATATATATAAATTAATTTAAGGTGCACATTATTAATACGCTCACAGTTCAGGAACGATAATTGAGAACTAAGCAATTAATTTAGACAGTGAATTGAATAATGCAAATTAATCTCAAATTAAGATGTTTGCATTCCCTACAGTTTAGTGTGGATAGCTGTAATTAATCAAAAAATGAATCAACTTCTCAATCCCTAACAAAAGTAACAACAATCCAAAAACTGAATTTCAAGATTTTGTTTTCACTAGGCTCAAACCAGGTAAACAAAGCTCTAGCACGATACAAAATTTTGAGATGTTTAACCGACACAAGATACTGTGAGAAGAATTACATTCATATAAACAAAATCAACTGACAATTTACAGATTTTACTAAATAGTAAATGGATACAAAATACAGATACTTGACACATTCAAAATATACAGCATATTGAATAGACCAACAATGACATGATTCCCTCAAGTCAATGAAAATTTTCCCTCTATTTCATGAAACATTCTCATAAAGCCAACCTTTGAATTGTCATTTCCTTGAGTGAAGTCACTAATCTTCGAAACACCTTAAGATTGTGGCCTACTTTATCCTGAGAAGACAACCACCACCATGTAAATATCCAATTCTAAAATCCATGAATGCAAATACTAATGACTTATATGACATGAACCCTGACAACTACAACCAAACCAAAAGATTTTCGCATTGGCATTTAATTTTTGAAGAATGATCTCAAACTAAAACCACAGCAAGGCCCTTTGGGTCTTGCTACAACCAAATCTCTATTAAAATGAAAGAGTGGATAAAGGATTCAGAAATGCTTTCTTCACAAAAAATAAATAGTCACCAAAAAAGGGGGGATGGATCTCACAGATGATCCTGACATACTAGGAGAGGAAAACCAGACTGAAGATCTTATTATCTTGGACTGAAAAGACCAGTCTTGCTTCTGGCTTCTAGTCCTACCAACGTTTTGTTCCTAGTGATAGACTTGATATTCTTTCAATATCAGATCCTCAATCCATTGAAGGTAAGGATTCTTTTTTCCTTCACTGTAGAGATCTTAATTCATAAAACTAAACAAACAGTAATGGAAGGAACGATCCAGACATATTGGATGACCACTATATAAAATTATCTGCAAATTCATTTTCTTGATTTGAAATTTTGTTAAGAGTAAAGAGTTTTGTTTTTTTTTTTTTTTTGAGAAGCAGTAAAGAGAACTTGAATCCTATTAATTACCTACCCTGCATCTGGAATGGCAGTCCACAATGAGGCTCATAACAGATTTCATTCAAGTGGAAATGACTTGGAGTTTAAGGCTACTAAGTTGTAACCAGTAAAAGAAACATACCTCACTTAGTAATTCAAGCCGTTCTAATGTTGGAATTAGCTCTTCACATAACAAAGATACGTCATCCCCAGAGTCAGACTTGTCACCATAAGTAATTGTTTTCATGGTTCCACTAGCATCTGATTCGACAGAACTGCCAACAAAAAACAAAATTAACTGAGGAAAAAAAACAACATTCAATCTCAAAAGGACATAAAAGTAAAAATGAAGACAAGAATGGATCTTTGCTTTCAGGTCCACCTATCCTGGAAATGGATGAGGATGACATTTAGCACTTGTTCTGCAAGTGGAACTAATAGACCGATTAGCTGATCTCTGCTGCCAATAACCTGACACATTTCCACCATTGCAATATACCGCCTGTACAGTACAAGAAGCAATTTCAAAATCAATAACACATTACATGCCCTAGGAGAATACAAAGAATAAATGTAACTAGAAAATTCAAAAGTTCACCAAGATACACTTATTAAGGCCAGCAATCAAGGAAGGTCCAGATGGACCTTTAGCACTTACACAACATAGGTTTCTTTTGGCAAGCATGTTATATGTGATTGCAAACGATCTAGCTCGCATGTGATACCATTTAGAAAGCATAAGTGGTTAGCCAAGTAGCCAACAGAAATTACTGGAAGCATATTTGTGACTTGCATTAGGAACATTTGAGTTCAAGTAACAAATTTCTGCATTACTTGAAGGAATTCATGTTTAACTGCATCCAACTGAATATCATCATTAAACATATTAGAAGTTCTATAATTAAGATTGTCCATTTAAAAGAAATTAACATAAGAATAGGCCAAAAAACAAAGAGCCTTGTAGCTCAATGGAATTACCTAGTATCCTTTATGAGGAGAACTAGTGTTCGAATTCCCCTTCCCCACTTATTGAAACGATTGAATTATGAAACATAAACCAAAAGGACTAACGTTTGCCATCAGTACATTGCAATTGGAAGAAGGGCAGAGACTGTACCAGTCTCTAGCTATGAACATCCCCAGCCTAATTATTACTTTTTCCACTTCATGCACAATGAAATTCTTCTACTTATCATGAAACAGTATGGAACAGTATGTACACCTAAATGTTGAACAAGGCGTGCATTTTAAAGAAAATTATTGAAAACTCTATGATAAGTTCTATCGTATAAAGGAGCATCAAAAGCCAATTTGCTGCAATCACAAGGATAAATTTTTATTTATTTATTAATTGAAATTACACACACATGCAGTGAATTTTGAACCAACAACCTCACCCTCTATCTTGCTGCCACAAGGACAGTAGGTGCCATATGAACTAGAGATAATTCATGTACAATGATGAGTTATAAAAAACCAACCCTAAACAGTAATTAAGGATTGAATACCTAATACATGTCATATTTTGATAGTGGTTGCCAATAAATGTAAAAATAAAAAAATAAAAATTTAGGTTTATTGAGGACATTTTTACTAAATCTTCAGAGAACATAAATAGTAAATAAAAATATTTTACAGAAAATAATAAAATAACTAAACTATCACATCAAAAGAATAATGAAAAAAGTGAAGAAAAAAAGACTGACAATTACCTTTTCTGTATATCGTCAGATGGTGAAACATAATCTTTCTGAGAATACATATTGATAATTTCATCCACCTCCTGTCTTGATAGTTCATTCATGTCTCGAATCTGCAGAAGCATAAGCATAATCTTACCAGTAATTTGGCGATGTAAACACACTGACTGATAAAGACAAGGAAACATTGGAAAACACAGAAAATATTAATTCTAGTCTGGGATCCTCTTGCACCTTATTAAGTATTAATGATTTTTCCTCAGCTGCTCTTTGAAGAGCAGTTGTCACAGAATTAAGAAGAGAACCAAGTAAATTTAATGTGGGCTGTTGAAGTCCAACAGGAGCATGGTAATCAGAGGGGGCATCTGAAACCTGTGAAAAAGCGAGTTGGTAAGCAAAGAAATATCCACCCATTTATTGGGCAGAACCTTTCCCCAAATTGACACATGTACGAAAATAAAACCAATACATTCATTAGCTTAAATCTTTGAACACATACCTGCAGTCGCAGGGATTTCTTTGTGACCAGAAAATACAGATAAGAGCTCAGGCTGAAGCATAATCGAAATGAGTTTAGTTCTGATTTCCTCTGATTCTGATCATTTACCATAAAAAAGGGAAAATGAGACAAAATAATGTATAATAGAAAAGCACTATACAGTGAGCCAATTCCTCAACTATGCTGGAAAGGAGATGAGCAGACCTCAAGAGATCGTACTGATTGGGCAAAACTATGATTCTCTGGCTCACGAGAGAATAGAGCACGCATCATACCAAAAAGCCCTTGAACAAAACCATATTCATCATTCTCTTCATAAGGCCAAACCTGCAAATTATCAAGAGTTTGTCTTATCAAGACAAACAATCTGGCAGAGAAATAGCAAGGCAAATACAAGGTATAGCAGGGACGGATATTTAGGAGCAATTTGGATGCCCCTTAGGATGCAAGTAGCAAGGATTCATTTTGCATCATCACTGCTATATGTCTCAAAGTGCTCATAAGCCGTCCAATCACGCAAATTATGTGGAAGTATTTACTTTACTGAAAGTAAGAAAGCTAGCTTAAAGCCAGAGAAAAAATTTTACTAGTCCAGAACAAAACTTCAAAGACCCTCACCTTGCTAAGTATACCAACAACAAGATTGATCTGCTCCATTGTCAATTCATCAGCTTCATAAATGTCTTCCCGAAGAACTTGATCAACAAGCAGTTGATGTCCTTTGACAAAATCTATGACTTCACGAACAATTTTATTCTTCACCTATTATACAAACAAATTGATAAAATATAGCAGGAAAATCCTAAGTAAAATGAAACATTCGCTGATTGATCACAAATACATTAGTAAATATATTTCAATTATAAAAAAAAAAAGGCAAAGTCACAACCTGTAATGAAGTTTAGAATAAATTGAAAGTTTTTTTCACAATCTAGCATTATTAATTTGAGTGAAGATGTAAATTTTGATCAAACATACCTGCTCACATGAGCTTGAGGTCACGCCAAGCTCACTATAATTATTTTAAGACAACACTGGATTGTGATCTCAGATCTGTTCTAACTTTTCTATTCATGAAATGGGGCTAAAAAAAGGTAGAGTTGGATGATAGAACTATTACAATTACACCACTGAGACACAGCAGATTGTATAGTAAACTCAATAGAATGATTCAGGTTCAGTTTGAATAAAGGCAGATCTAATGATGAACTGAATTCCTAGACAGTAAAAAGCTGTCATTGGTTGATAAGGTCCCTGGTGGGATAGAATCAGGATTCTGTCAAAAGAGAACCAGAATTTGCAAAAGTTTCTACTGCAAAGCATGGAATTGCAGCTCCAAAGAAGATGCATCATGCATCACCTAATGTAAAAGGCATTTGGCAGCAAATTTCCTATTTCCAATGTATACAGGAATAAACTCAACTCTTTGAAAAGAAAAAAAATTAATGAAGCCTGACCTCAAAAAACTCAGATGTATTAATCAATGACGTTAAGGAAAAGACCAATCTCAACATTGGCGTTATGATCATTCGTTGTTTGTCAAAATCCAGAGCCACATGTCTTTGAAGCTTCATGTCAACCCGCCTCAAACTTCCCTGGTAGGTAGTTCAGTTTCAATATTAGTAAACTGAAAGAAATAATCCTAATGACTAACAAGCGCCGTATTACCAACGAGAACATAAATTGACAATTCACCTGAAAATTGAATGCCCTGCAAGAAGCAATGTGCTCTAAAGCACCCATAGAATATAGAACCTGAGCTCCAGATTTCCCATACTTGTGACTAATTCTTAATAGTAATGCAAGTTCAGCCTCAAGCGTACAAGCTCGCTGCAACGAGTCAAGTGAATGCCCACCATCCTAAAACAAAAAGTTCAGATCAATTTATCATATCAAAACTTAAAAAATGAATATTACCATGAAAAAAATACTTGAAAAAAATTAATAAGGAATTCAGACAGTCCATATTTAATGAAAGAAAAGCAGAGATCCCCATTGAACTTCAAAGGAAAACAAATACATATAGTAAACCTAGGAGAGGACTCGTATGTATTACTCCCTCAAAGGATCTAGAATGCCATAAAAATATGTCAAATGTTCTTTCTTTTTTACTATTTATGGTTGAATTTAGCAGGTTTTGAAGGTAGGTAATTCTTCAGAATTTTAAATGATATTCAATTGAGTTAGAGCTTTATAACAAGTACAAAATAAAGTAAAATTTAACAAATGAATCTTGATAAATTTCAATTAAGTGAAACTATAACTTCTGAAAAAAGAGATTGAAATTCTTGGTGCATAAAACCTTTCAATTCAATAGAAACATATTTACAGGTAAAAAGGCAGAGCCCATGAGATAAATCAGCAGTTTTTTGAAAGACAATAGCAAGTTCCCAAACGCAAAGATTTTTTTTTTTTTTGGATAAGTAAATAGTTTTATTGATATCAAAAAAAAGAGTGTCTAGGGGCCAACAAATCAAGTACAAAAATTACAAGAATCAAGAAAATCAAGAAAAAAAGAGAATGATTGGTTTCACAAAGCAAACGACCAATCCAATAAATTTTTAAATAAAAATAACTCGAGGTCTGGTATGAATCTCTCATTATCTTCAAAACCCTTATTATTTCTTTCCCTCCAAAGACACCACAATAAACAGTGGGGAACAATTATCCATATATGACCATTTCGATGACGACCAAACCGGCCTTGCCAGCAAGCTAGGAGCCCCACAACTGACTTTGGCATAACCCAACTTACTCCAAACTCAAGGAAATTTTTTTTTTATTATTATTATCAAAATTGAAGAATCCAATGAAAATTTAAAGTGCAGCAGATCATAATTGGGCAATTACAAAAACAAAATTACTCGTATAAAATAATGGCTTCAGAAAAATGAAAAGAAGTCCAATACCAACACTATTGTTGGCATCCTATTTATACTATAACATCTATCTAGCCAGAAAATTGGACCATCCAGGAACGGAAATTTTGATTTTATTTAACAAAGTGTTTCAACATTAATGCTTTGAATTACGGAATAAAAAGATGCTGTGAATTAAAGCAAAGCATGTAAATTCAGATATTCAAATGGAAAGTTTTGACAGGGTCCTTTGCAAGAAGACAGCACAAGTGCCGTTCCAACTGCTAATGCTGAAGAGAGATGTTCAGGTGGGTAAATTTTACGTTTTTAATATAAAAAATATATATATTATCAGGCCTTGGCATCTGAACATCTCAATTACATCACCACTATAATGCATGATATGGTAAAATGTCATGAATCAATTGTGAGAATATAGCGGATAGAATAAACACCTGATAGGAAACATTGCTGATGCTCATGAAGCAGGACCTTAAAAATCCCCTGCTTTGAAGTTGGCTTAAGAAAAATCTTTCATGATCAATACAAATCAACGCATCTAAAACATAAAGTGAGATTGTCTTCCCAGGTTCACTGCCTTGAGTTGCATCCTTTAATACCTGAAGATTTACATTTAAAAGAAAAAGGAAAAGGCAAATGTTAAAATCACACAAAATTCAAAATTGTAATGCTGATATAAAAATAGTTAAAACTATTGAAGAACACAGTCACAATCTAAAACACACACCCCAAAAGAAAAGGTAATTGAAGCAGACCAGACAAAAAGCTGAAAAGAGATACCAAAAGCACCAACTGTTTTAATTAATAAGAGGCACAGCTAAGTTTAATATCAAAGAAGAATAATGCCAACAGTAATACAAGATCAGTGTGTCATGAACAATTAAGCATTTCTTGATTTGTATGAATGTACTTCAAAAGAAGATATATGCATGCAGTAGTCAATCACAACACACAAACATACATAACAGTTGATAAATCAGCCACACACATCTAAACAAGAAAACAGACTAAAGGCATAAATTTGTGCATGCGTTATTAATAAAGGCACACCACTATTTCTAGCCAATAGCAATATAAAACAGTCTACACCAAACTTATATTCTCAATTAGAAAACCCTTTCTCTTTCCCCTTACCCAGACATTTAGACCAAATATTCAATCTTAACTGGCAATCAGTAGAGAACCACTGCTATAGGTGAATAAAACCTTGAATAACTTCAAGTTCTTCCATATTAAGACATAACACAGTTATGAATGTTTTCAGAATTCATGAATTTAGTTCACACATTGCACACCAACAAATCAGAGAAGGAATAAGAGACCCACCAATTCCAAAATAGACTGCGCCTCTTTCCTTAAAATTGAAAAATTAGCTCGTGCCAGTTCAGCCTTTTCTTTGTCCATCTATAAAGAAAAGAATAAAATCAACATCAATAACTCTTCCAGCAACTGATAACTACAGCCAATTCAAGAACCTTCTGCATTCTAGAAACTACACACCTTCTGGAGATCCAGATCTTCACCCTCTTGCTCATCAAGAATCACGTTTTGCAGAACTGTTGTTGGAACATCTGGGTCAAGCATATGCCGACAGTATTGGAAATAGCTTAGAAGCAAGGCATATTGGCTGAACAAAGAAAGATAAATGGTCAGATGCCAATGGAAGTGTAAACAAGCACAGAAACTGCACCATTTTCTTATTTGAAACCATACCGTCTCCTCAAGGCTTCAGAAGATTCATGTCTAAGAATTGCCATGACAAGCTTAAATAATATGGATTGACAGGCACCATTTGAGATTTGCTTCACCATGATAATGTCGAGACAACTAACACTATCAGAATTTAAACCACCAGGGAATAAAAATCTTTCATCTCGTAGTTTTGCCATGCATGTTAGAGCAACCTAAGGATATTTCAAATCAGACCAAAAAAAAAATGATAAGCGGCATGAAGGTGCAACAGCAGGAACAATAGGCTTAAAGGCAAAGAGATCAATGTACCTGGCATAATATGGAAGCCATCTTCAGTGAACAGTCTGGAGAAGCAGAAGCGCTCAGAGTAGCGTCAAGAACTCTGTAATTGACCAGATTAAATAGTTAAAGAGAGCCTGAGAGAGTAATGAAAGAATCAGTGATGATAAGAGAACCCACTGAAATAGAATTTCGGATCGATTTTCAAGCGATGAAATTCTCCTGGAAGCAGAGACCTGTACAAGCATATAGTGGAGGCAAATGAAGCATAATAAGAGAATATAAAGTTGAGTATGTCATAATGCAATACAACCTAAAATCTCATTTTAAAGAGTTCTCAATTGATATTCAATATTATTTTGTTGATAAATCAACAATATTAAATGGGTATCTTTGTCTAAAAATAATGAAAAATATAATATAAATAAATGAATGGACCTCAACAATTTGTGACCAGCCAGTTAACATATGGAGCTGGGCAGCTTGTTCCTCAAGGTTCTTATTGTACTTCCATCCCCATCTCAACAACTGTTGAATTGTCTCTCTTACATCATTTAGCTCAACTTCACTGCCAAAGTTACTCAACTGGGGATTAAAAGAATTGAATTTCTGAAACAACAAACTAAAATCAGCACCAGAATTCTGTGTAGGAAGTTCCAAATGAGAATATATGCAAACCAGGAATACACTAAAAGAGAAAAGAAACCCATTGGCAATTAATTTAGGAAACCAACCTGCCAAAACTTGTCACGGAGTGAAGCAAGGTCAATTAAACGATCCCCACGCTCTGAATAATAGTAGATACCACCCTTTCCAGAAGTTGCTGGATTCCCAAGTATGTCCTCTGCCTGTAAAAACATACTATTAAATGCACCTTATAAAAAAAAAATGAAAATCATGAAGCACTAGAATCTTACCAGCTCCAATTTTAAATTAGACACAATCTGAGAAAGTTTCATAGTGGTATCAGGAGATTTAAATTGGAGAACTTCAAGCAACTCCAAAACCTGATGTTGATCCAAGAAAGATATAACAGCAAAAGAATGAGAACACAGGTCTCTTATCTCAAAAAAAAAAAAAAAAAAAAAATGGAATGAGAACACAGGTTTCACTTCACACAGCGCAGTTATCAAATCATTCACTCAATCCTTTTAACATAGTAAAAAGACTAATATGACAAATTCAAGATCAACAAAACAATTTTAATAATGTTATCAAATCATTCACTCAGCCCTTTAATGTGATCATCAATGAATAAATTTTAGTAATTGGACAATGCAAGAAATAAACTTATCAAAGAACCGGTAAACAAACAGAGGAGGATCCCAAGATATGCAAATTGTAGTTTGGTCCCAATTGTATATACTTTTTTTTAAAAGGTATATATTAACTATCAATAAATAAATAAGTATATACTTCTTTTTTTGATAGATAAGTCACAATGGGGGTGGGAGAATTTGAACCCTAGATGTCTCCATTGGAAACAACAAGAGGTTCCAATTGTATATACTTATTATTAGTAGTATATAGCAATTTTTTATCTAAACAAGACAACAATAAATTGAAAAACTTAATTTGGACCCTTGTGATATACTATTATTTGATACATAGATCCCTGTCTGTAAAATACTATAATGTCCAAGAATCTCAACCATTTAAGAACCGTGATTGAGTGTCAATAGACATAAACCGAAAATTAATAATATAAACTAAAAAGCTAAGAAGGATTTTTGAAAAGTAGTAAAATTGTTATTATAAAGGAGAACTCAAAAGAGTAAGTCTCTTAAAGAATTACAATTAGAGATTTAAGAGATCCATTAACTCAATTAAAGAATTACAACATAACCCCCCCGCCCCAAATTATAGTTCAAAATTCAAACAAAAAATGCTCGAAAGTATGTTTAATCTCAACAACACTCTCAATGCCTTCGAATGTTCTATTACTCCACTCTCTCCAAATTGTCCACATAATGTGATGAGGAGCAGCATCCCAAAATTATGCCTATTATTATGCCAACCAAACACCCTTTCCAATTAGAGTATTAATCTATCAACTTCCTGGCATTACCCATAGAATTTTTTATTTTTTATTAAAAATAAAAAAATAAAATAAAAACCCTCATATCATAAGGAAATGGACAACATAATAATAAGTGATCCACAGATTTGCAGCTACCCTTGCACATACGGCACCAAATGACCACACACAATTATTCCAAAGGAACTGATTTGGAGTAGAACCTCTCAAACATTCACAACAAGAGCAGGCACTTAATTTTCAATTACTGTTTAAAACCCGTCTCATAGAATCACCCCCCCCCCCCCCCAACCCTACCCTCCTCTCAAAAGTGATATTAGGATGTCAAGGAAATGAAACAGTCTCAGTTTCATTTTGATGCCTCAAAGAAACAACTGTATCAAGATTAAAATGATAAAACGGAAAATATTGTTATGTAAAACCAATGATAAGAAAAAATCTATAGCAGATTAACAGTAGGTTATAGAAGAAACATAAAACATTGAAGTAACAAACCGTACCTTACTCTTACTGATAGTTCTGGTTCCAGTGTATTCCGCACCATTTTTAAGAGAGGGGGAATGAGATATGTCACCATCAGTACCAATTCCAACAACTTTTCCCCCCAAAAGATGAGCAAGAATACTCTGACATGCCTCGCGGTGATTGGAGCTACTCATATCACCAATATGCAACTCAATTGCCAAAAGTTTCAACAACCACGCTCTCTATAAGAAAAATCAAGGAAAGACTTCAATGCAAACGAAGTCTAACTGTCTAACAGAAATTAACCATATAGATAACATTGACTGGCTATTCAGGAGTTTAATAGTTAGTTTCTGAATCAGACAGAAATACAGCAATCATAGAAAAAGATAATATACGTAAGTTCCATTATAGTGTAAATGTTTTGAAAATGTAATTGCTAATGGACAAACATAATTGAGGCTTTAAGAGCCCAACAGTACGCTGTTCTATTCCAGATTAACTTGTGAAAAATATGACAAACACGAACTGATTTGTTTCAATCTATTAGGATAAAGAATTAAAGTGCAAACCAGAAAACAGAGAACAGGCAGCTCAATCGCAATGTTATATCATAAAAAAATATTTTAAAAAACCATAATATGCTTTGGTTTGAAAACAAGGCAATCAGAATAGGTTACCCTATTCCGGCGCTTTCAAAAGCGCTGGGACAGGTCCCTCCATTCCCTTATGGAGAGAGGCCTATCCCAGCGTTTTTTCAAGCGCTGGAATAGGGTCAACCTATTCCAGCGCTCCAAAAACGCTGGGATAGATCACCTAAAGCGCTGGGATAGGTCACCTATAGTGTATTTTGTGGTTATTTAATTATATGGGTTTTAATGAATAAACCCACTAAAACCCATCTAAAATTTAAATAAACAACATAAAATCTAAATTTCTAGAAAATAACCAAAATACCTCTAAAACTAAAAAATGACCAAAATACCCCCAAACCTAAGAAATGACCAAAATATCCCCAAAACCCCAAAAAATGACCAAAATACCCTCGAAACCTAAAAATGACTAAAATACCTTCAAAACCCAAAAAAATAACCAAAATACCCCCGAAACCTAAAAAAATGACCAAAATACCTCCGAAACCTAAAAATGACTAAAATACCCCTAAAACCAAAAATAATGACCAAAATACCCCCGAAACCTTAAAAATGACTAAAATATTCCCGAAAAATGTAAAAATCACCTATAAGGATTTGTTAATTATCAAATGACCAAAATATCGCCCAAATACAAAAAAAATGACCAAAATACCTCCAAAACCTAAAAATTACCAAAATCCCCCCGAAACATTAAAAAAATGACTAAAATACCCCCTGAAACCAAAAAAATGACCAAAATACCCCTAGAGTCCAAAAAATGACTAATTTTAAAATAATTTTAAAATAATTTTAAAATAATTTTAAGTTTTACTAAAATAATTTTAAAATAAATTAATCAAGAAAATATTAAATATTACTATTAAATATTACTATTTATATTAAATATAAATATTAAATATTTATGTATTAAATATTACTATTTACAAAATATGTTCATAAAACTAAGTTACCTTAGTGGTTAACACGCGGGCCATGTGGTTTTTCAGGGTCCCATCCAAGGTTCTATCCTCCACAATAACCTTTTTTCTTTTCGTTTTTTAAGTTACTACTATCAAAACTACGTCGTTTTGATTCTATTTAAAACACAACATAAAACCCTAGCCTACACGTTTCTCATTCAGCCGCCCCTCCCTATTTCCCATTTCCCCTAATCCTTTTCATTTTCTTTCTCTCATCTTCTCTTCTCAGCCGCCCCATCCCCTCTCTCCCTCTTCACTCATCCCTTACCTATTTCTTTAGCCACCATCTATGTCTTTTAGATGAGAAGCCATTAAAGATCAGAAGAAGTTCTTAGGATTGGACCAAATACATGTGCAGAACGGAATTATGGGTAATAATAATTTATTTAAGTGTTTTTGTTATTATATATGTATTTTTTTTTATCTTGTATATATTTATGATTTTTTTTTTCTATTTTCATTTGTGATTCGTGCCAGTGGATTAGCTGTATGGTTGCACAACATCCCTGGGATTCAACTAAGGACAGCAAGTTATTTATACATGGTAATTTGAAATTTTTTATATTTATTAGTTTTCTTTTTTGGCTTGATTAAAAATATTTCTAATTGCTCTAAATTTAACTTTTTTTAGAGTGAGATGAAAACTTTTACTACATTGATCGTGGATATGATGAAACGTGAGAATCTCTTTGCTTCACAAGGTGGACCTATAATTCTTTCTCAGGTTAGTAAATTATACTTAGTTTTTATTGTTTTCGTTAAGGTTATTTTTTTAAAAAAATATATAAAAATATCTGCATGAAGTTCCTATTTATCTATTTTGAAATATTCATTTTATTATGACTAAGTAGAGTTATTATAACTATTACTATTAATATTATTATTTGCAAACTTATTATTGTTGTTGTTGAATGCTTGATTTCATTACCTTATAGAAGGCATTAGGCCCTGTGTTGTCTCTCACCTAAGCATAAAAAGAGAGATATGAGTGAGGGTTTGATTTCGAGAAGAATTATAATTCCAAGTCTTGCAAAGTGAGGGTTTGAAATTTCTATTGCAATATTTCTTCCTTTATTTTGCTGTCTTATTTTATTTTTGGTCATTATGTGTTGGCAACTTCAATAATGAATTCACAGCTTAATTTGGCAGTGCTTAGTATTGTTGTAGTCCACAATTTTAATCGTAGTGTGTCTTGAATATGGTTTATGAGGGAAAGCTTTTGCTTTCTCTTCTCCTGGCATTTGTGGGCTTTCTGGGAGTTACATTGGTATGCATCGTAATTTGTAAACTTGGATTGTTGCTACTTGATTTCCTTGGTCCCCCAATATCTGGCAACAAAGAAGAGCTTGGCTTTCTGAGTAAGAAAGGATTTATCTTTATATTTTTGCATTCTTTGAAATATAGTTGTTTTTTCATTTGTTGTTTTGCAACTCCTGTGATTCTCTGTGCATGTTAAAATTCTATTACTTATATGTATATAGAACTGTTTTTTTTTTCCTTCTGTTGTACTTGGCAGTTTAAGCAGCCAAGTTTGATTAGCTTGATAAATTCTCTTTTTCTCCTGCTTTCATCATTCTCTTTTGCAATCATGAGAACTTAAAAAACTTTTGGCTTGTTTAATTTCTTTTGAAATATATACTTCTTTCATTTGTTGTTCTGCAACTTCTGCAATTCACATGTTAAAAATCTATTCTTTGTTTGTCTACAGGAACTAGGTTTTTTTAATTTTTTGTGTTTGTGCTTAGCAGCTTTAATAAACTGAACTTTTCATTTGGTGATAAGCTCTGTTTTCTGCCCGCTTTCATTATTCTCTCTTGCAATCATAAGAATTATAAATTTTTTGTATTGTTTTAATTCTTTCTGATACTTGTGCCTGTAAATTCTTTTCTTAGGCTTTGGTTTCCTTGACAGCCATAAATTCTTTTCTTTTTTGATACTTGACAGCCATAAATTCATGTCTCACCTAGGGAGGGCTTGAAATTTCCCTTGCAATTCTTCTTGTTTCTTTGTCTTCTCTTGTTTAAATTTTGGTCATTCAGTTCGAATGTGGTAATGCCTGTTGATGTTGAGGGACTGGTAGATTAACAAAGTTTTTGACCTTAATATGGTTGCCAAGGAAAATAATACAGTTTTTTTGGTTCATCCTATAACACATGAGTTAGGCTTTCTAGGAATGACTTGGTGCATGGTTTCTTTTTAAGGCATTTGTTGAGGGACAGGTAGATTAAGAATGGTCCAGGTATGACTTCATTCCATTTATTTAATAGATTTGGGTGCGTGGTTTATTTATTTTTTAAAAGGTGTTTGTTGCAGCAAGCTTCTGTAGATCAATTTTTTTTTTTTTTTTTTGTTACAATTCTGTAGATCAATTTGTTTCTTCTATTGGAGCATAATACGTGAAGTTTCCTTTCCCTTATTGTTGGCTGGCCGGTAATTATGGGTCTAAAATTTAAAACTTTTTTCTTGTTCTCTTGATTTCACTTTTTGCGCATACATTGTTTAATATATTGTTCCCTCTAAAGGAATCCTTGTTCCTTGTTGCACCAAACTTCTGTAGAGATCGATTGATGCTGAATGTGGTTTAATTTGGGGCCATTTTATGTTTACAAGGTCATCACTTATTTGAATGTGGTAATTTCTCTTATTGGTGTGGTGCAGGTAGATTGATGCTGATCTTGTGGTTGCCCAAGTTGAGTTCTTCAGGTTATTGGTTTGTCCTATGATTGGCATGACTTAGGCTTTTTGTGAATCAAATTCTTTTAACTTACACATTTGGTCTTAGCATTATTATTTGTAAAAATTCTGTGAATCAAATTCTTTTAATCTATGTATTTGGTTTTTGCATTATTATTTGTAAAAATATGAATTGTGGTTCATTACAGGTGTTATAAAATATGTATTGGAAAATATGTATTGTAGCTACATTTCAGGTGCTATAAATTTTTTTTTTAAAAAAGGACCTATACCAGCGCTTTTGAAAGCGCTGGCATAGGTCCTTTTAAATTATATTGATTCAAGACCTATACCAGCGCTTTCAAAAGCGCTGGTATAGGTCTTTTAAATTATATTCATGACCTATACCAGCGCTTTTGAAAGCGCTGGCATAGGCAATACCTATTCCAGCGCTTTCAAAAGCGCTGGTATAGGTGTTGAATAAGTATAATTTAAAAGGCCTATACCAGCGCTTTCAAAAGCGCTGGTATAGGGTGTATGCCTTTCCCAGCGCTTTTTAAAAGCGCCGGTACAGGTCCGGCGACCCTATACCCACATTCTCTGATGTTTATCCTTCCAAGCAAGATTGCCTGTTGCCCTGCTCTTGATGGACGGTCGGACCTTTGACCTCTACTCTGCTTAGCCGAGGAGGTATTTCTCCTCGGACAACGTCTCCTGCTCAATGTGACCAGACTTCTTCCATGGCCCATTAATCTGTATGCATTTGCTAGTATCTATCTGTCCTTGGGCTACTTGATGTCCTCAGGCACGACCCACGACCCAATACCTATATCTGGGCCCTTCATTCCTACAATAGCCCCTCGACATTCCACTTTTTCAATCTTCGAGGAAAAAATGGGGATTTCGATTTCTGGCAACCACACTTCCTTCGCTTATGTCACTTCCTTCTATGTAGGTGTCTTTTCAACTGCGAAGAGGCACGCTTCTGACGCTTTGGCATCCGGGACGCTTCAGCATTTACTCCATGCGACACCCGGTCCCCCATGTTCTACGGTGTGATGAAGATCCTATGGTGGAGAAATTTTATGGGGATTTGAAAGGGAACTCTCATGCTTACTTTTCCCACCCCTATATAAATTGCTCAAAGCCTCTGGCCGTTCCACTTTTTGCATCTTCAACTTTCAAGAATCAATTTGAGAAGCCCTTCCATATTTTCGTAAGTTACCTTTAGTATTCCTTCTTATTTCTAGGACCCTCTCTTCCTCGGCTCCCTTAATTTACACCCTATTCTCTTAACACCCTTACCTACTTTTCAAATGGGTAGATTCACTAGCTTAGTAGACACCCTAGAGGGTATAGAGAGTTTTAAGGCTCGTTACCATATACCAGCTGGGGTTTCGATCTGGTATTGCCATCAAGGAGAATGGCATGCTATGAGATCAGAAGGGGAAGTAGTAATCCCCATGATTGCTTTTATAAAGGGAGAGATGAGAATCCCCATTGGTAGAGTGACTAGGGATTATCTAATTGCCCACAGACTCTGTCCGACCCAGTGTGCCCCTAATGTGTTTAGGATACTAGGTAGCGTAGACGCCCTTAATGAGAAGATGGGTGTAAACCTCACCCATCACAACATTAATTAGGTTTATAATTGTCAGCACCTCAAAGGTCAGGGAGATTACCTAAAAACCAAGGTCCCCGAAGTCAGGCTTATATCGTGTCTCTGCGATACTAACAAGGGTATGGACAAGGACTTCTTAATTGTCTCGGGGGAGTGGCATGATGGACTTCATTGCCCAACACGAGACGGGACACCAGGTAGGTTGTTTAGGTTTAGGCTTACTGCTCTAACACTACCCTTTTTCTCACTAACAGTTTTTTGGTTTTTATTCCTCTTTTCCTAATTTGTAAATTTATTTTTCTTTATCTAACAATTTCCTATTCTAACAAAATCTTTGTTTTGATGAATTTGTAGATAAGCACTCTATAGTCCCAAACCTCAATCTCGTCAACGAACCCGACCTGACAAGGATACTCAAGTCTGAGATTTTCGTCTACAGCGACGGACAATTGCGAGCGGCTCACATCATCCTTAACTACAAACCCATCTCCACCAGCTTCCAAGCCCCCAAGTACGTGATAAAGGTGAAGAATCCTCGACTGCACCAGATTAACATTGTAGTACCTGGCTTCCTCACTGGTCCTCCTTCTAAAGGCACGCATCCAGTAGAACTTCCTTTCCAGCGCAGTGCCGAGGAAGAGGCAACTTCCTCCCACTTGGTACTTGAAGAAGCAACTAGGGTAGTGGAGGTTTCGAATTTCGAGGAGGATTTCGAAGCTTTTGATCAGCCTCTAGACCAGACCTCTCACTCCTCTTCCCACCCACACTTCCCAGTCTAAACCTGCTGACAAGAAAAGGAAGCGGGACTAGAAAGGCAAGGACATGGTTGAGGAGGGAGAGGTCATCCTCTCCAAGGAACTCGAGCCCCAAAAAGGGGCCAAAATGGCTAAGGGAGCACAGACGAGATCCTCAAGTGAGGGGGCACTTGTGGAGAGAGGACATGATCGTCGCCCTAGGGTCTAGATTTAGGACCCTCCCTTGGTGTTGGATGGAGCTCCTCTTCCCCTGGACTCCTCCATCAAGGACTTCAAAAAGGGGAAGGCAGGCTATGTGGCCAATGCCCTGGATCAATCACTATTGCTACCCCACGATATGGCTGACTTGAGGTCACTCAAGAAACACAAAGTGTTTCTAACCCTGAAGAGGGATTTGGCGATGGTAAGCCTCCTTTTTATTTATTTTTACTAAGTATTTACATCATTTTATCTTACTTTTTCTTTTTCTTTTTCTTTTTAAAGGCAATTCAAGCAACGCACATCGCCGAGGAGTTGGTAAGCGACTCCTACAAGCAAATGAAAGAGGAAGAAGGGCGGCGTATAGCTGCCATTGAGGCATTCACTCTGGCCTAGCAGAGGATCAAGGACCTCAACACCAAGCTGACTGAGGCAATCAGAGAAAAGAAGAGTGCCGAGGCAACTTTGGAAGGGGCTGAGAGACAAGCACAGACTCAACGCCAGCAGCTGCGCCAAACTGAAGACCAGCTTACTGTAGCCAAGGAGCAAATAGGGGCTTTAAAGAAGAAGCTGGAAACGGTAGAGGAGGCTGCAGCTAAGGCCGAGCAAGAGGGGTACGAGGTCGGAGTAGCAGAGACCAAGGAGAACCTCCGAGCCCAGGTCGCTGGGGTGTGTAGAGGCTACTGTCTCCAGGTGTGGAATGAAGCATTAAACCAAGTCGGGGTGGATGCTTCCTCCACACTAAGGAGGGCAGAAAATGCTTTCTACCCCCCAGCCCTCTGAGTAGCAGGTCCCTCAAGCTCCCAAGCTGAGGATGTACCCAAAGCTCCAGAGCCTAGCCAGGTTGCCTCTACTGCTGCTCTTCCAACTTCAACCATCCTTCCCAAAGAGGCTGACCAAGTTGGCGCAATGGAGAAGGATAAGGAGCTAGCAAAGGAGACAGCCCCTGCGCCAGCCAAGCTCCCACCTGCGCCCAAGGACTCCTCCAAAGAGAAGGGAGCCTCCCATGGCCAGGAATTGGTACTGGACACCCTCCCTTTCACTGCCAAGGAGGACCCTAAGAGCAAGGGTACAGCTCAAGCAATAGTACCCAAGGTGCCTGCCAAAACTGCAACAAAAGCCAATCCTCCTCCCTCCAAGACCAAATAGGACCTTAGTTATATTTTGTTGTTTCCCCCCCCCCCCTTTTTTTTAAGTGTTCCTGTTACATGTATTTTCCTTTTTTATCCATTATTGTTTTTATTTTTTATTTTTTACATGTACTTCCTTTGGCTTTCCAAGGCTGTATTTAATGAATAGTATCAAGTTCCTTTATATCTTTAACATGTTTATATTGAGTGAAAGGTTATCTCATTACTGCTTATAATTTCATTGATGCAAGCTCAATCTACAATCTTTTCTAATTAAGATGTAGCATTGTCTTTAACTTTGACAAGTGTCTATACAACTTGTAATCCAACTGTCATATCTCATGCAATTGGCAACTTAACAAATTAACTTCCAAACACTAAATAATTGATAATATGCAATTTAACTTAGAAATATACTTTGTGTACCTAAAATACTCGGCTCAAAAGATTAGATGTAATTCAAGACTCCACCCATAACTTCAAATAGATAGGGAATGTTAATTTACCTTAGGCATGTAGCTCGAAGAGACTAACGCATCCAGGGCTTCAATTAACACTTCAAGTAGTAGGGGGTGTTAATTTACCCAAGGCATACGGTTCGAGGAACCTAGACACAACCAAGGTTCTGTTTAACACTTAGAGGAATAGAAAATGTTAATTTACCCAAGGTATGTGGTCCGAGGAACCTAAACACAACCAAAGTTCTGTTTAACACTTAGAGGAATAGGAAATGTTAATTTACCCAAAGTATGTGGTCCGAGTAACCAGACATGACCAAAATTCTGTTTAACACTTAAATAAATAGTCAATGGTAATTTACCCAAGGTATGTGGTCCGAGGAACCAGACATGACCAAGATTCTATTTAACACTTAGATAAATAACTGAAAGGATTAATTTACCCAAGGTATGTGGTCCAAGGAACCAGGCATGGACGAGGTTTTGTTTAATACTTAAATGAATAACTGAAAGTATTAATTTACCAAAGGTATGTGGTCCGAGGAACCAGACATGATCAAGGTTCTCTTTAATACTTAAATGAATAAGTGAAAGTATTAATTTACCCAAGGTATGTGGTCCGAGGAACCAGGCATGACCAAGGTATTGTTTAATACTTAAATGAATAAGTGAAAGGTATTAATTTACCCAAGCTATGTGGTCCGAGGAACCAGACATGACCAAGGTTTTGTTTAATACTTAAATGAATAAGATGCACAACATATAATAGTAAAAATAAAAGATGGCAGAATTTCCTTTCATTAATAGTAATACCTTCGTAGATTATTTACATTTCAAGAGCGTGGTATAACATTTTCATCTAAATCTTCTAAAAAGTAAGCACCTATACCCGCCATCGAGGTGATGCGGTATGGCTCCTCCCAATTGGGCCCCAGCTTTCCCCATGAAGGGTTCTTTGCAGTAACCACAACCTTTCTCAATACCAAGTCACCTGGTGCTAATGGCCTTGCCCTCACGCCTTTATCATACCCTTACTTGAGCTTATGTTGATAATATGCCAGTTGAACCATGACAGCTTCTCTTCATTCATCAACCAAATCTAGGTCTTTTTCCAATAGCCTATCATTTTTTTCTAGGATGAATAAGCTCGTCCTCAGCATTAGAAATCCAGTCTCTAGAGGGATCACGGCCTCGGACCCATAAGTCATTGAAAAATATGTTTCTCCAGTTGACCGATGAGGAGTAGTCTGATATGTCCAAAGAACGTGTGGTAGCTCTTCTACCTATCTACCATTTGCCTCGTCCAACCTTTTCTTAATTCAATTCACTATAACTTTGTCGATTGCCTCAGCCTACCCATTTCCTTGGGGATAAGCTAGAGTTGAATACCTGTTTCTAATGCCCAATTCACAACAGTATATTCTAAAAACTTTACTATCAAATTGAAGCCCATTATCCGAGATGAGGGTGTGAGGAATCCCAAACCGAGTAACAATGTTTTTCCACACACTTTTTTGCATCTAGATCCCTAATATTCGATAATGGTTCAGCTTCCACCCACTTCGTGAAGTAATTGGTTCCAACTAGAAGCCATCTTCGGTTTCCCACAGCCTTAGGAAATGGTCCTACAATGTCCAAGCCCCATTAAGTGAATGGCCATGGACTAGACAGAGAGGACTCCCCCTGGCTGATGAATGTTCGGAGCGAATCTTTGGCACTGGTCACACTTCGGTGTAGTTTGGATAGCACGTCTACGTTCACGTTTTCAACCTTTACGCGTTTTTAGTTGTTTTTTTTTTTTTTTTTTTTTTTTTTTTTAGAGCCAGTTTTGTTGACTTTTCAACTGTGAACAGTGCATCGGTGCACTGTTCACGGACCCACAAACATCACTTTTTCACCACTTTTTCATTAAAAATGGGTCCCACGGTACTATTCACACATTTAAAAATTATTTTGCTACAGTGTTTTCAGTTTTCAGTTCAGCAAAATAAGTTGTATCCAAACGGACCCTTCTTTACATATTCTTGTGTTTCTTTCTGCATACTTGGCCACCAATACCCCTAAGTAAGGGCTTTGTGTGATAACGACCTGCCCCTTGTATGGTTTCTACAGATTCCCTCGTGCAACTCTTCCAAAGGTGGCTCCACTACCTCAAGATGGACACAGAGCGAGTATGGTCCAAAGAAGGAATGTTTGTACAACTTTTGCTCCTTGGACAACCGGAAACGAGGAGCTTTCCTCTGTATCTTTTCTGCCTCTCCCTTCTCATAAGGCAGAGTACCCTCTCTGAGATACAGGACCAAAGGATCCATCCAGCTAGGTTCGACCGTGATATGGTGAACTTGGACTTTCTCATTCTTCTCCTCGATAGGCTTATGTAGATCATCAACAAGTATAACTCGAGGTAAGTCTTGTCCAGAAGAGGTTGCCAAAGTTGCCAGAGAATCAGCATGTGTATTTCTGCTTCTCGGAATTTGTTGTATAGTGAAAAACTCAAAACTTGACTGCAAGCGCCGAGCTTAATTTAGATACCCTTGCATTCTCAAATCTCTAGCCTCCAACTCTCCCTTTACTTGGCCTACCACCAACATTGAGTCCAAGAACACTTCTACTGCCTTTCCTCCCATCTTCTAAACCATGGCAATCCCTACTAACAAAGCATCATACTCGGCTTCATTGTTTATGGCCAAGAAACCTAACCTTAAAGATTTCTCAATGGTTATCTTGTCTAGGGACACCACAACTAGCCCCACACCAGATCCTCTCTGATTAGCTACACCATCCATATACAACTTTTAGGATGAAGGCCTGGGTAGAGAAACTGCCTTAACTTGCTTTCCCCCTGAGTTTTGCTCCTCCTCTTCCATCTCTACTGGAGACTCAGTAAATTCGACCACCAAATTTGCAAGAACTTGCCCTCTAATGGAGGTCTTTGGCATATACTTGATGTCAAATGTCCCCAAAATTGTCCCCCATTTGGCAATTCTCCCTGTATAATCAGCCTTTCGGAGCAACGACTGTAGAGGAAGTTGGGTTAAAACCACAACTGTATGAGCTTGAAAATAGTGAGAGAGTTTCCGTGTAGCATGCACCATGGCCAAAATAGTTTTCTCTAAGGGTAAATAACGGACTTCTACTTCATATAGTGATTTGCTCAAATAATAAACTGGCTGATGTATTCATTCTTTACCCTTATCAATACCAGACTTATTGCATAGGGAGCCACAGCAATATAAGCAAAAAGAACCTCTTCCTCCTCGGGTCTGGACATAATGGGTAGCCAAGAAAGGTAATCCTTCAGTTGCTGAAAAGCTAAGGCACATTCTTCAATCCATTCAAACTCATTCCACTTATGCAACAGTTGGAAGAAAGGCCTACATCTGTCTGCGGACCAGGAAATAAATCGGTTCAAGACTGCAGTCATTCCTGTTAACTTCTAGACTTCCTTGGGTTTCCGAGGAGGTTGTAAATTATTGATTGCCTTAATTTGATCAGAGTTGACTTCAATTCCACGATGGGTGACCATGTAACCCATAAATTTGCCCAAACTGACGCCAAAGGAACACTTAGAAGCATTAAGGCGTAGTTTATGCTCTCTCAACACCTCAAAAATACTTCTGAGGTCATTCATATGCTCGGACTTTATCTTGCTCTCCACCACCATGTCATCTACGTAGACTTCAATGTTCTTACCAAGTTGGGGTTCAAACATTCTAGTTATCATCCTCTGATAAGTTGATCCTGCATTCTTTAATCCAAATGGCATCACCTTATAATGGTAATTCCTAGTGGGCGTTGCAAAAGTAGTCTTCTCTTGATCATCTAGAGCTAGTGGTATCTGATGGTACCCTTGAAAAGCATTCAAAAAACTCATCCGAGGATGACCAACTGTTGCATCCACTAACTGATCTATCCGAGGTATCAGGAAGGGATCTTTGGGGCAAGCTTTATTTAGATTTGTGAAGTCCACACACACTTGCCATTTTCCATTCTTCTTCTTTACCACCACCGTGTTGGCTAACCACTCTGGGTAAAACACTTCATTTATTGCCCCAGCACGCTTAAGCTTCACCACCTCTTCGTTGACAGCATCGAAATGTTCTTTAGAAGAGTGCCGAGGTGGTTGCTTCTTAGGGGTGACAGATGGATTAACATTCAAATGATGACAGATAAAACTCGGATCCATCTCGGGAGCTTCATAAGCACTCCATGCAAACACATCAACATTCTTCCTGAGGAAAGCGACCAGCTTTTCCTTCTCTTGAGAAGGCAACTGAACTCCCACTTGGAAATACTTCTCATCGTCATCATCAATGATAATTTTTTCTAACTCCTTACACTTTGCTCCCTCTGCCAATGTATCTGAGGACATGACTGCTTTCTTTGGCTGCTATAAATCACTTTCTGTAAGAGCCAAGGATTCACCCTCAGACTGATGTCTTATTGCAGCCACTAAACACCGTCTGGCCATAGACTGACTTCCAATCAACTTCTCCACCTGGTCCCCTGAAGGGTACTTCACCTTCAAGTGCAAAGTGGAAGAGACAGCCCCCATGGCATGAAACCAAGGTCTCGCCATGATAGCAGTGTAGGGGGAATATGTATCTACCACAATAAAATCCACCTCCACGACCTCGGACCCTGCCTGAACAGGCAATCTGATCTGGCCCCTTGGGATAACTGTCTTCCCATCAAACCTCACCAAAGGAGAATCATAGCTGGCCAAGTCCTCGAATTTTAGCTTGAGCCCCTTGTATAGGTCAGGGTACATGATCTCTGTGCCGCTACCCTGATCTACCAAAACTCTTTTCACATCATACCCCCCTATCTGAAGGGTAACCACTAGGGCATCATCATGTGGCTGTAAAGTTCCCACTTTATCTTCATCAGAGAAGCTTAGAATTGGTCGGACTTCCATTCTCCCCCTCTTAGAATCAAGGATCAAGTCCTCAGCGTAGGGCCGTGCTATGGACATAACCCTAGATGGATAAGAACCAGTTCGACTTGGGGCAGCAAGAATAACACTAATTGTCCCTAAGGGTGGTCTTAAGGAAGCATCCCTCTAATGTACCAACCTTGCCTGGCTCTCCTGCCCAGTGGGTTGATACAGGAATTGCTTCAACTTCCTAATTTTGACCAGCTGTTCCAGGTGATCACGTAATGTCCTACACTTTTCTGTTGTGTGTCCTCAGTCCTGATGGTACTGGCAATGAAGACTTTGATTATGCTTCATAGGGTCTCCTCCCATCTTATTTGGCCACTTAAAGTATGGCTTATTCTTTATCTTTTCCAATATTTGGTGCACAGGCTCCCTGAATACAGTGCTGACTACTTGGGCAGCAGCAGACCCAATATGTCCAGCAAAATCTCTTTTGGGCCTATTAATGTTATATCTCTCTGATCTAAAATCTCTTCGATCTTGGGGAATTACCTTCGCCTTCCCCTTTCCTTGTTGCTGATTCTCCTTAACCCGTTTATACTCATCAATTCGATCCATCAATTGATGTATACTTTGGGTAGGCTTCCTTGTTAAAGACTTTCTCAGATCATGTTCAGTAAGCAGGCCGACCTTAAACACCCTTATTGCTACCTCATTAAAATTCTCATCTATCTCGTTGAACATCTCCCAGTACCTATTTAAGTACGTCTTCAGGATCTCTCTCTCTCTCTCGCATGGCCATAGACAGCAAGGAATCCAAGAGACGAGAAACCCTGCTACAAGTAACAAATCAGGCCCCAAAGGCCCTGGTAAGCTCTTGAAAAAAGCTTATTGATCCTTCCTGCAACCCATCAAACCATCTCATCGCTACTGGCCCCAAGTTAGATGGGAATACCTTGCACATTAAGGCCTCATTCTTTGAATGGACAACCATTCTTTAATTAAAATGGCTAACATGCTCCACTGGATCCGTCCTACCATTATACATGGTAAATGTTGGCTGAGTAAACTGTCGAGAAAGTTTTCCCCCTTCAATCCTCCGTGTGAACGGTGATTTAGAAATTTGGCGCAAGGCCCTACTCATAACATCATTGCCCAGGCCCCTGCGAGACGGGCTTCTACTTCTCTGCCTATAATTGCGATCTTCATCACAAGAGAAAGACTCACTAGGAGGAGTCCTTGATCTAGGCTTGTAACTACCATCATCATCATCAAAGTGAGATTCTGAGCTTGAGGGAGTCCCTCTCTTTTGCTTACGGCGAACTTCCTTCGTAAATGATTTATCTCCAGCTACATGTTCCTGGTGTTTTCTCCATGGGACACATGACTCCTACTTCTAGAATGACTCCTACTTGTATGGGTGGTGTGTACACTAACTTCACGGTCTCTCATTCGTTCAAGATTAAGGAATTGATCTTGACATTGGGATCCCACAGATTCTTCACGGTTTGGCCCTGAACCTGCCATGATTGAACAAGCTCAAGAATGTTTAAGTTTCCCACAAACGACGCCAATTGTATTGGCTAGATTTGCTCCCCAAAGCCCAAATGGATGGTCAATGGCCCAAATAGCCCAAAACAATGAATTTATTAGAGAGTGGGCTTGAAACTGAACTTTCAATGAGTTAGGTAGACAACAATCACAGTAGGTTAGTTATTACTGGAAAGAATATAGCAAACAGTTTTAAACAAGAAAAGTTCTCCTCGGCCAAGTTCGAGGAAGGTCTGTTCTTATATATTTCTCTTAGACTTATACAAAATTACAGTTCTTGAGTATACAGTCATTTCTCTCTAGATTTTTTGATCCCCTCCTTTGTAATGGGGTTCTTCTCTTTTATATTCACTCCCCTTTTTTCATCTCAGCCTTCCACGTGTAGGTTAAATTGCTAATCCTCTTGATACTTGTCCCATCAGCACCTTCCTAAAGTCTTTGGGGGTAGCTGTAAGGCTGAAAGTTACTGTTCAAGTATCACTTCCACATTAATGCGGTCAAGGGGTTAGATGCAGAGCATTCAATGTGGTGGTAGCAGCTTTCTTCTCTTATATTTCTCAACTCTCTTTTGTCTCATCCCTCTCTGATGTTTATCCTTCCAAACAAGATTGTCTGTTGCCCTAATCTTGATAGACGGTTGGACCTTTGACTTCTACTTTGCTTAGCCGATAAGGTATTTCTCCTCGAACAACATCTCCTGCTCAGTGTGACCAGACTTCTTCCACGGCCCACTAATTTGTATGCCTTTGCTAGTATCTATCTGTTCTCGGGTTACTTGATGTTCTCGGGCACAGCCCACAACCCAATACCTATATCTGGGCCCTTCATCCCTATATATATATAAATATATATATATAAACTTATTTATTATTAGGAAAATATATCTTGAAAATATTTTGACATAATGAGCTTTATATGTATAATATAAGATTTATAAAGGGGGGAAATGATGTATTAGTCATTATATAAATGTAGTACTTTTTTTTTAATCATAATGGGCAATAATTAAGTTTTATAAGTTTTATTTATTTTTATAGAAAAAAAAGGAGGGAGAAGTTTTAAAAGACTTGGATTGGGTTCAATATCAAATTACACTTAACCAATCCAAATGATGACACATGTCCAACAATGGACATTTGATACAGGACATCATCCTAATGGGTCCACTGCAATTGGACACTAGACCCAATCCTCACCTAATTTTAAAAAGCTAGACGGGCCATTGCTCCTTGGTAGAATCGTAATCCCACTATCCCACATTCAGATCTACATCTTAAATTGTTCTTTTTATCTAATGATAGTAAAGTGATTTCAATTGTTAGCAATTCTAAAGATTCTGCAAATCCGGAATGGAATTTTAAAAAGCATATGCTAAACCAGGCCAAGTGACCTTCAAGCCAGTTGTTTTTATATTTTGCTAGCTTTTAAGTACACAAGTTATGATGAACCCCTTGAATATTTTTAGGCGATAATCCAACCGATAGAGAAGGGCTTGATCCAAAGAATAGGGGGTGAGCATAAAATAAATTGAATAGGTCTCAGTCCATTTTTATATCTAATAATGTACATATAGTATCACAAATGATTTTGTACTATTTTATCTAAAGCATTAAAAAGATTAGAATAGTGTGGATTTAAGAATCATACAAGCAAGAGCGGGTGAATAAGGATTTCAGTGTATTTTAGACAAAGATGGCAGTTTACTGTAACTAGTTTGTCAAATTTTTTAAGCACCACTAATAAAGCTTGGTTTTTGAGGTTTTGAAAGTTAAAATGAGTTTTTTGCTATTATACCTTTTTTACTGTGAATGCTCTTACCATTGATTTGTTACCAACGAAGTTTTCAAATACAAGCACAATATAGTAAAAGAATGAGACCAACAGTGAGTGCCATATCCCTAGCTTTAGCCCATGGATCACTTTTCTGCCCTTAAATCCCACCGCATAATTTATGCAAAAACTTCCACACTTTTGAAGCCAACCCTACAACAAGACCTTGTACACCAAAATCTCTGATGAGCAATCCCCCACTCCATTCTATTGGTAACTTCTTTCCCAGAAGCCATCCTTTCTATATGTTAGCCACGAGAAGGAAAAATAACTAAATAAGTGAATATATATATATATATATATATATAAAGTATAAACCATCATGAGATGGGCACTCTCCAATGGATAGAATTATATTCCAATTCGTAGATACCCAACAAATTTAATATCCATCCTGATAGAATTTTGCAATTTGGTACAGAACTGCTGGAAAGCATTATTAAACCTAGTTTCTGGTGGTGGAGCATTGCATGGTGGAATGATGTATATAAAACTAAGCACTTTCAAGCTGAAGAAGATAATAATATATACAACTGTGCCACGATTTTTCATTTTTGTCTTCTACTTCTGCAGTCATTACATTCGTATTCTCTAGAATTTTACAACACCTCTTCATTTCTTTAATTAATTTCCTCTGGTAATTTCAAGTACACTCAATCCAGAATATATGGAACTCAGACCTCTTGAAAGTCCTTCATGGTTTCTTTATATTGATCTGATAAAAAAACTGTTATTCAACTGGATTGTTTAGCACTTGTCATTGCTTGCATGCTTGAATTCAGCCAAATTTTCCAGTTCTTCAACAGCATCTACAATGCCACTAATCCTTGTGGCAATTTCAATCAATAAGGAAGCTAAAGTTAAGAGTGGAACAATTTCCATTAGAGGCATTTTCACCATTGTTCTGGAGATTGGCTCAATCTTTTTATTTTCAGGAGTATCAGCTTCTGGCATTGATGGAGGGTTGAATAACTTAGGAAGTGACTTTAAGTCATTTTTGAGTTCTTGTACCGCAGAATTCATTTCCCCAACCAAGGAATGGATGTTAGATGATTTTTTCATTGTCTTGATGGTAATTGCTAGCTCTCTTATGACACTCGAAGAGTTGGAGCTTACTTTCAAAGAACTGTTGTTGAGATGTTTCTTGATATATTCAGGGGCCTGTTGAAACAAAGTGGTCATGAGCTTGCATGAATATTAAAAGATTGACTTTATATTTATTGCTTGTTTTATTACAAAAATCTTATAAATTAATGTGTTAATTTTAAACCCAAAAAAGTAAAATTCAACAATTTATATATTTATGTTGTTGATATGACACAAATTAATTATATTCATTACCACGTCAATTAGTAAACTTCTTGTAATAAAACTGATAGTAGTATTAGTATTTTCTAAAAAATAATGTTAGGGATTTAACAAATTTATGAGTACTTTTTTTTTTTTTTTTTTTTTTTTTGAGAAAGAACAAATTTATGAATACTTAAACCTTACAAACTTTAAAAAAATAAAATAAAATAAAATAAATAAATAAATAAATAAATAAACTTATTTGTCACCAATTGCTAAAAAAATGTAATTTAAACATTTATTTATTATTTTGTTGAAGTGAGATTAAATTACATTTTATTATGTGATTTGTAAATCTTTTATAGTAAAATTGATTATAACTTTAATCTTCTCTGGGCGGAAAAATAAAATGTATAACCATATATGAAGTTGGGTTACCTGATTTTCTGAATTAATGCAACCATTGAGAGCCTCTAAGCAATAAGCACAGCTACGCATTGATGACCCAATTTTGAGATATTGTTGCCATGGGTGCCTAAAGTTGAAGGGGCCATGACCTGGCTCCCATCTAGCGAAATTGGCCTATCCACAACGATGTCAATTTCTAATATCAGTCAAAGATCGATCAAAATATAGTTTAAAGAATTAATCCACTACTACATGTCACATACCATAGATTCTTCTGCTGCCTTCGAAATTAATACACATTTGTAACCCTGCAATTTCTTATGACATTCTTTATTACTTTCAACAACACTGCCACTATCTTTAAAGTACTCTTCTACACAACCTGAACAGTAGAAATGATAGAATATTCTTATTAAACAGTGGCATAATTATAACAAAAAAAATAAGTATTTGATAAGAGTAATACACACCTACATGAACTGAAATCGTGTTTTTATTAAAAACATGATTTCGAAAGTGAGTGTGTAATACTAATTGCAAGTATGTAATAAGATTTTCCAAATCAATAAAACACTTACCATCTAGGGAAGTAGTAAGCTTGTCCATGTTACGAGTGGTTAGAGTATAGAGCTCTTGACCAGCCCAAATGGGACAAATGAGCATGCTTATAATAATGCACAATGAAGTGCCAATGATAATAGTGGATATTCTGTGCTGTGCCATTTCAAACAATTCATCCACACGATATCCTGATACTGAAACCAAACTGAAGGTAAGGATGAATATCATAGCACCATAATCAAACCGAGCTTTCACCGAAGGAATGAATCTTGAGAAGGTTGCTGCAGAAGCTGAACAAAGATAGAATTACTAGTAAGTTAATTTATATATCTAGATGCAACAAGAGGACTGATGCTCCAACTATTACTAGTAAGTTAAATCAAGGAGAACTTTACAGACCCAATAGGAAAACTGAGGCTCCAACTATTATGGGTTCAAATCTCTGTCCTGATTGACTAGCCACAGAATGAACACCAAGTGCAAAAAAACCAGCAAGAAATGTTCCACACACTCTGTTCAAACTTTTACATAGTGTTGCACCTGCAGCCATTTAATAAGCAAGAGTCAATACTATTGAGCTGCAAACTCGTAAGTTTATTTTTTACGGACTAAAATCCTCTCCATTTCGAATGTATTTGTATCATGGTTTAGATTAAATATTATAAATCTAAATTTGTATCCAATAACACATCATGTAAATTTTAAAATGACGTAATAATATGTACATTTTTAGATATAAAAAATAAAATAAAATCTGAACTGCGAAATAAACTCTTCCTTCCGCTTGAAATTTTAAGTACACAAATTTATGATAAACCCTGTGAAGATCTTTTAGGCCATGACCCAACTGAGAGAAAAGAATTGCCATAAAATAAATTGCAGAATTGTGAAGAGTAATGAATTGTACAAGCAAGAGTAGGTGACTAAGGATATTACCAAAACTTACCCACACAGTTTTCAAATACAACCACAACTGTCATGATTGCCCATATAGCAACATTCTTTCCAAATCCTTCGTACAGAGGCCTCATATAGTAAAAGAGTGAGACAACAGCGAGTGCCGTCCCCACCTTTAGACAATGGATCACTTTTCTGGGGTCATCTACACCTAAATCCCAAGCTTTCTGCAAAAACTTCCACACTTTTAAAGCCAACCCTACAACAAAACTTTTTAGACCAAGCAAGAGTCTGCTAGCAGGATTTGCCTCTGGAACCAATCTCTCTGTTGAGCCATCGGCAATCTTTATCCTCCACTCCACTCCATTGCTAACTTCCTTCTCAGAAGCCATCCTTTATGTCAGCCACGAAAGAGAAAAAATCAAAGACCTAATGTGATGCAATGGAAGTGTTAAGCTGGGACGATGGATCGATGCTAACTAAGTGACTCTTGATGTAATATATATACATATAAAAGGCCTACATGACATTCCACATTGCTTTTCAAAGAAAAGTAGTAAACTATTTTCAACGGCGTACGTGGGGATTTTTTTTTTTTGGCCCGAAATTGGATATATATATATATATTTTTTTTTTTTTTTGAGAAATTGGATATACAGTAATGGCCCAAATATTAGAGCAACATCACTTTTACCTAAATTTTTTATTGACTTCATTTTTATTATATATTGTTAGGATGTTAGTGTTAGCATATTCTATGCTGATTTTCCATGTATTTTTCTTAAATATTTCTATTGTATTGTGTAACAATGTTGGTTATTTTGTATTGGGTTGAGAGATCAATATCTTGAAGTTGGTGCTACGTACAATGTGAAGAATCTCAGTTGAGAGAGATTACAAGTGCCAGGCAAAATTGCAGGAGAGTACCAATTTTGAAAGTCTATCCAGCAGTCTCGCCTCTCTCTTGATCAAGCGAGATTGCCAAAACCTAAAAGAAATTAGTTATTTTCATCATTTGTTGTACCCATCCTTTAGGCCCTCTCATATACCCCTCAACCCGCAAGATTCAACACCCAAATTCCCATATTGAAGAGCTAGAGAGCTACACTTTACCTTAGAGCAAAACCCCACTACTCTCTCTCTCTCTCTCTCTCTCTCTCCAATTGTCAAATACCATGAGAGGAGATTAAAACCAGTACACACATAATATCCTTCATTGATCTTTGCAAAATTTTGGTACTGGGAACCATTGGAGCAGTCCCAAAATCTTCGACGTCATGGAATGGCCAATGAGACTTGATCATGCAGTGGACGGCTCAATTTACAGAACCAGTGACAAGAAAGAAGAAAATATTTGTGGAATTAGTTGCTAGCAGGAGCATGAAGCTCAAATACATAATCATTACATAGCTTAGAGGGTTTGTAAATGATTTGTATTGCAATTATTTTTGTTAGTGTATTGATTGGTGCTATAGGCCCCGGAATTTTTTTTCCCCTGGTTTTGGTTCTTCTCTCCATGAACACTTCATGGTATTCTTGTGATTGGGGTTTCCTATTGTATTTTGTATCCGTGCTATATCAAATGGCTAATTAATTCAATAATTGAGCTTAAGTTAGTAATTAGCTTAAAATTGGTATAAGTCATAAAATCAGGGCCTAAATCGGTAATATTCTCTCTCTCTCTCTCTCTCTCTCTCTCTCTCTCTCTCTCTCTCTCTCTCTCTCTCTCATATTTGTCTTATAAATATGGAACATGCAAGCAACCTGTGATTTTTTTTTTTTAGAATACTAAGTATTTTTAACACACACACGAGGAGAGGGGAGAAGGTTTTTTAAAGAAACTTACAATGGTGTATATCCAAAATGGCCTATTATTTAGCAATTATTAGATTGATGCTATGACGGAATTAAACACATGCTTGATGTAATGTAAACCTATTATTTTGCAATTGTTAGATCGAGGCTATGACGGAATTAAACACATGCTTGATTAATAATAAATATGTGGTGTGGGTTTTCAAATTTATAGTTAGTTAATTAGTAAAATATTCTTTAGTCAAATATGGACCAAAGATTGTTAAACTAAACATAAATAAATAAATAAATTATTATTAATATTTTTATTTGATTGTAAATAGTATTCATCATAGCACAAGCGCCAATATTGACATGAAACTTTTGAAAAACTTATATTGAGAAATGGAGATGAACCTGCAATATTGCTTTTGAATATCAATGGGCTAACAGCATAATGACAGTCCATCATTGTTGGTGGCTCTTGTCCGCGGGTATCCAATCTCTTGATTTATTGTTTTTCAAAAAAGAAAAATATCTTAATGTATTTGTGACTTAACAATAACTCTAAGTGCACAATTTTTTTTTTTTAACTATTTAACTTTGTGGTTAGTACACAATAAAAATGGAGTTAGTGGTATGTGGACTTTGGCAGAGGAAACATTGTTTCAATCACAGCAAGTTATGACAACAATTGTGAAAAATGTCATGTCTCTAAGACTCTAACAAAGTTTTTGATTCTATTGGAAATACTTTATAATTTGTACTAGTGTATATATATATTTTTTGGATGGATTGTACTAGTGTATTTTGATATACTGCTTCAGGGTTATTAAAGTGTGTATATATATATATATATATATATATAGTTATATTATATTTATGGTGTTATATATACTTAAGTCTTCATTTGATAGTGTTATACCATATCAAATTGTAAATTCAAAATCAAATAATAGACACTCTCTATGTCATCACTATATAACATGTTATATGCAAGTAAAGTAACAACAACAAAAAAGGTTTAGAAAAAAAAAAAAAAAAAAACTTTATTTACATACTCGCCAAAGTTTAGTGGAATGCATTGAACGGGCGAAATGGAACCAAATTTAAACCGATGTGGAATAAGAGAGTGATTCATATCGGTTAACCTACTAGAACAAAATTTTCGACCCTAGACCTTACAGGCCGTTTCTGCCCAAAAACCTACGTCAACTTAAGTTGGATGGTCCTCTTGAACTTGTTACAAATATTTCAAGAATTTTCTAGTAGTTGCAGTTACATTGGCATTTTTTTTTTCTTGGGATAATGATTACAAATTGGACATGGAAACACAACTTACTTTTTTTTTTTTTTTTAAACAACTATAATACAACTCTGGATCAGCAGGTGACACAATGTGTCCTAAACTTTTAGGCAAAACGCTTTATGACTTAGTTAACAAACCTTGAATTCTGTTCATGTGTATATCTGTTCATCCTCTCTCCTCTCTCCTCTCAGTGGGTATTTCATTGGATTCCTCCTTTATCTGTCTCCCATGGATAAGAATATATTAGTAATTAAGAGCATTACTGAAAGATAGAATTGTTATATTCATTTATATCAAGACTGGTGGTGTTGCCATGCAGGTATAATTCATTGAAATCGAGAGAGAGAAACTATTGCCCTTGTTATCGTATGAAAATGTCATAATGATCTAGAATTCATCCATGCAGTACCACAGTTTCTCCACCTGCCCTATCATGAGTGGGGAATAGCTATAGTTCCCTAATACTTACGTAGGCTTCCAATCTCCATAATATAAAATTCTGCAGCTGTTGCGGGAATCAGAAGACATCAGTAGAGGATAGTGTCTTGGTAAATGAGTTAACAGTATTTGGAGAACTAATTAAACAGAAGAAAATAAAATGGTATAGACATAGAAAGTAAAATAAATAAAAATTAACCTAATTTGGCTTGATAGTCATAGATTGAGTTCTGATTAAAAAAACAGTCTTATCATTTTAAAATCTTCGAAAGTCTTTTCCTAACATGAATGAATATGATGCAAGTGCAGAAACACATTTACGTAAAATATGGAAAGAGGGGGATGGTGAACTAATTCTAGAGAAAATCAATATTAAACCACTGGGTTGGAACAATAGTGGAGAACCCAATATGGATTTAGAAAATTTATTAATGCCTCATTTTAAATTGAGAAATAGAAAGAATAAACCATGCAAGTGGTTCATCGATCTATCCCTTTGAGACAGCAAGTAGGTTAAGGTGACCACATTTCTATAATAGTAACACTGCCTTTCGGTAATGCTATTATATATCTATCCCCTTCTACTTTCCCAGGCAAAGTTAGGTCATGAACAGGACCATCCAAAGTGACATCTATTTAAAAATGAAGTGGGGGATAATATTTCAGTTGAATGGAGAGAGCACTTATCTCCTTATGCTGTAGTCTTAGAGCCTTTTCCACAGCCGCACAGGTTTGAAATGCTAACTCAACTATCAAAAAAGTCACACGTCCTCTCTCTCTCTCTCTGGTTATTAATTATATATTATCATATGCTTAAAGCTCTGTACCTGAACTAAATTTCGTGGAAAGCTGATTCTGATGGTTTGAACCATACACCTAAATTGAACGTTTAAAAAATTGCATCAAAAGCAATCCTTGTTTCGCACATTTGCTGCAGAATTTGTTTGAATTAGGCATGACAATTTTACTATGCTTGAGAGAGTTTTTGAAATAGTGATTTGGAATGGCCGTCTAAGCATTTATAAAAGAAGACAAAATATTATACACATGTTATACTATGGTTTAATGGAACATAAAGTAAAACACTAAAAAAATGCGATATGAGATTATATTGGATAGATGGTAAAGCTCAAAAATTAATGGAGTGAAATAAAATGGGATATGATAATTTTCTTTTTTCGTATGTTTGGGATTATATAAAAAATTATTATAAATTAAATAAACGTATAAGTTTACTAATATACTATATATTTACCTTCTATTTGACTTTTAAAAAAAATAAGAATAAGATCAATATTTTGCTTCCATTTTATTAAATGACCTAGTGTTGCTCCAACTTTTGGAAGGAGTGCTTAGAGCATTTAATTTGGATTTTGTTTAATTCCTCTAATTTAAAATTTCAAAAAGTCACTTTTTCAATTTTAACGACTCATTTCAAAACACACATTGCATCCTATTTTTTTATTTTGCAAAATATTTCATTTGAATAATATTATATTTTTCCCTTTTTCTGAAACAAAGATTAAAATCCAAAATCCTAACAAAGAGATTAAAATCTAAACCACAAACAGAAATCATATCCACCACCAAACTGTTTCTCATATACCAAACGAAAACACAATAAAACAAAAATAGAAACAAAAAATTTTCAACCTAGAGATGACAGAGATCCATCACCCATGCCCAAATTAAGACGCTGATCTATTACCGCAATGTTGCCTCCCCGCCCAAATCCAGTTCAATCTAAAGAGAAAATGAGGGTAGACCTAGTCGCAATTGGAAAGTTTGAGAGGAGCGAAAGAGAGAGAGTTTATGATAGGAGGAGAGATAAAGTTTGAATAAAAAAAGAGAAAAAAGTAAGAACTAGATGTACTATAGTGCTCTTTCTCAAAAAAAAGAAGAAGTACTATAGTGCTCTTATTTGGATTCTGGAACACAACTATGGCATTTTGCAAATTAATTTTGAACCGTGATAGAGAAAACTAGGTATGGGTTTATATATAAATATATATATATATATATATTTATTTATTTATAATTTTATGCACATGACTCTTTATTTTAGAGTTTTAGGTAGACATGGCAAAACGAGCAGGGCGGGTTCGGGTCGGGTCGGGTCGGGTCAATTGGGTTGCGGGTCAAACGGGTCACGAGTCAAAACAAGTCATTTTAAGTGGGTTAAAATCGGGTTGCGGGTCGGGTCGGGTCGAGTTGACCCGTATTTTTTCACATGAATTTTTTTTTTTTTAAAGAAAACAACATGTATTTGCTATTTGGAAAGTTATGCAACAAATTACTTAATGTAAAATGCATTATTTTGAATTCACCACTTATATCAAGAATGAACTCAGTTAAACTTATTAACACTTATTCAATAATTTTAAAATTATACAAATCCTAACATTGCTATCTAAAACAAAATAACACAAAGATAAGTAAAACAAATACACAAGTTTTATTTCTACAAAATATCAACATCCCAAAACATAAAACAAAATTACAAATGACTTATTGGATAACTCATTTGATAAAGAATAAAAACATAAAAGAAATTTGCAATCTTGAAAATTAATTTCATAATCTATTATCAATTGTGGTTGACACTCTATTTCAATTTGAGATATATATTAAAGTTTGATTGCTTACTTATTTACATATGATATTTTTTATGAATATCTTATCATTGTTAAGCAACACATACTCTAGGAAATATCATAATTTATTTTGAAAAGCCGTTTATTTTGGACATAAATTGTTAAAAAATAGGTCTAAGCATTCATAATTTATGCTAATTTGATACTTTGGCTTCACTATTTTCACACTTGTGAATGTTTCTCACACATGTCTACAATTTTAAATCTATGTTTTTAACTCTACAGATTATCTTAGCATGTACTTTGCTATTTGATATCTAAAAATCTTTACTCATTACAGAATGCTCAACCACATGCATTTATCTTTCAATTAATTTGCATATAGTTATGTAAATGTATCAATTGTTTCCTTAAAGTTGACAATAAACAATTAAACCAATATTGTATTAATTTTACTATTTTTTTTTTTACCAAAAAAAATAGTTTTAAAAAAATGGTTCGGGTTCGGGTCGGGTCGGGTCGAGTTGACCCACAAAAAACACAGGTTGGGTCACGGGTCAACCCGTTTTTGCTTCGGGTCAAAAAATCAGGTTCGGGTCGGGTATTTTTCGGGTCAAGTCGGGTCGGGTCAGAAAATTCTAACCCGTTTTGCCATGTCTAGTTTTAGGTGCTTTACAACACTAAATGAGAATGCTCTTAAAAGAGAATGAAATGGAACAAACATTTCCTTATAATCATTTTGTTTTCCCAATTATGTTTTCAACTTATATTCATTTTGTTTTTCCAATTACGTTTCCAAACGAAGGAAAAGATAGAATATCCTTTTTATTTCATTCATCTTTTTTTTCTTTTTTTTTTCTCTCTTTCCAAATAGATTGTAATAGGAATGATTTTTTTTTTTTTTAGAGAGTTTCAACTTAAGACGTCCGCTCCTAATGATAGCTCTTTATCATTAGACCAAGACACCAATCGTTTTTTTGTATAGGTGGGGATTAAACCTCAAATCTCTTATTCAACCATCAGAAACTTTACCAGTTGAGCTAACTGGAACCCACTAATAGAAAGAAATTGAATGAAAATGAAAAAAAAAAAAAATTTATTTTCTTTTCTTTATTTGGAAGTTTAATAAGACATGTTTCATTCCATTCCCTTATAATCCAATTTTTTAATCCATCCCAAAATAAGAGGAATTAGAGAGAATGTAATGTATTTTACTGAATTTTTCTAAAGTCCCACAAAATCATCCCCCCTCCCCCATTTATTAAAGAGACATTATATTAACATTCTTAATGTCCATTTAACTGAAAAAAAAAAAAATATATATATATATATATTTGTTACTTTTCATTACATTCCTTTCTTTTAAAATATATAATTTCATTGTTTTCTATTCTACCAATTTCATTCCAATTCAAAATTTTTTTTTTTTTTTTAAGTCTATTTCATTCCGTTTCACCTATTTATAAACTCTCAAACATATAGTGTAATCATAAAACAAATGTGTAATACGCAGTGTTAGCTCAAACGTGGAGGAAGCTGCCCCTCATATTAATTATAAATGATATCAACATAAGTTATTAATTAGACCGTAATCTCCGTTATTATAGAAAACTTGACTAACTTGAGCTTTTGTTATTTTAAGAAAAGAAGTACGTTCGTACCTAATAACAACCTTACCCTAACATGGGCGGCGCTACACTATTCTCAGGGGGTTCAAATTGAACCCCCTGACTTCCAAAAAAAAAAATTTATATATAAAAAATATTTTTTTTGTTAGTTTAATACCATAATTTTTTTCTTAAAAATATATTTGCACACCCTGACTTAAATTTTACATACCCTTATTACAAGTATTTTCAACTCTAAGAATAAAAAGTAAGTGTTTGTGAATTGTAAGTGTCACTATTTTTTATAAATTTATATAATGTGTGTGAGTGTGTCTAATATTGATTGTGTGCATTACTTATTGTTATAATATTATTTGTGTGAATTATGATGTGTGTGGATGTTTGTGTGTACATTATAATATAAATATATATAATTTAATAATTAGGAAATGTATATGGTTTGTTACATGTGTGTATATTGTTATTATGTTATAATAACTTTTTGTTATAAAGTTAGTAAAATTCAAGAAAAAAAAAAAAACGTAAAGTTAGTGATTGTCCAAGCATTTGATTGGTTAAGTAGACATTAGTGTATAATTTTATGTATGAATGAATGTGGTTGTGTGAGTCAATAATTAATACAAAACCAATAAGTTTAGTTTAGTCATTTAGTTTAAAATATTTTTATAAAAACAATAACAAATAGATAATAAAAAGCTGCATAAAAATAAAGATGTTAGATAAACTTAACAAAATAAAATAATTATAGGCTCATAGCTACCCACAATATTGGCGATAGATACTTATAATGAACTATCATATAAAAATTCAAAATTTCAATACTTGTAGAAGGAAATTGTAAAACTTCATGTATTAATTTTTTTTTTTTTTTTTTTTTTGTCGGTAACTCGATATATTCAAGTTCTTTTTTTATTAAAATTTTTTAATGACCCCCCTAAACAAAATTCTTGGAGGCGCCACTGTACCCTAATGCCAATTTAGTGCATGATGATTTTCTTTTAAAAAATTGAATGAATAAATAAATAAATTAGTGCATGATGACTAATTGTATGCATTATAATAGGCATTGGTTTATACTAACATAGGATACGATCTTTTTGAGATAGCTGATTGATCATCTTATTTTATGATTTTTTTTTTTTTAATGGGGTTATTTTAAGTTGACCAATGTACACATTTTTAATTTTTTTTTTTTTTTTTTGTATCTATATTATTATTTAGCGTATTTTTTATAATTAAAATAAGTAAATAAAAATAAATGACAAAATTTAGTTACAAAATTAGTTGTAACCTAAGGGTACAATCTTACTCAATATCTTTTTATTGAAGGTGAATTTTGACAAATCTATTATTGGATTCATCTTCTTCTTATATCCTTCATGCTTGCAAATTTTTGAGAAAATTAAGATAAATAGCTATGTCATCATTAAATTATTTAAATTATAAGTTTTTGTAGTTTAAAATTATGCATAAAATATAAACTTATAAATCATAAGATAAATAATAGCCGATTGACACAAATTTTGACATGTGTATTAAGAGCGTAAAGAAAATGTAATTCAAAGTAATGTTTATTTTATTGAGTAAGATTATAGCCTTAGGCTACAACTAATTTTTTTGCTAAACTTTGTCCAAAAATAAAATGTCACCTTTTTTTAATAAATTCGATAGTTTAAAGTTACAAATGAAGGATTTGAACCTTAAATGTTTCTATAAGCATCAAAATGTAAACTATACTAAACAGTAAACACACTTAAAAGACAATATCAATAAAAATATTTGCAAAATCAAGCAACATCAATTTTAATACAAAACAACCAAAAGTCTTGTAACTTAATTGACATCTCTTGGTATTTATAACAAGAGCATTTAGGGTTCAAATCTCCTCACCCCATGGTAATTAACCATAGAATTATAAATAAAAATAATAATATAAAACAAGTTGGCATGATTATTAAACTTTGCTAAACATTGTCAAAATTATCATATATATATAAATAAATAAATAAAAATATATATATATATACACACACACACACAACATACTAATTTCACATATTTTTAGTACAAATATTTGGTTTTTAATACAATAAATCTTAGGTATTATCTTAGTTACAGTCCCTAACCCATGTAATACATTGAAAATTTTGATAAAACATTAAATACGTACAATTCATATTTAATTAATAAGTATTAATATATAAAAAATTCAAATTAGAAATTTTATAGAATAGACATACCTATTTCACTTAAAATTTGTTTGAAGTGTTAAATTATCGATAGTCCCAAAAGTTTAACCTGTGAATTTAATCACTTGACCAAAATTCTAACACTCTCCCTTACATGTGGGACTAAACTTTCCATTAATAAGTGGGTGCCAAACACATGTGATTTTTAACATTTTAAATAGGTGGTAGAGTAAAGCCCGGGATCAAACTTAGAATTTCCTGTTTTGATACTGTAGGGTCTCGTTTTGCAGATAAAAATCACGTAGCTCCAAAGCTTAGTCTAGTCAACGTCCCGGGACTCAACTACTTACTGAGATTGGAGATATTCGTGAGCGAAGACGGACCGGGCTGCCCACCTGATCTTAGATTACGAGCCCATATCGCTTATATTTTAAGACGCGGGACAGGCGATTAAAGCAGGTAGCTCCAAGCTTGCTCGCATAGACATCTCCAAGCCTAGGTTCTTGGCTCGGAGAGAGTTTCCCCCTGTTGAGCTGCCCCTTCAACGTGTTCCTCAACAAGTGGCTGCTCTGAGAGAAGAGTCAACCTCATCCTGCCGCTCCTTAGACGCCGAGATCGATCAGTTTCACCTCGAGGAAGAGGAAGGGGCCGCAGAAAGACCAGTAGAGGTCTCGGATTCTGAGTCTGAGTCTGAAAGACTTTCCGTAGTCCATCACCCCTAGTTAATAGTCGCTCGGCCAGAGACTAGCTCCGACGAGGGAGAGTTTATGGATTTAAAACAAAGGACTGGTTTAAAGGGCCTAATAGCCAACCGTAACAAAGGGCAAGGCTCGAAAGATGCCCCTAAAGCCCAGGCCGCCTCTAACCTTCCTCCTACTCTCCCTGTGATCCCTGCCAACCTTGGATTGAAGGCCAATCCAGACTTCAGGAAGAAGAGGCCCATAAAGGACCTGGAGGAAGGTGAAGTGGCACCTCAAAAGGGGGCCAAGCAGCAAAAGAAGTCCAAGGATCCCACAGACAAAAGGGGCAAGTCAGTGGAGAGCCGAGATGAAGCCGAAATACGCCGAGCGCAACGTACATAGGCTCCTTGGTTGGAGATGGAGGGTGCTCCGATTCCCTGGGATGCCACTATTTGGGAGTCTCAGAGGGGGCATGCCACCTTCCTCGCCGAGGCCTTGGAGCAACCTCTCCTCCTCCCTCGAGATATGGAGGGTCTTAGGTGCATTCATCAACCGGACCTCTTCATGTCGTTGAAGAGGGACCTTGCAATGGTGAGCCGACTGACATTTTCATAGCCAGATGCTGAGCTATACGTTTATTAACATGTGTTTATTTCTGTAAATCTTTTGTCGCTTTTGTGCAGGTTACCTAACAGATTTATGTAGCCGAGGAGTGGGCTAGGAACGCCCGCAATGAAGTCACTGCTGAGACCCACGCTCATCAAGAAGCCGAGAAAGCTCTTGGGGCCTTGAGGCAAGAGCAAGCGAGGTTGTCTGAGAAACTCAAGGAGGCTGTCCAAGCTCGCCATAGCGCTGAGGCGGGTCTGAAGACCACGGAGAAGCAGGCCGAGGACATGCGCCAAAAGCTGCATATAACCGAAATAAATCTGGCCACCGAGAAGCAATCCGTTTTGGATCTGAAGGCAGAGCTGCGAAAAGCCAAGGATGCAGCTCGGGTGGCCAGGGAAGCAGCTGAGGCCGCGGTGAAAGCGTCTTATGAGCGCGGGGTGCTTGATACGGAGGCTAGGCTGTCCGAAGAGGTGGCCGTGGTGTGCAGGGATTACTGCACCAAGTTCTGGAGAGTGGCGATGGATCGAGCGGGAGTTTCTGCAAACTCTGAGCTGAGGAAAATCGAGAATATCTTCTTCCCAGAGGATATTCGAGAAATTCCGGAGGCAGTTCCCCTTCCTAAGCAACCCCCTTCCACTCAAGTCCTTCCTCCTGGAGAGACTGAGGGGGGTAATCTACTGGTGACGGCCAAGCTTTCCGAGAATGCCCTTACGATCAGGGACGTGGTCGCCCAGACCAAGGATGCAGAGCTTACGTCTCAGGCAGATGTCTCCCAGTCCGAAAAGGTTGATACTAAGGAGGACCCCCTACAAGCGGAGGCATAATGGAAAGAGAGAAAAAACCCTATGTTTCTATTTGATGAGGGCGTTCTACTGTGTATTTATTTTGTAAAGGCGCTTTGCCGTTATATGTAATGTGTTTTCTTTAGACTAATGAGAAAAGAGAACTTTCATTTCCTTTCTATGTTTCTATTTTATACGTCTTTAAGGTTATGACTACTGCCAACAGGCTTAAACTGTTATAACTATTTGCAATCATACTCAACGATGGCAACCTGTTATTAGCTTGCAATAAAAAATGAACTTAATAATGACAGATAGAAACAGGGGATTAGATAGAGAGTAAACATCTTACACTGCCAAGCATTTGGACAAATAAATGAGTGCTTTTGGCCCATTTCCTTAATTAGTAAAAGACAGATAAAAATCAACGTTAATTCTTAGCCCTGTACCACCGCAGGGATGACTTGGGACCTGTTTAATTACTTAGAAAAGAGCCATTGTACGTTAATTTCACCCAAGTATGTGGTCCGAAAGACTTGACATGACTTGGGATCTGTTTAATCACTTAGAAGAGAGCCATTATGCGTTAATTTCACCCAAGTATGTGGTCCGAGAGACCTGACATGACTTGGGATCTGTTTAATCACTTAGAAGAAAGCCATTGTGCGTTAATTTCACCCAAGTATGTAGTCCGAGAGACCTGACATGACTTGGGATTTGTTTAATCACTTAGAAGAAAGCCATTAAGTGTTAATTTCACCAAGTATGTGGTCCGAGAGAGCTGACATGACTTAGGATCTGTTTAATCACTTAGAAGAAAGCCATTGTGCGTTAATTTCACCCAAGTATGTGGTCCGAGAGACCTGAAATGACTTGGAATCTGTTTAATCACTTAGAAGAAAGCCATTATGCATTAATTTCACCCAAGTATATGGTCCGAGAAACCTGACATGACTTGGGATCTATTTAATCACTTAGAAGAGAGCCATTATGCGTTAATTTCACCCAAGTATGTGATCCGAGAGACCTGACATGACTTGGGATCTGTTTAATCACTTAGAAGAATGTCATTGTGCAATACACGAATTTATTGGTAAAGGAAATTTTCATTAGTAATAGTACCTCTTCAGGTTGTTTACATTCCAATGGCGTGGAATTACATGCTCATCTAAATCTTCTATAAAAAATGCCCCTATACCAACCACTGACGTAATGCGATATGGTCCTTCCCAATTGGGTCCTAATTTTCCCCATACTGGGTTTTTTGCAGTGCCCAGAACTTTTCACAACAGCAAGTCTCCAGGCGCTAGGGGCCTTAGCTTTACTTTGGCATCGTAACCTTGCTTAAGTTTGTGATGGTAGTACGCCAGTTGGACCATCGCACTTTCTCTTCTTTCTTCGACAAGATCTAAGCTCTTTTCTAGCAGCTCATCGTTGTTGCTTGGACTGAACAAGCTGGTTTTTAGTGTTGGAAAGCCTGTTTCTAGAGGAATGACAGCCTCGGCTCTGTAAGTCATTGAAAAGGGGGTCTCTCCCGTTGATCTGCGAGATATGGTTCGATACACCCACAGGACATGTGGCAGTTCTTCCACCCACCTTCCTTTCGCATCATCCAACCTTTTCTTAAGTCCGTTCACTATGGCCTTGTTAACAGCCTCGGCTTGTCCATTCCCTTGAGGATAAGTTGGGGTAGAATATCTATTCATAATTCCCAATTCACAGTAGTATCTCCTGAAGGCCACCTATCAAATTGAAGACCATTGTCCGAGATGAGAGTGTGAGGGACCCCGAACCCGGTAACGATGTTCTTCCAGACAAACTTCTTAACGTCCACATCTCGGATGTTCGCTAAAGGTTCGACTTCAACCCATTTCGTAAAATAGTCGGTACCGACCAGCAGATACCTCTTGTTCCCCGTTGCTTTGGGAAAAGGTCCAACGATATCCAAACCCCACTGAGCGAATGGCCAAGGGCTGGTCAATGGATTGAGGATTCCTCCCGGTTAATGTATGTTTGGCGCGAACCTTTGGCATTGGTCACACTTCTTCACGTATTCGTGCGCTTCTTTTGCATGTTCGGCCACCAGTAGCCTTGTGTGATGGCCCTGTGAGATAAAGACCTGCCTCCAGTGTGACTCCCACAAATCCCTTCGTGTAACTCTTCTAGGATTAGTTCTGATGCCTCAGGGTGTACGCAGAGCAAGTATAGTCTAGAGAAATAGCGTTTATACAACTTTTGGCCCTCGGATAGCCAGAACCGAGAGGCTTTTTTTCGTATTTTATCAGCCTCGGACTTCTCTCCGGGCAAGATGTCATCTTTTAAAAACAGCACCAGAGGGTCCATCTAGCTAGGCCCTACTCTGATCTGATGGATTCCAATTGCATCTCTCTTTATCACTGTAGGTTTGCACAAGTCTTCTACCAAAATGATCCGGGGTAAATTTTGGGCTGAGGAGGTGGCAAGTGTGGCCAAAGAGTCGGCATGTGAATTCCCATTTCTAGGGATATGCAGTAGGTTAAAGGAATCAAAATGTGGTTGTAGGCACCTAACTTGGCTTAGGTATCCTTGCATTCTTTCGTCTCTTGATTCTAATTCCCCGTTCACCTGACCAACAACCAATCTTGAGTCCGAGAACATGTTCACAGTCTTTTCGCCCAGTTTTTGAACCATGGACATCCCCTCTAGCAGGGCTTCATACTCAGCTTCATTATTCGTGGCCGAGAATCCCAATCTGAGCGATTTTTCGATGGTAATCCTCTCGGGGGAAATCAATACCAGCCCCACTCCGGAGCCCCTTTAGTTCGCTGCGCCATCAACATATACTTCCCAGCATGTAGGTCCTTGTAGAGAAATGGTGCCAACCGATTTTTCATCCGTGTCTTGTGTCTCAGCTACTTCCCCTAACGATGGTTCAGCAAATTCAGCCACCAAATCTGCGAGAACTTGGCCCTTGACGGAGGCACGTGGCATGTACTTGATGTCGAAAGCCCCCAAAATTGTACCCCACTTAGCAAATCTCCCCCTATAATCGGCGCTCCGAAGTACAGATCTGAGCGGGAGCTGAGTCAGAACGATAACTGTGTGCGCTTGGAAGTAGTGGGGGAGCTTTCGGGTAGCCTGAACCACCGCTAGGATGGCTTTCTCTAATGGTAAATAACGGACCTCGGCTTCATGCAATGATTTGCTTACATAATAAACAGGCTGTTGTATGCCGTTGTCCACTCGGATTAGTACTAGGCTTACCGCGTGAAGGGCCACAGCGATATAAGCGAACAAGACTTCATCGACCTCAGGGCTTGACATGATCGGCGGCCGAGATAGATATTCTTTAAGTTGTTGAACCCTTCCACTTACTCACCAAGAGGAAGAAGGGTCTGCATCTATCCGCTGATCGGGAAATAAAACGATTCAAGGCCGCGATCATTCCGGTAAGCCTCTGGACCTCTTTAGGATTCCAAGGTGGTTGTAAGCTGCTGATGGCTCTGATTTGGTCGGGCTAACCTCAATTCCCCGGTGGGTTACCATATAGCCCAAGAATTTGTCTGATCCTACCCCAAAGGAGCATTTCGAAGCATTGAGACATAGCTTGTGTTTCCTCAGAGTTTTGAAGATGTCTCCGAGGTCTCTCACGTGCTCGGATACTACTTTACTCTTTACCACCATATCATCTATATAGACCCCAATGCTCTTACCCAACTGTGGTTCGAACATTCTGGTCATCATCCTCTGGTAGGTGGATCTTGCGTTCCTCAAACCAAAGGGCATTACCTTGTAGTGGTAGTTTCCGATGGGGGTGACGAAAACTGTATTTTCCTGATTGCCCAAGGCTAGTGGTATCTGATGGTATCCTTGAAAGGCGTTCAAGAAGCTCATCCGAGGATGTCCTACTGTCGCGTCCACCAACTGATCTATTCGAGGCATAGGGAAGGGGTCTTTTGGGCAGGCCTTATTCAGATCCGTGTAGTCCACATAAACTCGCCACTTCCCACTCTTCTTCTTTACTACCACTATATTAGCCAGCCATTCTGGGTAGAAAACTTCCTTGATAGCCCCTGCTTGCTTTAGCTTCATCACCTCATCTCTGACAGCGTTTGCATGTTTCTTGGACGGGTGCCGAGGAGGCTACTTTCTGGGGATAATGGAGGGATTTACGTTTAAGTGATGGCAGATGAAGTTCGGATCCACCCCCGGGGCCTCATAAGTGTTCCACACGAATACATCAACATTTTTTCTAAGAAACTCCACCAGCTCTCCTTTCTCTGGGGAAGGCAGCTGAGACCCGATCTGAAAGAACTTCTCTGGATCCCCATCAACGACAACCCTTTCCAAGTCCTCGCACTTCGCCTCCCAGGTTGACGCGTCGGCAGGCGACGCCGGAGCTCTTAATTGCTATAAGTCCTTTTCAGTAGAAGCCGAAGGTTTGGCTTCAGACTGACGCAAGATAGTGGCCACCAGGCACTGCCTAGCTGTTGATTGACTTCCCACGATCTCTCTGACTTGGCTGTCAGACGGATATTTCACCTTCTGATGTAAAGTGGAGGAGACGGCTCCTAGGGCATGGACAGGCAATCCGAGGAGGAAACTCACATCGCCTGAGAACAAAATCTTGCGGGCTTGGCTCCCCAAAGAGGACAAAAAGCTTGCGGCGGATTTAGTCCCCACAGATACTATGTTGAATTTAATCATTTAACTATAATTCTAATATGAAGAACATAATTGCAATTTAATCTAGGTTTATTTGATGTTAGGTTTCTTTATCCAAAAAATAGTGAGTTTTAATTAACATAATTTAACATATTTTTAAATCTGAAAACCAAATTAAAAATTATATATTAAAATGATGACGTGGAAAAACATAGATTTTTAAAAACTTATGTGACAACCTTAAAGCAAGGTTATGAATCATATCCTAAATTGTTTTTTCATTTTTAAGTATCGTGTATTCACTATATTGTATCATATCGTGTTTTAAGATACATAGACACCATATAAAATTTATGAAAAAATAATTATTATAAAATTAATTGGAATATATCCTACTAAATAACTACCTTAATTGTAACATAAATATTCAAATTAATCAAATATAAAAGAGTTAATACATAACATATAAGTCAAAATAAAATTGAATTTATACTTTAATTATCACTTGTGGTCTCGTGGATTGAAAGTGTAAGGAGCTAATTCAATAGCCCGACCCAAGTTAGATGGGTAGGGACTATATGGTGGCCCAATACAATTAATTTGTAGAAATAGGTTATCAAGGCCAACCTTTCAAACCTTGTTGGTTTTGTTAAACTATTTAAAAAGAGATCAAATGCTAAAGTTATTAGATTTAAGAGAGAATAATAGTAAGAAAGCCAAAGATTTCGGTATCAATTCTTCATCGGCTCTATCCAAGGATCACTAGTACATATAATATTCCCCTCTTGGTTACAAATTTCTTGATTACACTATATACTTCTCTCCTTTATTTTTTATATCCCCCTTTTGGAGGAGTCCATTTTCCTTATACAGCTACCTGAATTGCATCTCAACCCTCCACTTAGATAGCAACTACTCTTCACTTGGATGTTTGTCCCATCAGCGCCTTGCTGGAGGTGGTAGAATGCGCTGTAAACTGTGAGGGCACTGTTCAGGGGTCATTCTGCTATTAATGCAGCTAGCTGAGTTGGTGCAGTGCATTGAATGCAGAGGTAATGGGTACTTTACCTGGAAACTTCCCCCTTTCTTTACTTGCATGCCTCTCCTTCCTCTCCTTCCCTCCTCGGCTCCCAGCATTATGGACTTAATGGTCAATCTCTGGTCCCTCGAGGAGTACTTGTCCCTCGGGTTCCTCGGGCGTACAGTTCTCCTTGATTTCTCAGACAATCTTATCCAGATTGATCTAGACCTATCCTAACATACAGTTGGGACATATTGCCCCTTATGCCAGTTCTATTCTATGGTTCTCCCTCTTTGGTTCCGCATTCCCCACAGAAAGTATGTTGCAACTGAAAACAAAAAATCATTTGAGTTATACTTGATAAGGAATGAGAGACTTGAACCTAAGAGAGAGAGAGAGAGATGTGGTCTAAAATTATTTGGGAAAAAGAGAGGGAATAAGCTCATGTCAAGTTTTTGTCTAAACCTATCCAAATAGAGACAACAACAACAACAAAAAACCAAGTAGAAAAGCATTTTTATTCCTCAAGTCAAAGCCCAAAATTTTAGTAAAAAGCCCAATTTAAAAAATATGTTCTTTGCATCGTTCGATACATACCATTCATATGATACGATAACATGTAAATTTTTTTGTTTTAGCATAAAATGTTTCCAATTTTTCTGATTTTTGATATGATAAAAAACACAAGGCATTAGAAAATATTTCATGTGGATCACCCCAAAAACAAACCAAATAAACTGGGAAACATTTGTTTTTATAGTATTATATATACTCAACAACAGCAAGCTCTTCCATATATCAACCTTTAACTATCATTAATCGACTGTTGACAGGCTTTGACCAACTATTAAATTTCTTCATATAACTTTTATTGATCAAATAAGTTGTTTTTCCACCCTTTTTTTTGGTTGTATTTTTGCATCAAACCCAAATCTAGGTCTATGTTCCCACCACGACGAGAACAACAACAAACTTATTATTGTTATACATTAAACCCCATAAGTGCATATGGTCTTCTAATTAAACCTAAAAACCCAGAGTTCTAGATGACTATTAATGATGCCAAAATCGCCAGTTGGGTCACTCGTCCAATCCAGAGCATTAAACAATCTTGTAGGACCTGCAAGATAAAGGAGAGATAGATCGAAGAGACTACCGGGTTGTACCCGGTGGGCGAGCCTCCGATGCTTAAGTTAGTAAAAACCCATATTTTTCATATATAGATGGTGTTTTGTAGTAGTTTTTGACGTATCTTAGCAAATGGACAGATTGTCCCTTTTATAGGTGACTTAAGTAGCTGTTGGACATAAATGAGAGTGATTATTACCCTAATTGTAACGTTCTTTTTCTTGATGAGAGGGTTTAAGGCCTTTGATGATCGTTATTGAATGTGTTGGGCGGTTACTCATCTATCTTTGATGGTCTACTAATGACGCAATGACCATCCATTAAGATGGACGACCTTAATAATTTATATGGACTCATCAACTATCTAATTATTTAAAATCTTTTTATTCATAAATTAAACTTGTGGGTTTTAGTAGTACATTATAATTATCACTTAGTATAGACATGTGTTAACGTTGCTTTTTTATATCAAGGACTATATATGTTTTCTAATTTTTTTTTAATAAAAAAAACCATATATGTTTAAGTGCACATGTATATATGTGTATATAAATTTTGCCTCCCTTGAAGTCAAATTCTAGCTTTACTACTGCTGACATTAATATTCATTGTTATTTTTTTCTTTCTCTTAATTTTTTATGGGGTATATTTTTTTGTTATTATTTTTTCCTTTTTATTTTTAAGATAATATTTATTGTTACACAGATTAGGCTATAATAGAATTTCTATTTTGTATTTTTTTTTTTTTTGGGCGCATAAGATATAAGTTAATTTTTGTATCATAAGCTTACAAGATTTTTTTGATACAAAATAGAAATTCTACTCTAGCCTTAATCTAAGTGTATTTGTGTGTGTAGCTCCCTTCTAGAGACTTGAACCTCAACCCTTACCCCCCACACCTCACAAACACTTATACTTATGAAGTGACCACCGCGCATGGCACCAAGGGTGTGTGGGGTAGCTCACAAGATTTTTGAATGTGTATCTCTCCAATTGCGTATTTTTTTTAACTTAAAAATTTATTGTCCTGGGTAGGATTCATGCACATTGAAAGCAAAGGCCAAATGAGGAACAAATTGAATGCAAGGGGAAATGAAGGACAAATTCAATGAGTGCGTTCTCTTCCATGACAATATATTAGGGCCTGTTTGGTAGCAGTGTTTAAGTATTATTGTTCAGTTTTTAGTGTTATGAAAATACGTGTTTGAGTATTATAGAAATACGTGTCAGGAGTGTTATTATTGTTTAAATACTGAAAATTGTTGTTTAAACAATAGTGCCTAACCGCCCTTAAGGGCTGCAAATAGATGGAGCTTTTAAATAGTAGACCAATTAGGTCACTTTTTAAAAAAGTACTGAGCAACTGGGGGTTCATACTTCATACAAGACGTCATTAATTTGGCCACTTGGCCTCTGAATGAATGGAAATTAGAGCAATTATCTACCTAAATAGAGCCTTTTCAAAGCTTCCAGATTTTGAAATGCAAACCCAAACCAACCATGATCAAAAGTTGCTTCTTCTAAAAGTTACTCCATTTTTTGAAGTGCAGTGACTTTATGTATGGCACTAATAATAAAGTAGCTTTTCCCTTCTGCCCCCGCAATTTCTTCCATCTTTTGTGTATTACTATTATGAGCAGTAACTGTATTATTACCTATTTTATTTTATATAAAATTTACAAATTTATGTATTTACTTTTAAATACAAAACAAAACAAAACAATTATATATATATATATAATGTTAAAGATGAGGCATGAATCACATAAATTGTTACGTCAATGTCAATATATAACTATTTTATAGTAAAATTAAAAAAATATTTGGGGAAAAACCCATTTTAGTTCCTACATTTTCACACGATTCCCACTTTGGTCCCTAACTTTTTTTTTCACCGATTTTAGTCCCTATTCTGGAAAACGCGTCTCGTTTTAGTCCCTGACGTTACATCAGAGACGGAAATTGCATAGCTGGCAAACGGAAGAAATTAAAAATATTAAAATAATGCCCACTGTGTCCACGTGGCTTTCCACATTAGCCTCTAAATTAAAAAAATTAATTTATTAATTCTAACTAAATAAAAAAAATTAAAAACAGAAATAAAAATCAAACCCAACAAGAACAACAAATTTAAAACCCAGCAAGAACAAGATTAACAAAACACAAACCCAGCAAATTTAAAACCCAAAAAATTAAATTCAAACCAATATTCAAACCCATATTTCAAACCCCCACACCACCAAAACATCAAACACAAAAATCAAATCCAAATTTCCGACGCCCAAACTCAAAACCCAAATTTTCTTATACTTTCTGAGAAACCAAACACAAACCTCAGAACCAAACCTTAGAGTTGAAACCAAACCACCTCCAACCTCAGATTCAAAACTATCAAACCCAAACGAAATCAACCTCACCTGACAACAAAACCATCTCCTCTCTTAGCCGACGCTGCTTTCTTCTTGCTCGTGTTTGCCTGGGATGTGGGTTTGCATGGAGGTGCTTTCATGGTGGAGATCGTGGGTCTTGGGTTTTGGGTCTTTGGTCATGGAAATCGTTTTGTAGATCGGTGGGTTTGGGTTTCTTGCTCATTCTCTGTACGAAACTCATCGAAGAAGAAGAATCATAGCGTTGTTGTTGTTGTTGTTGTTCTTCGTCTTCGTCTTTGTGAAGCTCTCTCCGGCTCTGCGTTCTTTGCCACCTCTCGCGCCGTATCGCTTCAAGACCACGAGGAAGAACTAGTCCTCGATGCTATTCTTGCAATCGCTTCAAGACCACGAGGAAGAACCAGTCTTCACTGGTGGCGACTCGCGCCATCTCCTCCCACTCTGCCTGTACCGGCGTCGAGGTAGACCGAGAACTAGTGCGGCGATATTCCGATCTTCCGGCTTAAAATCGATTGGAAGCCCTTGAATTGCAAAGACAAGTAAACAAACATGCTTCCGATCTTCCGATGTCAGTGTGGGTGTGATGTAGCCGTGGGTATGGTGGATTCCGGAGTGTTTTGTGGTGTGGGGGTTTGAAATATGGGTTTGAATTTAATTTTTTGGGTTTTAAATTTGCTGGGTTTGTGTTTTGTTGATCTTGTTCTTGCTGGGTTTTAAATTTGCTGGGTTTTAAATTTGTTATTCTTGCTGGGTTTGGTTTTTATTTTTGTTTTTAATTTTTTTATTTAGTTAGAATTAATAAATTAATTTTTTTTAATTTAGAGGCTGACGTGGAAAGCCACGTGGACACAGTGGGCATTATTTTAATATTTTTAATTTTTTTCGTTTACCAGCTGTGCAATTTCCGTCTCTGATGTAACGTCAGGGACTAAAACAAGACGCGTTTTCCAGGATAGGAACTAAAATCGGTGAAAAAAAAAGTTAAGGACCAAAGTGGGAATCGCGTGAAAATGTAGGGACTAAAATGAGTTTTTCCCCAAAATATTTTTAACAATTTCCTTAAGATAGATATATTCATGTAGATTACAAGGCCTTCTGATCTTCTTCTTCTTCTTCTTTTATTTTTTTTCCCATAGTAAATTTGTAAGGGTCCAACGATATTACTTGAGCCAAGAGGCTCGGTGGTTCTTGGCTCAGCTACAAGTTCTCTTTTATTGATATTAGGGGTGTGCGCGGTTCGGTTGGGGTAGTTTTTTCTCAAATTTATTACCGAACCGATAGGGATCGGTTTTCTCATAATTTGAACTAATGCATACCGCCTAGGGTCGGTTTTCCAACCTATAGCGGTGTGGTTTTTTCGGTTAGTTTAATCGGTTTTGGTCGATTTAAAACATTAAAAAAAAATTTATTAAAAAAAAATTGGGCTTTCAAGCCCAATATCAATACACAGCATGTTAAGCAAAATGTCTATTTGACAAACCTTTCTCACAAACCTGTTCACACATCAACTTATCTACCTGTTCACACAAACCTGTTAAACTTTTTTTTTTTTTAAGAGAACCTGTTAAACATTTAAATATGTTTTTTAAGGAAAAAAAAAAAAACTTTTCAATGGCACCTATGAAACATAATGTTGCATTGTTTTCTTCTTCAATACAAAGATAGAAACAAATCCCAAAATCATCCCTTTTTTGGTTTTATATCCTCAGCAACCAAACACACTAACACAGTCAAAATGTTTAAAGCAATCAAACTTACTTTATCCTTTGGATTTCTCTACAATCAAACCATATCTACAAATACCCAAATCAAGTTTTAACAAAAATAATATATAGTTACCTGGTGTCTGCCGCCGTTTGGTGAGACTTAAGAGGAGAGGCCGTCTGGTGAGACTTGAGAGGAGAGTGTTAAGGTGAGAGGAAAAAAAGGAATATATAGTATCCTAGACCTAGCACAAAACGACCACGTTTGGTGCTCTTTCTTTTTTTTCAAAACCAAGAGAAACGACGTGGTTTGATGTGTTTGTTTTTAAAAAAGAGTCGTTGCTACAGTAAAACGCATTGCTGCATATCGGTTGGTTCGGTTTCGGTAGATTTCAATTTTGGATTTGAAAATTCTATTGCTCCACCACACCGGCGTCGGACTTCCCTTAGCCCTCCGTTTGCCAGCCTCGGCTCAATCGATCGGTCTCACCAGCGATGCGGCTACGTTGGCACCGGTCGGTCTTGTCGACTCCAGTACAAGTTTGCACACTCCTAATTGATATATAGAAATGTTATCTCTCACAATCGAAAAAAATAAATAAATAAATAAAGTACCACCGCACACCCTTAGTGCGATGGTCACTCCACAAGTATAAGTGCTTGTAAGGCATGGAGGGCAAGGGTCAGGATTCAAGTCTCTAGAAGGGAGTTTTACACACATATACACTTAGATTAGACTAGAGTAGAATTTATATCTTGTATAATATATATATATATATTATTATTATTATTATCACTCCCTTCTTCTTCTTCTTTTTCTTTTTTAAGATAGATACGGGTAGAAAATATCTTTAAGATGTTAAAGGTTTAGGTGTCTTGATTGATATAGTGGTTTGAAATTGCACATTTTCGTTATACTACTTTCTTATACCTTAATTTTTTGAAGTATAACTTTTTTCAAAAAACTGAAAAATAAACTTGTATAATATGGATATTAAGGTTGTGTTTAGCATTGGCTTAAAAATTTAGTTTGTTTTTACTATTTATCTTATTTTTAATTTTTTATTACTATTCAGCTTATTTTTACTACTATTCATTGGTCTTGTTGCACTTTTTAGTACTATTTATGAGTCTCACTGTACTATTTCAGCTATCTTTTAATTTTATCTATAATATTTTTAATAAAAAAATTTTAATTTTAACTAAATAAGTGATTCTCAAACAGAGTCTACAAGACTATTAACTATTAAGCCGAAAGAACTCGTCCCTGATGGCACTGCTTTACAGGATCAATTTAGGCCAAAAGCCCAAAACAATTAATGAGAGGAGAGATCAAGATCTGATACAAAGTACTAGTACGTTGTACTCTAAGATCACTAATAATGGCTTTTCTTTGGGGGTATCACTTGGATTTTGAAATGTGAAAACATTTTTATATTGATATAGTAATAGAAGTTCAATTTCAAATTGTAATCTTTCAAACATGACTTTCTCCAGCACTACAAAATAAATAAACAACATATTCTTGTACTAAGAGTACAATATTTATCCTCCGAATCTAGTGGGAAGCACCACCTCATATCATAACAGAAATTTGTGGTAGTCTCCAATTATAAAATTTGTGTTTACGTTTGCCGTTCTTTTGAGACAAAAAAGTATGTACCCCTTTTATTTTTAGAATCGAGTATATACCATATACCTAATCACTTATCACTCGTCGGTGTCTTGGCATGATACGAGTTTAGTGCATGCCGAATAATAAATTATAAATGGTACGGATAGCCGGGATAGCTATATCCACAAACTACAAAGGTCATCACCTTTAAAAAGAATGCAAAATTAAAAATAACACCTGTATTCCACCACATTAAACCACATACGCGGTTTTTACAAAATATTTTATTTTATCTTTTTAAAATTCATTTTATCTATTATACCATGCTATTTTACAATATATCAAATATTTCAACTTTTATATTTCTATACAACACATTAAAATAATATATCTAAACAATAAAAATATATAACCCAAAACAATAAAAAATTGTATTTTAATTTGAAAACTTGGATTTGTGTTAAAACAAAAGAGCTTGTTCAGACTCCTAATTAAAAATTACGACTAGATTGCTTTTACTCTAACTTAGACTAAGTGCGGAACAAGAGTATATAAGTGCAATGAACTGATAACACTACCCTAAGCAATATTCATCCATCATCAACAATAAAATGAAAGCTAAAAGAGTAGGGAAGAGGGATGCAAAAACAAGATAACACCGAGACATGTTATCGAAGAGGAAACTAAAGAACTCGACGAAAAACCTCTCCGCGACCCTCCAAGTCGAAATCGATCTATTAGAGAATAAAGTTGGAGTACACGAATAACAAAAGACCCTCCAAGCCTAGTCTATCCCATGTATTTGAGCTCTCCAAGCTCCTGCTACCAACTAACTATTAGGATATGTGTCATTTAAATCCTATTGTATGATGCTATGTATGACATTATGTTGTGATTAATAAGATTGTTTTATTATTATCTAAAATAATGGTAACATGAATATTTGGATATTATCATATAGTTCATGAGATGCATAGTATGTGATTTATATGATTTAGTCACAGAAGATATAAATCACAAGTTCTTTGTAAACTTAGAATTTTAGTTCGTAGTCGGTGATGAAATTGGGCATTTCATATCCGAAGACTATAACATATCGACTAAGATGATTTGTCTTGATCATGGAAGTGGAGACTTCTAGTTGATATGTTGATATGTTTTAGGTGTTAAGACATATTGAACTGGACCGCTGTGAGATTTATTATTCTACTAACGACTATCAAATTAATAATAAATCTCACGACTTCTATTTACATCAACTCTTAATCTTGAGAGAATAATGAACCTGATCATGAAGTGTAGGTTGCTTTGATATATCATGAGTAAGATCTAAAGTCACGATCAAAACCTCAGTATGTTGGGCAGCCACATTTAGTGTTGAACGAACATATATTCTCAAGATGGAATTCATAATTTCTTAACGGAGATATAAAATATTCCCTTGAGATAAGTTTAATGGGTTTGGTTATTCAGAGTATTAGGCCTAACCATTTTAGTAAGGAGTTACTAAAGTATATATTTATGAAACTGGATTTCATAAATATATGATAAATAACTTAAAGGATTAAATCGGGTACTCAAGGATTAAGTTGTAGTAATATTAAAAGTGAAAGTCAACATTCATGACTTTGTATTACTACGAATATTTTAATGAAGGGGTTGAATGTATAATAAAGTCTTGGGATATAATTTATTAATAAGGCCTAGAGTGCAATTATATTTATATAGTGGTATTAAATATAATTAATGGTAATTTTGGGCTTATTAAGAGTTGACAGAAAAGCCCAAAACCCATTGGAACTAGTGTCTTATTTGACCATTTTTGATCCCACCCCAAGCCACATACTAAAGCCCAATTGGAATAGTCCAAAAGGATAGCCCAATTAGATAATCATTTATATATAAAGAGAGAAATATACAGAATTATATAAGAGAATGAAATGGTGTGTATGTGAGTGTAAACCACTCTCTTATTCTCCCTTGAACACATACATATAAACTGATTGAGAGACCACACTTCTTGGGCATAAGTGTAATTAGAGTGAAGATTAAAAGTGTTCCCAAATACTTCTAATATTTGGTTTTGAATTTCACCGCACCAAGGTACACTCTCTTGTTCTTAAATTTTGAAATTTACATAATACATGTTATCAATTGCGAATGAAGTAGATCCGTTAATTTTCCGCTGCGTGTATGTTTTGTATGCGATACAAACATGTGTTTTTCCAACAATTGGTATCAGAGCGGTCTTCAATTTCGAATTTGTATAACATGTTTTGTGAGTTTTGGAATTAAAGATAGTAATTTCATGATGTTAGAAGATTCTGCAATCAATTTTCTGCATGGTTGTTGAAATTAGTGTTTGATAAAAACTGATATTAATGTTATGATGTTGTTTAAGTTTGATATTAAGTATGTTAAATTGAACTTTAAGGATATAGCATCAATGAAATTCAGTTTTGATCTCAATCTCATTTTGATGTGATCAAGAAACTATGTTTTGTTCAAGTGAAATGTCAAAAAACGATTACCAGAAAAATTCGAAAAAATTTAGTTTCACGAGTTTCGATCGATCAAGATAATTCTCGATCAATCGAATGTTCTTTTTCGATCGATCGAATGGCGATCTAGAATCGATCGAGTCAACCCGAGACTTTGTGATGGATTTCTTCAATTTTTCGACCGATCGATCGAATGTCCCCTTTCGATCAATCGAATAGGAATCGAGAGTCGATCGAGTCATCCAAAAACTTCAAAATGAATTTGTTGAACATTTCGATCAATCGAGAAATACCTTTGATCGATCGAATAAACTGTTTTTTGAATTTTCACTAAGTGTTAAAACATAGATAAAGTGCAAGGTTATGTGTGGTGAGATTACACATGTTTTCTAATTAAAAACCTTTCTTTTAAAATATCTAGTGGGAGAGAGATACAAGGGTTGGATCTCACGGCCTCCATTATCAGTTCATAGTAGTGTGGGTAAGTACCTCGTCTTGGCGTATATGCCTCGCGATCCCAAAGGAGGGTGTTTACTTCATAGTACTACAAGATTGAACTTACTCATTTAAAGTAGGGTGAATAAGCACCTCGTCTTGGCGTATATGCCTCGTGATCCCAAAGGAAGGTGTTTTGTTTCATGGTACTACAAGTTTAAACACTATAAGGGAGATGAAATGTGGCTACACATGATTCTAGATAATGGTGTACACTAGACTAAGAGTAATGTTAACCTCCCAAATGAGCTATGTCATTATTTACTTAGAGGCTAAAGTTAATACGGCATATTATTAGTGTTTGATAAGAGTTATCATGATAGCATTAATAATGAGAATAGTTTTCAATCAATCATTATGTTTATAATATACTTGCTACCAAGGAAATTATAGACATGAATTGGGTTGTCGTTGCATATTTTATAGTATGGTTTTATTAAGGTTCCATACCATATGTTTATGTGCTAAATTGATAATGTTCGATTTACTTATTATATTCATGTTTATTATTTTCAGATTTAAATCATGGCATCTTTTAGTCCACTTGTTGCTATTCTTAATCAAAACAAACTAACTGGATCCAACTATGTTGACTGGAAAAGAAACTTGGACATTGTTCTCACTGCTGAAGAGCACAAGTATGTGCTTAGTCAACCTTGTCCTAACTTTCCATCATTAGATGCTCCTCTTGAGGGAAAACAGCGATATGATCGTTGGCATAAATTTAATGAAATGGACAAGTGCTATATCCTAGCATCTATCTCAAATGTTCTACAGCATCAAATGTAGGATGTAAAACTAGCTTCGGACATAATGTTAAGTTTAAAGGAGATGTTTGGTGAGCAAGGCCGTTCTACAAGGCAAGAAACTATGAGGCAAATTTATAATACCAAAATGGCTGAAGGCACTTCAGTAAGGGAGCATTGTCTTAGGATGATCTCTCATCTGAATACACTGGAGGTTTAAGGTGCCAATATTGATGGAGAATCCCAAGCAAATATGATACTCCAGTCACTACCAGAATCATTCAAGGAATTCATACTTAATTATAAAATGAACAAAAAGATTTATACATTGTTTGAATTAATTAATGAATGGTGGCCACGAAAGGCATTCTTGGTACATCCAGTGTTGATACTAATGTGGCTGAAACTTCTACTTCTCAACCTAAGTCGAAAGACAAGGGTAAAAAGAAGAAGAAGAAGGACTTCACCAAGCAAGATGGTAAAAAAATTGCCTTAGGAGTTGCCAACAAGGGAAAGAAGAAGGACTACGCCAAAGGAAAGTGTTTCCATTGTTGCGAGAAAGGTCATTGGAAGAGGAATTGTCCAAAATTCAGAGCTGCCAATAATAAAGGTATGAAAAGTTCATTCCTTTTTGAAATATGTTTAGTACAAAATCCCACGGATTCCTAGTGTGTGGATTCAGGTTGATCATATCTACAATACTTTGCAGGGGTTCCAGGAGACCAGAAAGTTGAATGAAGGGGAATTGTTTCTTACTTTGGCTGATAGGAGCAGAATTCCAGTTGTAGCTGTTAGAGTGTTTAATTTGTGTTTTAATTCTAGAGTTTTAATATTGAAAGACTGTTTGTATGTACCTAATATTCGTAGGAATTTAATTTTTGCAATTTATTTAGGTAAACATGGATATTGTATTATCCTAAAAGACAATGTTGTAATAAAGAAGAATAAAGTGTTTATCTGTTCTGGCAATATTGTTGATGGTCTTTATATTTTAACTCCTGATAAGCATGAATTATACAATTCTGAATTAGATAATAACTCTCATGTAAAATCATTAAAGAGAAAGTTTCCTACTAATGATGCATATCTTTGGCACTTGTGTTTGGGTCATATTAATTCAAACAAAATTCAAAGACTGATCAAAGATGGACTCTTAGAGCCATTGGACTTTGATGGATTTCCAGTTTGTGAATCTTGTTTGAAGGGCAAAATAACCAAACGACCTTTTATTACAAAAGGTGGAAGAGCCCAAGAGTTGCTTAAATTAGTTCATACAGATGTATGTGGTCCTATGTCAACCCAAGCAAAAGGAGGTTATGAGTATTTCATCACTTTTACAGATGATTACTCAAGATATGGTTATGTGTACCTAAAGAGACGGAAATCCGAAACCTTTGAAAAGTTCAAAGAGTCTAGGGCTGAAGTTGAGAATCAATTGGGTAAACGCATAAAGGTCATTCGATCTGATTGAGATGGCGAATACCTTCTTGGGGATTTCAAGGATTACTTAACTGAAAATGGGATTGTATCTCAATTGACTGCACCTGGAACTCCTCAACAAAATGGTGTTGCAGAGAGAAAGAACAGGACTCTTTTAGAAATGGTTAGGTCCATGATGAGTTATTCAACTTTGCCAATTTCCTTTTGGGGATATGCACTAAAAACTACAATGCATATTTTAAATTTAGTTCCATCAAAATCAGTTCCCAACACACCTAAGAAATTGTGGAGTGGGCACAAGCCTAGTATGAAATATCTCCACATCTGGGGATGTTCAGCATATGTGTTGAAAGGGAAGTCTGATAAGTTGGAAGCAAAAATAAAAGTATGTATGTTTTTAGGGTATTCAAAGGAAACTAAGGGTTATTTATTCTATAATCATAAAGCTAACAAAGTATTTGTTAGCACCAATGCCAAATTTTTGGAAGATGATTATGTGAATAATTTTAATCCTAGAAGTAAAGTTGTCTTGGCTGAATTAGATGAACCTGTAATTGAACAACCAATGGATGAAACTAGGGATGATGTGGCTGTATTAGATACACCACAAGATTCTACTCATGAGATGACTAGTACACAGGTGCCTCATTGTAGTGGGAGGATTGTTAGGCCACCTGTAAAATTTATAGGTCTGGGAGAAACTTATGAAGCTATCTCATAAGAGGCTGAATCTGATTCTTACACTTATGAAGATGCAATGAAAGATATAAATGCACATCATTGAGTCAAAGCTATGAAATCTAAATTGGATTCTATGTATTCCAATCAAGTTTGGGATCTTGTAAAGGCGCCTAACGGCATTAAACCTATTGGTTGCAAATGGGTTTACAAGAGGAAGAGAGGGATTGATTATACACAAAAAGAAGGTATTGATTATGAAGAAATCTTTTCACCAGTAGCAATGCTTAAATCTATCAGAATTCTCTTATCCATTACTGCTCATTATAATTATGAGATTTCGCAAATAGATGTCAAGACTTCATTTCTTAATGGCAATCTTGAAGAAGAAATCTATATGATGCAATCAGAATGTTTCATAGCAAAGAACCAAGAGCATATGATATGCAAGTTGAAAATGTCCATTTATGGACTTAAGCAAGCATCTAGGTCATGGAACATCAGATTTGATCAAGCAATCAAGTCATTTGGTTTTGAACAAAATCTTGATGAACCATGTGTGTACAAAAGACATCAAAATAAAGTAGTAATGTTCCTAGTGCTTTATGTTGATAATATTCTACTCATTGGAAATGACGTAGGGGTAATGTCATCAGTAAATATTTGGTTGTCAAGCCAATTTGATATGAAGGACTTGGGCGAAGCTAACTTCATTCTAGGGATCAAGCTTTGGCGAGATCGTAAGAATAGAATGTTAGGTTTGTCACAAGTTGGATATATAGAAAAAGTTCTAGAATGGTTTAGCATGCAAAATTCCAAGAAATGATTACTTCCTTTCAGACATGGAGTTCCTCTGTCTGATGATCAAAGACCTAAGACTCTTAAGGAAGAAAATATGATGAGACAAATTCCCTACGCTTCTACAGTGGGAAGTCTCATGCATGCCATTATTTGTACTAGACCAGATATCTCTTATTCAGTTAGCATGGTCAGTCGATATCAATCAAATCCAGGACTTAAACATTGGCAAGCTGTAAAGCATATTCTCAAGTATCCGGAGAACGAGAAATTATATGCTTGTTTACCGGTGTGAGGATTTGATACCTATTGGTTATACAGATTCAGATTTTCAATCAGATCTTGATTTCAAAAAGTCCACTTCAGGTTATGTGTTCACCTTGGGAGGTGGAGACATAAGTTGGAGGAGTGTTAAGCAATCTTGTATTGCTGGAAGCTGAATATGTTGTTGCTTGTGAAGCAGCAAAGGAAGCTGTTTGGCTCAAGAAATTCCTTTCTGATCTTGGTGTTGTGAGAATGGAGCAAGTTCCTATCACATTGTTTTGCGACAATAGTGAAGCGGTTGCACAATCCAAAGATCCAAGAAATCACAAGAAAGGAAAGCAAATTGAAAGAAAGTATCACATCATTCGAGACATTGTTGCTCGAGGAGATGTAGTAGTAACAAAGATAGATAGTGCAAATAATCTAGTAGATCCCTTTACTAAAGTCTTACCCTAAAGGACTTTTGAGTCACATTTGGAGGGAATGGGAGTTAAATTAGTACACAATAGTTTTTAGGGCAAGTGGGAGATTGTTAGGATATGTGCCCTTTAAATCCTATTGTATGATGCTATGTATAACATTATGTTATGATTAATAAAGTTGTTTTATTATTATATAAAATAATGGTAACATGAATATTTGGACATTGGCATATAGTCTATGAAATGCATAGTATGTGATCTATGTGATTTAGTCACAAAAGATATAAATCACAAGTTCTTTGTAAACTCAGAATTTTAGTTCGTAGTCAGTGATGAAATTGGGCATTTCATCTGCAAAGACTATAACATATCGACTAAGATGATTTGTCTTGATCATGGAAGTGGAGACTTCTAGTTGATATGTTTTAAGTGTTAAAACATATTGAACTAAACCGTTGTGAGATTTATTATTCTACTAACGACTGTCAAATGAATAATAAATCTCACGACTTCTATTTACATTAACTCTTAATCCTGAGAGAATAATGAACATGATCATGAAGTGTAGGTTGCTTTGATATATCATGAGTGAGATCTAAAGTCACGATCAAAACCTCAGTATGTTGGGTAGTCATATTTAGTGTTGAAGGAACATATATTCTCAAGATAGAATTCATAATCTCTTAACGGAGATATAAAATATTCCATTGAGATAAGTTTAATAAATTTGGTTATTCAGAGTGTTAGGCCTAACCACTTTGGTAAGGAGTTACTAAAGTACATATTTATGAAATTAGATTTCATAAATATATGATGAATAACTTAAAGGATTAAACCGGATACTCAAGGATTAAGATGTAGTAATATTCAAAGTGGCAGTCAACATTCATGACTTTGTATTACTACAAATATTTTAATGAAGGGGTTGAATGTATAATAAAGTCTTAGGATATAATTTATTAATAAGGCCTACAATGCAATTATATTTATATAATGGTATTAAATACAATTAATGGTAATTTTAGGCTTGTCAAGAGTTGACAGAAAAGCCCAAAACTCATTGGAGCTAGTGTCTTATTTGTCCCTTTTTGGTCCTACTCCAAGCCACATACTAAAACCCAATTGGAATGACCCAAAAGGCTAGCCCAATTAGATAATCATTTATATATAAAGAGAGAAACATACAGAATTATATAAGAGAATGAAATGATGTGTATGTAAGTGTAAGCCACTCTCTTATTCTCCCTTGAACACATAAATATAAACTGATTGAGAGACCACACTTTTTGGGCATAAGTGGAATTGGAGTGAAGATTAAAAGTGTTCCCAAGTACTTCTAATCTTTGGTTTTGAATTTCACCGCACCAAGGTACGCTCTCTTGTTCTTAAATTCTGAAATTTACATAATACATGTTATTAATTGCGAATGAAATAGATCCATTAATTTTCCGCTGCGTGTATGTTTTGTATGCGATACAAACATGTGTTTTTCCAACACTGACTTCTCAGAGCCTTGTCTTCTCTAACTTTCCGGATCTCGCAATTCAGCCCGATTGCATCTGCCAATGAATGGCTCCTTCCAATGCTTTCCAGTAGCACCAAAATCTCACTTTACACTCAGAATGGGTGTGGTAAGTGTTTGAGCTAGCAACCTCTCAAGGATATAGAGATGGAGAGGTAAGAGTTGAGAAAAACTATAAGGAAATGTGTAGATGATTGTGGGTATGACAATCTCTAACTCTCAAGTATATTTTCTAAGGTTTTCTCTCTGAAAAGCACTCCTTACAATTTGTGAGTAATGAAGCTATATATAGTGTAGGTAAAGAAATGGGAAAGCAAAACATAACTTTTTGCCAAACAGAGAGTTTTGCGGGTCCTTCGCGGGTTGGCCTTACTCGCGAGACACTCGCGAAAAGTACAGCCTGGCATGACTCTTCATCTTCGGATCATGTGCTCTACACGTGGCTCTTTTCGCGGGTAAACTTCTCACGAGCCAGTCGCGAAATCCACTTGTACATTATTTGAAGCTTGAGTCTTCACCGATCTCTCACACTCATCCCTTACAATTAATCCCACATACATACAGGGAAAATGATTGAAGAAATTACAATCAAATTTGGCACGGAATTAAAGCCAACACAACATAGTTGGAAATCACAACTTTACATAATTTTGTGGTAAGTCAGGGAGAGAGAGAAAGAGGAAGATCCTTTTGAGGTGAATGAATAAAAAAATATTAGGCGTAAATGCATTTTTAGTCCCTACATTTTTTCTTTTTTCCATTTTGGTCCCTACATTTTCATTTTACCACTTTTAGTCCCTAAACCAATTAACGCGTGACATTTAAGTCCTTACCATCACTCAACTAACAGAAAATGCTGACGTGGCTGACGGCACAGTAAAATAATAATTAAAAAATCTATTTTGGCATTAAAAATTTGCCACGTCAGCATCTAAATTAAAAAAAAAAAAATTTATTAATTTTATCTAAATGAAAAATTAAATAAAAAAAATAAAAAATAAACTCGGGAAGAACATGATGAAAACAAGAACTCCAACCCAGATCAAAGAACTCAAGAACACAAACCTAAACACAGAATTTTCTTTCCTGACCCATGACTGCCCTCAAATCACAACCACAAATTCACCGGAATCTGCCACAAAATCATCAACTATCCACCACAAATCCAAAACAATAAACCCATCCACTACCCACACAAACCCATCGGAGCAAACTACCCCACCCAAATCTGATTAAAAAAAAAAACTCAGCTAGTCTAGGCGCCATTCCTCTTCGATCTAAGAACGAAACCCATCACCAAACTCCAATATGTGAACGAATCCCACCACCAAACTCCGATTTGTGCCATCACTGAAACCCACCACTAAACTCCAATCTCAGCCACCAAACTCCAATCTCAGCCACTGAAACCCACCACCAAACTTCAATCCAGCCACCAACCATTACCGATCCAGCCATAGAACAATCATGCAACCCATCACCAACCGACCCAAACTCTGATCTGTGCCATCACCAAAACTACACCACAAACGCCGATCACCACAAACCCACACCCTCCACCACGCCGATCCACAAACTCAGACCTCCACCACGCCGATCCCCACAAACCCACACCTTCCACCTCACCACGGCAAGTCGGCAACACCATATGCACAGAAACCCACAAAAAAAATGCCAAAGAGAGAGACCCATTGATTTGAGAGAGGAGCTTGAGGCATATGGGTTTGGGTTTGAGCAAAATCAAGAGATAAAGAGAGTTCAAGAAGGCTAAGCACCAAGATAGAAGGAGAAAGAAGAAAAAGAAGAAGAAAGAAAGAAGAAAAGGAAAGAATGGAGGCAGAGGAACTGAGAGACCGATCTGGGGAAGAAAAAGAAAAAGAAAGAAGAAAACAAAAAAGAAAAAGAAACCCACAAGCACCGTTGAGACAGGAGAGTTTCAGAGAGTTGTGATCTGGGATTGTGGTGTTTTGATCTGTATTGGGCTTGATTTTTTGTTTTTAATTTTTTTCATTTAGTTATAATTAATAAATTTTTTTTTTATAATTCTAATTCTGACGTGGCAATTTTTTAATGCTAAAATAGATTTTTTAATTATTATTTTACTGTGCCGTCAGCCATGTCAGCATTTTCTGTTAGTTGGGTGACGGTAAGGACTTAAATGTCATGCGTTAATTGGTTTAGGGACTAAAAGTGGTAAAATAAAAATGTAGGGACCAAAATGGAAAAAAGTCAAAATGTAGAGACTAAAAGTGCATTTACGCCAAAATATTATTTTAATTTTGTAAATGAGCTACTTAACCATCATAAATTTAGGATGGTATTATAGCACAATTGCAAATTGTTTTACAACTGCAAGACTAGGTAATGGGCTTTTTTTGTACTTTGATACTAAAATATAGCATATGCAAGACCGGGTACTGATGCTCGTATCTACTTTTCAAGTTTGTTCTATTTTTTTCCAAGGAAAATCTCAACAACAAAAAAAATATATATATATTTTTTTTTATAGTGTGTTCTTTGTAACAAAGAGGACAAAATTTACCTCTAAGCCAGTTTAGAGAAATCTCTTCCAACACACAACATAGAGATTTCATAATATTATTCATGTGTCTTCTTTAAAAGAAAAAGTTTAGCTCCAAACTGGTTTCGAACTATTTTCCTCCAACCTACTACATAAGGATTGAAGAGACTATTTATGTGTAGTTTTAGTTAGATAACCTTTTTAATGAGTTTATGTTACTTGTTTTAATGATATGCTTGGATCTTATAGATCTTCACGTAGTGGATTGGCGGAGATAGTTTCAAATTAATTTGAAGTTAAACTTTTTCCAAGTGTTTATAAAAGGATATTATGCAATGCATTTTGGCAAGAAAGAATAAAAGCATTCACTTCGCAACAGGGTAGTTAAAACCACATTTAATAATAATAAATAAATAAACTAAACTCCTCTAAAAATCATCAATAAACCAATTTCATCCAATTTTAAACCTCCATGGTCGATCGGGCTTCTCCTTGAACAAATATCCACCTTTCGCCATCACCATCATTAGTGGTTGTGTGATGGCTATGCATCAGGGACCATCACTATCTCTCTCCTCAAATCACTCAATGGCTGCACGATCTAGTGACAATTTGAAAGCTCAAATAGTGTGAAAATACTATTGCTTGTTTAGATCCCCAAATAAAAACTTACGGCTAAATTGCTTTTACCCTACTTAACAAAGTGCGGAATAAGAGTAAGTGTAATGCAATGAAACCGGAACAACTCTTTAAGGCATAAGCATATACAATAAACAATAAATGTAAAGCTTAAAGAGGAAGGGAAGAGAGATGCAAACACAAGATAACACCAAGATGTGTTATAGAAGAGGAAACCAAAGTACTCAGCAAAAAACCTCTCCGCAGCCCTCCAAGCCGAATCGATCCACTAGTGAATAAAGTTGGAGTACAAGGATATCAAAAAGATCCTCCAAGCCTAATCTATCCAAAGTACTTGAACCCTCTAAGTTCCAGCTAGCAACGGACTTCACCAAGCCATGTCTCACTGGTTATCCGGATCCCGCAATTCGCTCTAAATTACATCCGCCAATCGATGGCTTCTCCCAATGCTTCCCACATGCACTAAAACTTCTCTCAACACTCAGATTGGGTAAGGTAAGTTTTTGGGCTAAGAACCTCTCAATGATTTGTAATTGGAAAGGTAGGAGTAGAGGAAAACTAAGAGAAATTGTGTAAATGATTGTGGGTTTACAATCTATAACTCTCAAGTGATTTGCTAGGGTTTTCTTTCTAAAAGTCTCCTTACAATTTCGTGGGCAATGTGGGCATATATAGTATTGGTAAAGAAATGAGAAAAACACTCTTTAAAAGTTCCAAGTAGAGAGTTTTGCGGGTCACTCACAACTCACTCATGACTTGGCCGAGTCGCGAAGTGACTCAAGAAAACCAGCCTGGCATAAGACTGTGCAGTTTCCAAGCATGTGCTTCTCACGTGGCCTTTTGTGGATTGTCCACTTGCGAGCCAGTCGTGAACTTCACTGTCTTCACAATTCTTCACCAAACTTTCACACTCAACCCCTACATTAAATCCCACAAACATACAAGGAAATGATTGAACAAAAATACAATCAAATTTGATAGGGAACTAAAGCCAACAAAAATATAGTTGTAAATCACAATTTTACACAGTTCCATTTTCAAATTCAAGTCAATGGCTAGGTTGTGTTTGATTTGGGTTTGTGTTGGTCAAATCCAGGTCAATGGTCAGTGGTTAGGTTGTGTTTGTTTTGAGTTTGTGTTGGTTTATGGTTTGACCTATGTTTAGGAGGTTTGGTTTGATTTGTGTTGTTCGTTTGCTTATGGGTTTGGCAATTGTGAGCAACGGTAACTTCTAGAATCCTCCAATGGAATCAAGTGATACGGTGTGAGTGACGATTTAGGGTGTTTGTGCAAGCAGCAGTGGCTTTGTCATTTTGGCTGGAAAAGGGTAGAAAAATAGAGTAATGATGGGAGAGAGAAAATAAGGCAAATTACAACTTACCCACCTATGGTTTGGCCGAAATTTAAGTTGTCTACCTGTGGCTGTGGTTTGAAATTTGACATTTTACCCACCTGAAGTTTGACCGAAATTTAAATTGCCTACATGTGGTTTGAAAACCCATGATGCAAGTGTTCCGTTGGATTTATTTTTTATCTTATTTGATCTTGTATTTTTATGTTTTTTGAGGATAAAGACATAAAAGTGAAGCAAAATGACATATTTAGTCATGTTTTTAACCGAGGTGGGTTACGGAACTTTAACTGAGCTAACCTTAGGTGGGTAAAATGTCAAATTTCAAATCACAGGTAGACAACTTAAATTTCGGTCAAATTACAGGTGAGTAAGTTGTAATTTACTCTAAAATTTAAATAGAGTAAAAAAATAAATATTGAAATTAATGTAAATATATTTTTGTTGAAATAGAAAATGTGAACATGATGTGAAAGCTCTAACAAGAAACAGAAAGAAACAGAAATAGAAGTATAACAAGCTCAACGGGCTACAAAACTCACTCTTAAAACAGTTTCTAAATGACACGCAATTTGAAGTTATGCGACAGACAGTAGAGAATGAATAACAACATGAGTTCTTGAACGACTTGTAGTTAGGCATTAGACTTTAAACAATGCATAGCGTTAAGAACTCCACAGCAAACGGCCTGTCGTATTTGTAGATCCAGTGGTCATCTTCACAAATCTAACCTCTCCATCGTTTTTATAGAGCAACCCAATTGATAGAAGGAAAATTTTCAATGATGCTTAATTATATATGTTCAAACTGTCCATTTTTTCATGGGTGGGGACTGGTGAGCATCATATACTTTTTAAGTTGATCTTAAATAAGGATCATGATGTTATAAACAACGTAGCATTTTTTACTAGATTATTTCAAAGTTGTCTATCACAACTTGTCAACTTGAGCATTAATTGGTCAAAAAAAATATATGGTCAGGAAATTGAAGTTGATGAGACCCATAACATACACTCACCTTAAAATGAATATTCTTAATATCTTATATATTTTTTGTGATTTATAATAGACCTAGGACTCAAAAGGCACTCATTAGGAAGCGGATTTTATAAGTTGAAATAATATCCTATTTATAATTTAAAAAAAAACGATTTTATAAGTTGAAATTATATCCTATTTATATTATTATAAAAAATAAATAAATAAATAAATAAAAAGCAATATGGGACTATATCCATGGTACCCTAAAGTTTTGGGGTGACCAGGGCAAACATGTATAGAAACCAAATGATGATAGTTGTAAAGATCACATGTGGTCCTCTATATTATGGACCTGACATAGAAGACGATACTTTTAGCCTGTAGGGCCTGGGCTAAAATTGGTTAGGATGCTTGCGGTCTTAATCTTTTGCATCTTTTGTCCCTGCCATTAGCCTTATGCCTTATGCCTTATCCTCCAAGCCTTTCACATCAGCGGTTTAGAATGAAACTTCACCTTGTCTAAATCTTGTGCACCTTTTGTCCCTGCCATTGGCCTTAAGCCTTATCCCTCTAAGCCTTTCACATCAACGAGAGCACCAAAAAGGATTCTACAATATTCATATTATTTGTGGTATTGTAACTCCCCTAATAATAGAGTGAAAGAGATAAGTAACAATAATTTCGTCGTTTAAGAGGGAAAAATCTTGTATGAGACATGCTCATGAGACCCATGTCTCACTGACATGTGAGACCCACATGTCAATGAGACGGAGATACTTTCTGGTCTAAGAGTCTTTTAAATTGTAACATAACTAACACCTCTTAAAACATTCCTCCTTTCTCATTGTTGTACCTTTACTTTCACTAGAAACTCGTGAATCGTAATCTTAACCACCCAAAAAATTATTGGAGGTAACACTGAATAACCCCACAAATAAGACAAATTTAGTCAGTAATATGAAATGTATAACACCACAGAGAGAGAGAGAGAGAGAGAGAGAGAGAGAGAGAGAGAACAATTTCACTATTATATTAGTAAATCCACAACAGAAAGATCTAGAAACAAATCAGTAGTTAGCCTATCATTAATTGATTTATCAGCTTCACACTATAAACAGATTATGGTTAAAGCAACCCAAAGCAAAAGACCTCTCCCCCCCCCCCCCCAAAAAAACAATGCATCATCCCTCAGGTCTCTCGTATGAAAGCCTACCTAACTCAACAATTATGTGACAAATTTGTAACATGATATTGCTTCTCCCAGACTCTCACAGCTCTCTAATTGGGAACTACATTATCAAGAGCAAAAAGAACACTTGCATTTTTCTTTGAAAGTTGTATATCCTAGTCTATCAACTCTATGCACATGAGATTCCCATTTCAAAGATAATGGAAATGGGATGGACCAGTAACTCTTTTTCCTTGCTCAGTTGTGGCTCTTTAATTTTCACAACACCCATCATGGCAAGCTGTCAGCATGTGAATGCTCAAGGTATTTCTAAAACTCTTAACATATGCACTCAAATCATCACCCAAGTGTCTCGGCCATGCTTATGGGAGGCGGCAAGGTTGGTTTTTGATAACTGTCCAGTTGAGGAACACCACCATTAATGGCGTCACCAGGTTGATCTGTTGTATCATTCCCAGTAGTGGTTGTTTGCTTTAGAAGATGGACAAGGGACCAAAATATATCCATCCTTGTTACTTGACTGTTTGCCTGTAACATAATTTGAGAACAATGTACTAATAAGAAACTAATAGTGGATAAAACCAGATTTTTTAGGAGAATACTAAGTAACTCTACTTCTATCACTTCAAATCTCTTAATATCCAATTTACCTCAACAACAAAGCGTGCCCAAATTTTGCTATCTCTAGCTTCCATTACTCCTTTCAAAATATTCAGCCCAAAGCTCCGGATTACATCTGCTATTTCAAGAAAGAATCCTTGTTCCTCACAAAGCATCTGCAAGAGAGAAATGAAAATACATTGAGGTGGGTTTAAAATTTTAAGTTGTCAAGGCTGATAGCAGAGTTGAATGAGCTTTTTTATTTGCCTTCCTATACCTCTATAAGCATTTGGCCAGGTGGATTATGGTCCTCAATTATAATTGGGCAAACCATTGTTTGACCCCCAACTTCAAATGCCCATGTAACACCACCACCGCCATCACCCATGCTGTTGTCTTTAAGAACCACTCCCGTCTCTTGGCCTATAAGCTACAAAATCCAAACAATAAAGTTTGCATATTAGTGAATGATAAACACCAAGGCTCAAGCCTGAGCTTGTTAAATCTTGTCCAAGAAAATCAGAATATAAAATGAACTGGTTACCTTCGGCTCATCAGATTGTTTAAGCTTGTCTGCATATTTTGTCACGCTTTGCAAGAAAAGCATGTATTTGATGGTTCGATCCAACAGAGAATCAATGCTACACTGTAACATCATGAAACTTGTAAGTATCTTATGCCATATTAATCATCAGAATCAAATGCAGGAATATAAATATCACAAGATTGCATAAAATTTAAAATGGAAAATGGTTCCAAAAGTCCCTATTATAAGAAAAAATAGTACAATTCTCTAAAGGTGTAAAACATAATTTCTTCTAAATACTCAGAACACTTTGTTCCCAATGTGTCTATTAAAGCATAGACTAAAATGTGTAAGTACCTTTCCACCATGAGGGATGATTCCTCTCAACTCTTTGATACGGTCTTGGATCTGTTGCCTGTCTTTGGGCCTTGGTCGAGTACTCTCCCCAGGCCTAGCCCTTTTTTTAGAAGCTTTTGTAGGTTCCTCAGGCTTCTGAGGTCGTGCCAGACCAGTATTTCCCACATTGATACTATAGCTATCATCAATCCACAAACCTACCTGTGATTTTGGGAGAAACTCTTTCTTGGGTACATTGTTTTTCTTCCCCAGGTTGTATACAGGTTGCATTATGTTCATGCTTCCACTAGAGCAAGCAAGACTTGCCAACTGTAATTGATTACTATTCACAGACGAAGTATCCATTCTGCTTCTTTTGGCGCCGGATAATTGATCCTCAAAACTAGATTTGGTAAAAGAATTAGAACTACTTATGCCGTCTAGAAGTTCTTGGAGTCCTAATTCTGAGAATAACCCCTTCCTAGGACCAGCCATGGAACCAACATCCAACTCCGAGACACATTCTGACATACGAGTATCAGTAGCAGCACTCACTACTGGCATTATAAAATCTTCCCAACACTCCATAGACTGACCACATCCAAAATCCATTCCCAACCCGTCAAAAAGATCATTTTCAGCACCAGGCATGATTGTGGAATTCTCTTGTCCATCAGAGTTTAATGTAGTAGTGATGCAACTTTGTACAGAATTACCCGGATGTTTGATTGGAAAATCACTAAAAACATCATCTCCAATGAGGCAAGATGATGCTGAAGTAACTCCCATTGATTGTTGAAGGTCATTACTTGATGCAGATGCCATTTCATTGATCCTATGCTCTGGTGAGGGAGAAAACCATTGAGCAAGATCATCCAACAGACAGAACTTGGAGATTTCGGATATAAAATTATCTGGCTTAAACTCCTCAGCAAATCTATGTGTGCTAGTTGCTGTTTCTTGAAGTTCACCTTGAGTTTCAAGAATTGATGGACAGAAATGCTGGCCATCCATCAGATTTCTGGACCTGTCTGGAATTGTTTTCCCTAGGTCAATCAATCCTCCTCCACTGAACGTTGAGGTGAATGTTGACTCTTCCTGAACGTTGCTAGCTGTATTTCTGCAAGATTCAAGAGCATTTGCCTTTGAAGTAATCATATTTGGAGAATCCTGAATCCTTGTTTCAGACACCAACAGTGGTTCAAATGAAGTCAAGATAGAATCTGCACTACTCCTTGTACTAACAGAAGAAGTAGCCTGTAAAAATGCTTTCTGGAACTGAGAATTAAGTGTATCAGATAGCAAGATTTGAGCTTCTGTACCAACTTTTGGTAATTGATTATTAGGATGACCCAAATCTCGGAGCAATGGAGTCATCCTTTCATCATCATGAATCCCAGATATGGAATGGCAGGACTCATTCACAAATGTTGCTGAACAAGCTTCTCCCATTAACTCCTTACTGCCATCGCCAAGCATGGCATTGAGATCTCCATTATGTGAATTTCCAGATGGAATCAAGGTACCAAATAACCCATTTAGATCATAAATATCATTGTTCAATGAGGAGAATGCATTCTCCAATGGGATAAGCTCATCAATGTTCTCCATCTCCTGAAACAATCTTTTTGTTTGATCCAAAAATTCCATCCTCTCCGATACCTGCAACAGCAATAGCAGCACAGTCGATAAGTATTCACGCATGCCTCAGTACATGATAATAATTTACTTACACATCAATTCTTAACCTTAAATTTTAACTTCAATCAAAGGAAATATTAACTAAAATACAACGTCATCCCTAGAAGAAACCACATATATCTTGATTTATCCTTTACAATTTTGTGCTTTTAAGATAAAATATAATTTAACTCTTAAGATCACTAGCTAATGGTTTTCAGGTAACAGGATCAATTACTTTTTAATAAAAAATTTCAACTGTGTAGATTATTAATATTTTAAATAATCTCAGAAATTTATTTAAATTGAATGATCAAGGGAATAATTTCACAAATCCCATGGCTAATAAGTGATTTGACTCATTTGAACATCACAAAATAGCATTTTCCAAGTTTACATATGCATGAAGGTGAAAACTATTTCATCCACTGTCCTTCTACTAACCTTCTGGGTGGATCCAAACTGTACTACTCCTTGTGGTGCCACAGAGATCACAGCAATTGTCTGCATATTGGATTGAATTTTCATAACCATGTTAGCATCACAAGGCCATGAAAAACAAACTACCCAAAAGATTATCGACAGACAGGAGAATATTTTACAAACTATTCGCTTCATACTACAACTACAAATGCTTCTTGAATGAGACTAGTACCTTAATTCCAAAGGAAAATTGGCGACGAAAACCAGAATCATCCTGCGGAGTGAAAGGAAATTTTCACATAAGCAGATGAAAACAAGCGTCTGCATGGACAATGTAATTAAGTAGTCAACAACTGAAAAAGAAGAAATACCTGGAATATATCTTGACATTCAAAAGAATCAATGGAATCCCATTTTTCACCATGAGCATCTGAGAACATCCATCTATGTTTCCCAGTGAAAGCAGCTTGGCCAATTACTCTAAAAGAGAAAATACCATTAATGTTAAAACTTAAACAGAATTTGTGACAGAACAAAAAACTGTAATATGCTATAGGCATACCCTTCACCCATCATGTGGACCTGGGGAAGCATGTCAATCACTGCCTCAACTTGCTTTTCATAATAGGCATCTTCAAAAGTCAACAATCTGGTACATATCAAAGGCACAAATTAGACAACCAAGCTAATCTCAAATTATGAAACCCTTAATCACTTTAAGAGTTTCAAGACTGATCAAAGGGCCCAAAGCTAAGAATTCATTGTTTATAACATCAAAACAAGCTTGATCTCATATAGAAAAAATTTAATTAATTAGGCAGTCATTTATTATTAGGATTATAATACATATAAAAAAGAGAAATATACTGAATCTAATCACATTATCAAGCATTAGTACTTGAAATGCTGATCCAAAAAACTCACTTGTATACGCATAATTACAACCCCCTCCAGAAGAAAACAAAACAGTATGGATTTGAAAAACAATAAACTAAAATTGTAAGAAAAATAATTAAGGCGAAAACTGGAAGCCAAAAACATCAACCAAACTGAGAGAAACAATAAACCAACGATCAAAAACATACCAAGACTGCCATCAAAATAATACCAAAAAAATAAAACACAGTCATAAATTTTATTTATTTTTCCTTCCAAAAACGGAAGTAAGAAACTAAAGTACAATAAATAAATAAAACACAGAAAGAAACGCTTAGCTTACAAAGAATCATTCTGAACAAAACGCCAGAAAATCCCATAAGACCACCCTTCACTGCAACACAAACTCTTGAGTGTTTGCTTCACCACTGAACCCATTTCACAAAATCTCCAAGAAAAACAAATAAAAATCCAAACTTTCACGATCCAAAGCTCATAACTTGAACTCAGGCATGTGGGTCCGAGTCAAACCAGCTAAACCCAGTTCTGAGTTGCCACCAAATGCCAAGAACCAGCACCAGTTTTGTGTTTTTCAGAAACAAAGAAAGCGTTTAGAAGAGCCTGAAAGTGAAGTGCTGAAGAGTTATCAAACGAAACTAGTATTTTTCAGAGAGAGAGAGAGAAACAGCAAAATGGTCGGTGAGAGAGTGAGTAAGAGGATTAAAAGCTGGTGTTTATTTATATATAGCAAAGGATGTAGTGGTACATATGAAAGAACATAGCTTTTGTTTGTGTTTTCTGTTTTGTCTCTCTTTCAGTCTCTCTCTCTCTCTCTCTCTCTCTCTCTAATACTAGCAAAGTAGTACTATGTGTTATAGTATTGTCTTTATATGACTTTTATGGACGAAAATGAAATCAGATACACTCCGAGCTTTGAAGGGCAAACAGTGAGATATGCAGAGCATTTTACTGTCTCAAATTCTAAATATCTCTTTGCAAACCGGGTACAACCGGTCATTCTAGTTGAATTTCTCGTGACCAACTTTCAAAATATCGTGACAAAGAGAGAATTTATCGTGTTAAATGCAAAGATAATATCTGTGATTATAGTTTTTGATTTGGAAATTAATTCTGTATTATATTGTATAATGATGGTTATTGTAGAAAGATTGCAGTGTATATGGGAGAGTAGTATCTGAATTCTGAATCATTAGAATTTATATAGTAGATTATTGAGTATATTATGAGTTTAATTAACCAATAAAAACAAAATGAATGGCGGCTCTTGTAGTAAAATACTTTCTTTTAGACAATAGGATTTTCAGGTATTATTGTTTATAACTATCATAATAATGACCATTATTGGAACAATTCCCTTAGATATATTTTGCTAATAATAGTATTAATATTAATTACTGTTTTAGTTTTATTCTGCAGATAAAAACCAAAGCTAAAAACAGCATAACAACAAAACAAAACTTAGAATTTATTTAAGCCAAAAAAATCTGAACTTTAGTTTGCTTGGAAATGCTCTTCCTAAAAAAAATGAGTTTGATGTAACAAACTTATTAGGAATTCCAAACCTTACTTGCTTTCTTTCTTGCTTTTTTTTTTCTTTTTTTTTCTTTTCTTTTTTTGGGGAATTCTAAACTTTGCGTAACAGTTAATAGGCAATTTAAACCTCAATTGACCCATGCGGGTTTTTTGGTCTAAAAAAGGTTATAAACTAAGGATGAGGTGTAATCTTTGCCTCGACCTCAAAGCAATGTAAGGAAATATTTTGATCACTCTGACTTGTCTTACCCCATTCAAGTATTTCTAGCATCGAAGAGGTGACGGGATAAGTACAAGACAAAAATTTTACCCCAACCACTGATATAGGATGGAGATGGGTTTTGGTCGTTCCACCTCAAGTATATTTACTAAAATGCCATTTACTTTTTATAATTACAAAATTTCCATTATAACTGTTAAGGAGTTTTCTTTTACACTTTTTTAATGGAAAGTTCAATACATTGAGACTTTGTATTATTATTTTGTTAAACAGTTTGATATAAAATTTGTGGTTTGTGTTAGTGTTAAGTACTTTGACTTGTGTTATTATATGTTGGATATATTTGAAACTTTGTATTATTGTCTAGTTAAACATTTTGGTATGATTTTTTTTGTGGTTTGTATTAGTGTTAAAAGATTTGCTTTATAAATTTCAGTATAATTAATTAGTTGGCAAATATTTGGTTTGTATTATTGTATGTTCTAAATTAAGTGTAACACGGGACAAGACAAAGTCTCGTAGAGTAAGGACGAGGTGAGAATAGGGCAAAATAACTCTTCGACAAGGTACAGACGAGGTGCCTAGCTAGTAACAATTACAAGGTTTTTGCTAATGTGTGCCCTAAAGGCACACAATAATTAATCATTTTAAAAAAAAAAATTTCTTGGGAATTGAAAAAGTATTGACAGCTTTTTCAATTATCCAGAAAATGTTTCTAAAAATGGATGACTTAATGTATACACATTAACCGGACCCCAATAACAATACCAAACCATGTCCAATGGGGTTGTATTAAAAAATAAATAAATAAATAAAGATGCTAGTAGGGGTACTTTATTTAGAATGTAAGCAATTGAAGTTTTGATTTTACCAAAGAAAAAAGTTACGCTAACATGTAATAAGAAGAAGTTTCAAATACAGAAAGTAATGATCAGAAGCTTAACAAAAAATTAAAAAAAAAAAAAAAATTATGTTTAGAGGCAAAACCTGCAAATTTGTCTTACCTCAATTTTGGTTTTGCCTAGTGATATGTTGTTATAATTCCCTCACCCCCAATTATGACCCACACTACCCATGATGCAGTGAATTTATAAAATAATACTAGCAACTATAACAACACTTTCCCTATTTTAAGTGATTTTTCCATTGTCTAACTAGCTATTGGCATCGTTTGTTCAACCCCATGATGATGACCTAACTGAAAACTTGACTCTATGTCACTACTCACTACTATTTGGGACCATCTAAAATGTAGTCAAAACTTCCATGTTCCAATGAAATGATATAAATACTATATTTTTTTCCGAAAAATTGAGAAATAATCATTTGTATAAATAATTTTTAAACATGGTAATAATACTTGGATACTACTTCAATGGAGTAATATTTTTCACTAAATACTTTAAATTTTTGCATTGAATACTATAAATTTCTCTTTGATAAGGCAGTAGAAAAGTGTTAACTTTTTCATCCGTGGTCCTTACACGAATCCTATCTCTAATTAATTAAATCTTATCTTAAGCACTTTATGATATTTAAGCTTTTCAAACACCAACCACCTAAAAATATTAGGAAAAAACCACAAAATTATTAAATAACCTTAGCACTGGCATCTTAAACAATGACTTCTGCATGCTATTGAGTCTCTTAAGTCACGCCAGTTCGTCATATAGTATTTGTTATACCTTATATTAGATATATATGTGTGTGTGATCTTAGATCTTCTTAATGGTGCTCTTACAAAAACTAAAAATCGATGCTAATATTGTATCTAGTAGCATATAATTTGAATAGACAAATTCCATTATTTATAAGATTACGAGTTCCTTAGAAAATGGAAACATTTTCGTAACGATCAAAAAAAGTGTCAACCACATCAATTTAATACTAATCACAATTTCAACTTTTTATAGTTATTTATATAGCTCATTTTTCTTTTTCTTTTTTTTTTCTTTTTTTTTTTCTTTTTGTGTGTCTAATTTAGGGTCCACAGCTCTTAAAGAGCTTGACTAATTACTGGGTGAGTGTAATCCTTCCATTCCACACACACACATGACAATTACAAAGAAGAACTCGTCAAGGGTGGCATCAAGGCATTACTTAGTAGCTAGAAGAGCTATCTAGTTTGTCCAAGAAATGGGATTCAGTCAATCTTGTTTTGAAGGCGACTATGAGATAGTTATCAATGCTTTGCAAAGCAATAATATGTTCATGTCTTCTTTTGATCATTTGATTAAAGACACACTGTTATGTAAGCTCTTTACAGAATTTGTCATTCTCTCACTCCATTAGGTAAGGTAATGCAGTTACTAATGCCATAGTCCAGAGAGTAAGTCTCATTATATTTCCTGCTTTTAGTTTAAATGGAATTTGTTCCACTAAATATAAATAATTTTGTTCATACTAACCTTAATAATTTTCTTAATGATCTTTTTCTCAATAAATATATATATAAATAATTATCATGTACATAGAATATAAAAGGTATGAAAATTATAATTCACTCAACCATAGACAAATAGGCAATAATACTAATCTAGAAAGATTTGAAAAGCAAAAGCAAACGAGAAGGTCACCATCAATGGCCCAAAAAGACAGAAAAGTTCCCATGTCCCTGTCTTTACTCTTTAGTAGCTCTCTCACAAGTCCAAGGTGGCCAAAATTTTTATAGTGCCAAAATATGCGATGCAGTGATGCTAGCAGTTCTCTCTCTTTCAATCATAATTAGTACTACTCTCCCTTACAAAGTATACATTGAATGCGAAAAGGCTCTCTCTAACTCGCGCCACCAACCCTAGCTCGGTCCTAACGGGTCCTCGCGGGCCACATGGCTAAGCGCAAGTTAGCAACTTCGATCAACAAAAAGGCATGGGCGGTGAGACTTAGAGGACAAATTAACTCAGTCTGATCAGACTCTGATGTAATGTTAAGTGTAAACACATTATCACGGAAAAGGTAAAAAAAAGTGAAAAAAAAAAGTAAGTACGTACAGAGAAAAAGTGAACTGGAAAACAAAATATAAAAAGATATTTATTTACCTGAATATAATTCTATTTAGAGCAAAATTGTTTTATTTTAATATAATTCTTCAGTATTCTGTCTCCAATTATTTTCTGCGAAGAGTGTACTAAAAAAAAGGTACTTTACTTTCAAACTACTATTAACAATTCTCTTATTTTGCTTATTTTATTGATGATTGAGGCCAGCCAATTTTAACTTCTTTTTTTTTTTGGGCGGTAAAATGAGACCAACCAATTTATAACTATATTTTTTTATATATAAAAAAGTGAGTTTGGTTAACATCATGCTTTTCCTTTTCTTTTTCTCATTACAAGTAAGTGGGACTTGATTAAGTCGCTATCATCTTGAAATGGATACTGTAAATTTGAAATATTACCATTTTTAAAAAAAAAATTTATCTCTTACAAATTAAATGCATGTCCTCCCAAATTTGATGGTACTGCTTATCTTGTACATCAAAAATATGTAATATTCCTTTTACAATATAGAGAAAGTTTATAGATACAATAAAATCTCACAATATTTTCAAAACACTTATTTTGAGTTGTAATGATTTTGGGTATATATTTTGTTATTTCATATTATTCTTACCTATGGTGGGTTGATAATTTAATATCCTAGCTTCTTGTGAAAATGTTATGAGACTTGTTGTGTTCATAGAAAAACTCCACAACATATTGATGTTATATATGTGTGAGACTGATATATTATAAGGAAAAAGTTTTATTTCAAACATGTTGGAACTATCTTGCTCCAATATTTTATGTGTCAATTAAAGAGACAATTCATATGTAATTTTAGTCACATGACTTTTTTAATGAGTCATGTGACTTGTTTAAATAATACACGTGATAATTTTATAAGTAATTCTAGTACCACATAAACTACTACAACTTTTGGTACAACTATCTTACGTGTTAGACTGTAACTAGCTATTCGTCACTTTCACATGAACCCACCACTTTTTATCCACTACTCACAGTCTGCCACGTGAACAATTATGGTACAAGTTGTGCCATTTTATGTGGTCTTAGAATTTTTCTAATTTTATAATTTGTTACATAATGAGTTGGAAAAGATATCTCCAACCAAACTTTATCCATATTGTAGTAAGCATATTGCATATGTCCAATGTAAGAAATACTTTCTCAAGCGAAAAACTTAACAGTCTATATCATCAAGATAATTAAGGATCTGATTTTATGGTAAAAAAAAAAAAAAAAAATTTTTTTTTTTCAGGCAGTAAGGAAGCTTCAAAACATCATAATTACATTAAAGCATACGTACACGAGCCTTTTATAAGAATTAATTAAGAGCATAATCTTACACAAGATTATGTTCTTAAAACTTATCTAAAAAAGATTGTGTTCTTAAAACTTATCTAAAAAAGATTGTGTTCTTAAAACCTATATAAAAAAAAGATTATGTTCTTAAAGCCTACACACAAAAAAAATAAATAAAAATAAAATATTATGTTCTTAAAACCTATCAAAAAATATATATATTATGTTCTTAAAATAGAAAATCAAATCAATGATGGTTTTTTTTTTTCATTAGAATAGACTTATGACATACAACATGAGCTAATACTCTGTCTCTCGCTCTCTCAATTTACAGTATTGTGTTTTGTTTCTAGATTATAGACTTTGTTAATTAGTTGAGCAAATTTTAACTAATTTTAAGGTTTTCTAAGAAATATTATTAACTAATTGAGTAATGTTAGAAATATAACATTTTTCACAATTATAATTAGAATAACTCTAATTTCACTCGAATTCACCATTAATACTATTTTTATTATGCAATAAACACAAAACAACATATATTAACATATGCCCAAAAAAAAAAAAAAGTGAAAATTGTTGTGTTTTATACTTAGCATAACTAATCCAGGTTTATCATTCTCTTCGATAAAGTGTGGGTAATATAATAGAACCATGGGGAAGAAAGTGGTGGCGGCTGAGAAAACTGTCACCGGGAACCCAAGATTTTCACTCAGAGAATATTCCGGGTGGGGTGTCCAAAAATTCTTGGGAACTGTAATGTTATTACTATCAAAATTAAAAAAAGAAAAGAAATGGGTTGTTAGTGGGATGGTCCATACTTGAGCAGTGTGGGGTTTGTAGGGATCATTTTCTGATGCAACCTTCTGCCAATGCCTCCCCCCCCAATTGTTCCTAACGAGATTTATTCATATATTTGTTTGCGTAAGTAAGAGATATTCTTATTAATTTGAATTAACCCCTTAATTTATTCAGTTTGGATATGTCAGTATCCATCATCTATTATCATTGAAGATGACACTGATATTGCTCCTTAGGGTTCAGCAAAAAGAATATATATATATATATAATGCTCCTTAGGGTTTTGCAGGCCACTCCTGTTCTATTAGTATTAAGTGTGTAAAGCAAAACTCATTGTTGATAATATCCTAACTAGGTCAGGTTCCTGTGTGATATAATTTGGGGCACAAGTTAAAACCTTTCTCATTTCATCTACTAGCATCACACATGTTGACATATATAATATAACATGCATTTTGAGTTTTGTAAGAGTTATGTTACGTAATATATGCATTTATTTTTTATAAATTTATTATTGAATTACAGTATCTCTCTTAATCTTCTGTAATTATAAATTTTATCAAGATAATAATCATGATTTAATGGATTAGATAGTAAATAATATCCAATTAATACCAAATTTGGTGTGTGACTATGTGTGTTTAATTAAGAAAAAACAAGTGGGTTCCAGTTAGCTCAACTTGTAAAGTCTCTGATGGTTATATAAAAAATCTGGGGTTCAATCCCCGCCTACACCAAAAACTGATTGGTGTCTTGGTCTGATAATAAAGAACTATCATCAGCAACGGACGCCATAAGTTGAAACTCTCTCTCAAAAAAAAAAAATTAAGAAAAAACAATGTGGAATCAAATTATATAATTTTTAAAATATAAATTGTTATTAAATGGTATAAACATTGATAAAAAGTAACACCTTGATCTTGAGCTTCTATATATATAATTGAAACCCTTCATCTGATCAATCTTTTTTTTTTTTTGGCTGGGTAATTGTTTATGCAGGGGATAGAACCCCTGAGTTGATGGTCACCAGGATAACCGGGTACCACTTAGGCCAGAAGGCCCGGTCCTTCATCTTATCAATCAGGCTAGATTAATCAATCATGTGTATAGGATTATCTTGGCTGAATGTATATGTTAATCTACTTATCAACTAAATAGAATCCCACAACGGTATAAAGTTACTGTAGAATATTTGTCTGAGAGAGAGATTTGGGAAATGAGTGGTAACTATCAAATATATATTATTTTTTAATGTTATTACCCTGTGGATGATGCGGTAAGATTTGGAGTAGATATTCAAAAAAGTGAAGAGAAGTGAATGGAAAGTAACATAATCCCAAATATTAGTACCTTTACATGAGCATATATAGTTAAAAGAGAACTTTGCAAGTTATTGCACCTTAGTGGACAACCTTGCTTCTCACACCGCCACATTAAAGAGGGGTTTTTTAATGTATTTTATTCACAAACATCTCACAATATCTATTTTTATTATACACGTAATTATAGTCTTGCAGTCTCTCAGTCAAATCAAAACATTATATATGTACTTAATTCAGATAATTAATCAAAAAAATGTAATTAATTTTCCAAAAGGTAAAACTTTTTGTAACAAAAAGGTTTGAGGTTGGAACTCTGGCCTAGTTGATGCATGATTAATCTGCGGGTAGAATCTTGCATCTGGGATTTACCCTAGTCCTTCAAAAAGGGCTTGTGGGTTAAAACACTTAAAATAAAGTAAATTGCACACTACTTATCATTTAGTTTTTAGAGTCAGAAGATATTAAGATATTATCGTAAATATGTGTAGGTCATGGTCTTATCGAATATCATAAATTACTATAGTTTTATAATATAATAGACTATCGTAATTTTAGGGTTATCATATTGTAACATATATTTCAAAAGTTTAAGAGGTCGTTTGGTACATAAATTTAAATATATGTTTTCAGTTTTTAAACAACATTACATGTATTTTTACATACTTTTTCACTCACATATATTTTCAAAAAAACTGAAAACTGTTGTTTAAACATACGTACCAAATGGGCCCTAAATCTCTTATTTCCACTTTCTTTCTTAACACTCATTTTATTTTCTTCTATTTATTTTAACAAAGACACCAAAGAAAAAGTAATTCTACCATGCAATACGTAAAAGCATGAGTACAATTCTATTACTACTATGACGAGGCCCTCACTTCTGGTTTTTAATTATAATCCTAACAAAATTAACCTCTTCATAGCCTTTTCATTGCTGAAAATTGATTCATCACTCACCTCTAGCTAGCAAGAGATTTGTTATACCAACCTGCACAGCTTGTTTTCACATTGACAGAGGCTCTAGCTAATACAGCTCACCAGCTATCTATCTATGTGCAATTCTCTTTCATGTGTAGGGTATCCAAGGTCCAAAATTTAAAAGCTCTTAGGGACATCCATTATTCTTCATAATAGAACCAAAGCAATGTTGTTTATTACCCCAAAAAAAAAAAAGCAATGTTGAAGCACTGCGAATAAGTTACACAAATGGGGTCCCCATATAAACCACAAAATCTCCTCCTAAGTCTGAGAATCTTGACTAACAGTACCTCATGCCAAACTTCAATTCACTTCCCTCTTTTGGATTTTCCACATTGATACTCCAAGTTTGCATGACATTACACGAACTCCAATCCTTTATCCCCTCAGCCAATACCAACTCTCCATAAATGAAATCGTATAACCAGCAAGGTCCACCTTTTTTTTCTTTAGCTTATGATTAATTTTCTTAAACAAATCAGACTAATGTGTAAAAAAATGATTAAAAGCTATCCAATATATGTTCCTTTTTAAACACATTCATTTACATGTACATTGGTTAGTCAACATTGAAAATTATAAGGTCTCTCTGGAGCTTTAAAACTGCTTAGCAGCCCATTCTGTTTTGTGGGTGTGTCAGAGGAAAGGGGGAGAGAAAGACCCACAAGTGATTGCAGACGCAAAGTTACAATACCCCATTATCCTTAGGTTCACAAACCCTTCATTTTTTAGCTAGCAAAAGCTTATAATTTTGTCCCCTAGAGGCAACACACGCTTCATCATACCCGTTGAGAATGAAGTCAACCGTATCAAAAAGCTTTGCCTACACTTTATTTCTCATCTCTTTAAGTTAAAAGTGGAGGAATTAAATCCAAGGGAAAGATTTAGCTTGCTCATTGTCCATCTTTTTTCATACGCTTTTTCGTATTTTAAAGGGAGGCCTGCTTAAATGAGAATCGAACTGTTGAATTGGTGACAATGTGAATCGAGTGAGAGGACCTACTTCTATGATGATTGAATGAAACAAGTAAGATTTGCTTCAACATGTTAATTATAGTGTCATATTGAAATGGCACCTAAAATAAGCTTTATGCTCTAGCACAAAACATGCTTTGCCTTATGAAAAAAGGGGCAACGGGGCCAATTTAATGGATATCGGACAGAAACTATTAATGAGAGCTATAATGATATGTTCTCTCTCGACTAACAGTGGCACATGTGTATGTATTTCGACTTTGTAAGTTTTGACTATTGAATGAATATTTGATCAATATCATAAAGGAAATTTTTACTTCTCTTTTTGCTCCTCGGGAATAATAATAATAATATAGATATATAATAATAATAACAATAATAATAATTCAGCAAAGTCATCCCTTTTTCTCTTTTCATACCAGGAGCAAGCTTTCTTGCAAGTTGCAACCCAAGCATGAGCAACGCGTCCTATACGAGTAACATAAAGTCAATTATTCATTTACTCTTATTTAAGTGCTTTTTCTTGATCTATTATTATTACTATTATTATTTGAATCTAGAAAGCATGGATACAATCACAATAACATACCAATTCTTAAAATTTTAATATATGGTAGGGATACAAAAATTTATATATATGTGTGTGTTTTATATTATTTTAGACGTACTTTATGTTTATTTTAAATTTTCAAGATAAATAACAATTATCAAATTATTTTAAAACATATCTAAAAGCAAGGAAAATTTTCAGATAAAAAAATTAGGACAAAGTTTAGTTACAAAATTGGTTGTAGATTTAGGCTATAACCTTACTCAATATCTTTTTATTGGAGATAAATTTTGACAAATTCATCATTAAATTACATCTTTTTCTTATATCTTCTATGTTTGCAAAATTTATAGAAAATTAAAAATCAATAACTATGTCATCAATAAATTGTTTAAATTGCAAGTTTTTATAGTTTAAAATTATGTATAAAATATAAGTTTATAAATCATATAGTAAATAATATCTGATTGACACAAAAATTTGACATGTGTACTAAGAGCGTAAAGAAAATACAATTCAATAGTTTGATTTTCAAAATATATAACATTGTTTATTTTAATGAGTAAAATTGTAGGCTTAGGCTACAACCAATTTTGTAGCTAAATTTTGTCCAAAAAATTATATTTTCTCCCCTATATTGATATACATATAGGAGTATTCTCAATGTTTTCACAACTATGGCTGACTTGGACACGTTGAAGATTTTGGATTCTCTGTGCTTCTTTGGTTTTTATCTAACAAATGTTGTGTAAATGGTCATTGTAAACTTCATGTATAACTTTTTAATTAATTGTAAAATCGTCAATTTAAAATGTAGATCACTAAATTCCTGCAGTGTGGCGCTTAGAAAGCAACAAATTAGTTTGAAGTTTGACTTTAATTAGTTTCTTAAAGATTCATAACCAACCCCAAAATTTTGAGACTAAAATTTAGTTGTTGTATTAATAATTTCGCACAACGTCCTGAAAGATTGACGTTCTTGATGCTTAGAAAGAAACAAATTAATCTTATAATGGATGGATAGTATATAAGTCATAAATATGGTTGTAATTAGTAATTACGTTCGGTTTGACTCTTTGGCGTCAAGTCAATGAATGTTTATAAAACCTAAGTTATCATTCCAGATAGTATCATCTTAGTCTTGCGAAAAACACGCATCTGTCAAAAATATTTGACCTTGATTATGAATTATTGGATTCCCCTTGAAAGAATGACCAAACGAACAAATTATTGTAAAAAGGTTTCATTGGCATTTGCAAATAAATTTTCTTGAATGACTTAGGCCTCGTTTGTTTCAAACAAAATTAAATTTCTGAAAAATGTTTTTTACATTAATTGTGGGTGTTTACTGAAATTGCTAGTTAATCTAAAAATAACTTCCGGTTGACTATAAAATATGTAGAAGCACTTTATGTGTAAAATGTTTTACTCTTTTATTTTTTGTCATAACATTTTACGTCTCACTCAAAACTTATTAGCCCAACCTCCACCTCCACCTTAGCTCCACTGTCAACAACCCAACCATGCCATCACCCCTCACCAATGCCATCGTTCTCCAGTTATCAGTAGTCTCCGCCAGTTGCAGATCATGATTTTTTTTTTTTATTATCTAAACTTCTCTTCTTCTTTTTTACACTATTTTCTGAGCACCTTAGAGACGAAAAAACAGTAAAAAAAAAATATTTTTTTTCATAGAATTTTCAAAAATGAGACCAAATAGTTAAAAGTATTTTCTGAAATATTTTTAAAGACATAACTAAACACTTGATCCGTCGAAACAAACAGAGCCTTAACTTTACTTCAACCTCTATATTAAAAAAATATTTTTAAGGACGTAACTAAAGACTTAGATCCGTTTGAAACAAAAGGATCCTTAGCTTTACTTCAACCTCTATATTAGGATCCTTAGACTCTCTCCATATCATTTGGTCCAAGGAAAAGCAAATGGGTTTCGGCTACTAGCTAGAATTATGTCTTGGACTTCTCTTGTAAAAAGCAAAAATATTGCAAGGAATCTCACACCTTTATTGGAAGCGAAAGCTGACAATGTAATTGAGCTGCCACATAAGCTTTCTACTGTCCAACAAAAGTGTAGCATAAATGCTAATCTCACGGATCTTTACCATGTTACCTCAAAGGAGAATTCTATGCCATGCGAGGCAGGTTTTAGCCTTTCAAATCCTAAAGAAGATTGTTGATTTGAAGGTCTATATAAGTTCCGCACAGAAATGAACTCAGAGGATTGGTATTTTATGGCTTTGTTTGTTAGTTCGCAAGTTAATATTGCATGCGAAATTTTGGTAACTAGCAGTTGAGGAACCAAAAATTGCAACATGATTTTCTATTTTTGGTTGGAAGTATGCAATATGATTACAACATCTTGATTATATATTGATACAACCTCACTCCAACAACCGGAAATGCACATAATGTGGATGGTAAAGATTCATTCATAACATGTACTAGACACTATTTTTGCCCAAAATAACAACCATCTGGTCTGGTCTGGTCTGGTCTCCACGATTTAATTTGACCAAATGTATCCCTCTTTTTGGTGAATCTAATTAATATTTAGTTAATGCAAAAATCACAAATAGTGGTTTTCTAACGTCTCATGATAGTTTGAAACTTCTTGCTAACATCTTAGGACCATCTCTATGTGATTTCGTCCTGTAATAACTTGGTGCGTATGAGACAGAGGAACTGCATACATCCAAAAAAATAGTCAGATACTCGAAGAAATTTGAATATTCTCTTTTGTCCAAAAAAAAAAAAAAAATGAGTCAATAGTCCTAAACTTACCCATGAACCTAGATTTATCAAATTAAATTATCACTCGCTAAATAAAATGAATAATATATTACAAGGAATATAAAAAAGAAATCCAATGAAAAGTAAAGTAAAAAAATCAAAAGAAAGCAAATGCAAAGTACCTGGGAAAGAGTTAAAAACAAGGGGTCAGCCGGTCAGCTAGGGGCACAGAGCACTGCACAATCAAGAGATGAGGGGCCCACGGAAGCTTCAATCTTTCACTATTTCTTGTCTAGTTTAGTCACACAGTACAAAACTTTTACTTTTTATATTTTAAACAAACTACAACAATAGTGGGAGAGAAAGGGAAAGAACTGAAAAGAAAAAAAGAAAAAGAAGAAGGCAAACGCCAAGTCGCCAACGGAGAGAGAGAGAGAGAGAGAGTCACCTGTGTGAGGCAAAATGTTTCTACAACTATGTGGGGGACTTGGTAGTGCGGCACATCAACAAAACTTCTGACTTTTCAATTTTTCTAGTGTTGTGGTACAAGTATGCCCTAGATGTGTTGGGATGAAAATTATAATTTTTTTCCCTTTTATTTGTTGAGGTAATTGCTAAAATACCTATGTGTTCATTTTAAAGATGTTGAATATTTAATTATTGTAATTTGTTGACTTATGAATTGTATTTTATTTAAATGAAAATTATGTTTATTTTTAGACTTTCTTAAATATATATATATGTATATTATCAGGTATGGAGGGATAAAATGATAAGATTATTTAAAAATTTTCAAATTATTTAGGATATTTCCAAAAAAAAAAAATTTAAATTTTTTTTCAAAAATTTGGGGGGGGGGGTGGGGGAGGCCAAGGCCCCCCTCGGTCCTCAAGTGGCTCCTCCACTGGGTTCTTGAATCCACAAAGAGAAAAGGGTCTAGAATCCCCCAGAGAAATAATAAACAAGAGTTTGAATTTTTATTAATATCAATAATACTGGAAAAACGTTTACAAATTTGGAGGCCTATTTAAGGGTTTCATAAAAATTAACAGAGAAGAAAATATATTTTAAAATAATTTCTAATTAAGACCTAACTATATCAGGAACCAAATTTAACCTAAAAAAAATTAAAACACCTAAAAAAATGTATTTAATGCCCTAAACCTAAAATAACAAAAATTACAAAAAAAGACCAAAAATAAATAAATTACTATAATTAAACAGTAAATTGTGTCCTACATCAAATATGTTGAACAAGTGGGAAACATTTGTTGTGGATTGTAATTCATCCATTAGCACATAATATAAACTTTGAATGAAATAAATGCCATTTAGGTTTTGAGGCCACATAAGAACATCATTACCCACACTTGCACTGAGAGAAATTCAATTAATGTACTTAGCTTCATGAGGGAGGTTCATCCAACATGCCATCCACCCAACATCGTTTCTCTACATTTATAAATTCACTCATTGTGGATTTTTTTTTTTGATGAACACTCATTGTGGATATTGTGAATCTGTGATTAACTCATCATTATTAAAATTATCCGGTAACTATCTATGTCCCATATATGTATTGATTTAAAATTCCCTACTCTCCAGACAACTCCTATACAAAACAATGTCTCGTGCCTTTAGAATACTCTATTGTTAGTATTCATCGTCGAATCATTTGGCTTCAACTATATAGATTAGATGCAGTAACAACTTACCCTCAGTGACGGTTCCAGAAAGTTTTTTCAAGATGGTCATTAAAAACACTTGGTATCCGTTTGACATGATTAATTTTGCCAACTTATTTTACTATTTAACTTATTTTTGCTACTATTCATGGGTCCTATTGCACTTTTTGGTACTATTCATGGGTCCCACTATACTATTTAAGCTAATTTTTACATTTATCTACAATACTTTCAGCAAAAAATTTTCAGTTTCAACAAAATAAGCGGATCCCAAACAAATCCTTAATTTTAAAAAATTTATTAATAATAAAACTTGAATATATTAACAACACAAAATAAAAACATATTCAAATATGTTTTAAATTTTATTTCACAAGTTTTCATATTTTAAAATTGTTGTGTGATATATAGTTTCACTATTAATATTATCAGTTACATATTTTTTAATATACACAACTAAGCAATTATTAAGCTATTGATCTCCTATTCAATTACCAATATATTGCCTAAATAAGTACTAATATAAACAAAATACATTATCTTTTTGAAAAAATATATCACATAAATCCAACAAATTCAGCTAAAGACTAAACCAAATACTAACAGGCTAGCTATTTGAACAGTGTGTATTTTTTTATATAAAAAAATAGCAATTTTAAAATATGTCAGTTGAAACACAATTTAAAAAATCACAATTAAACGTTTGATTTGAGATTTTAGGCTAATATGTTTGTTTAAGCAATTTTTGGGAAGTGTTATGTCAACAGTATTTTTGCAACACTAAAACAAAACCTAGGTTGTAAGTTTTTATTGGTTTTAATTTGAACTTACCACTGAAATTATTTTCTATTCATCAGTAACAACCTGTAATTTAGGATTTGTTATGGAAATGTTGTGAACATAGTATTTCTTACAAATTTTTTTTTCAACATTCAACAGACAAATTTTTTGGAGAGGTTAAATTTTATTTTTAATGGGCTCAATTGTTATTAAGGGTGTTCAAGTGTGTTTTTTTAGGGTGGTCAAATTTTTTTTTTTAGAGTGGTCAAATGACCCATATTAATTTAAAACTCAAAATCTTTTAAGTTATATTAAAAAAAAAAAAAAAATTCCAGAGTGGTCCTGTGACCACCCTGATTAACACTTGGTGTCGCTAGTGCTTACCCCTTAAGTTTTATTGTAAAATTGTTGTAGACGCATCATTAACTTTTCTTCAACTCTCTAAGTAATGGTTTTAAAATCCAAATTGGACTGAAAACCGGTGGTTTAACTAGAAAAAACCAAATACTAGACCTAATTTAGGTTTTATTGTGAAAATGTTATAGATGCATCATTAATTTTTCTTCAATTCTCTAAATAATAGTTTTAAAAACCAAATTGGACTGAAAACCAGTGATTTAACTAGAAAAAACCGAATACTAGACCCAATTTCGGTTCTTTGATCGTTCCAATTTTTAACACCATGTTCTAAATTCCATCCCACCTTGCAATTGGATTCACCAATGGAATTGAATCTAATTGAACCCCCAAAGAATGAGTTGGGCTATATGGTGTTTAGCCCAAAAGAGGCTTGTCATAAACTTTCAAAATTGGTCCAGCCCATTCTACAAATATTTGATATTTCTCACCCAGGCGGTCAGGCCAAGCCACACCGCCACAGCCAAAACTTTCAAAACACGCTAGATTTTCACATCAGCGGGAAATACGACCTCCCTTTAAAAAAAACCGAATTTCAAATCATCTTTTAAAAAACCACACGAACTGTGTCAGTCACAGAAGTAGTACCAAAAAAAAAAAAAAAACATAACCTAATAAAGCCTTGCCATAAAAAACCCCACTGTTTTAAGCAAGGTTTTAAATTCCACTTCCTCTCCTCGCTCATTTTTTACTCTCTTTCAAATTCAAAACCCTAATTACCAATTGCAATTTAATTTTTCTCTCTCTCTAAAAGTTTGGGACTATGCGGAAGACAAGAAGCAGAGTTGTTGACAACGAAGAAGCGTTAAGGGCCGTGAAGCGCGAGAAGGCGAGTGGCGGCGGCGGCGGAGACCGAGTTGACGCGGCGGGTGACGATGAGTCGACCCGGGAGAGTCGCTTGGATCGGCGGGTTCTCCGGTCTAAGTACCTCGCCGTCATGAATATGATTAAAGGTACGGAGTATTTGATATTTTCCGTTTGAATTTTTTATTTTATTTTATTAAATAAAAAAGAAATTTATTTTATTTATGTAATTTGGTTGTTGCAGATGAAAGAGACGATTTAACGAAGGCAGAATCGGAAAAGTTCAGCGTTATCATTGGTGAAGTGGAGAGATTGCATGAATTGGGTATTTTTTTTTTTCTTCTTAAATTTTGTTTGGTTGCTGAGAAAATTGAAAAAGTAAGGAAAATGATTTTTCATGATAAATTTTTTTTTTTGAGTAACGTTCTGATAAATGCAGTGGACAGAATTATGTAATCAATATTTTTATAGCTCCGTATAAAAGTAGATAAAAATTGTACTTGCTAGTTCAAAGAAGTTGTATTGGGATGGCTTAGGTAGAATATTTTTTGAATTTGGGTTCGTGATGAGTGTTAGAATAATGGTTAAATGATTAAATTCATAATATTTTTTAATTGCTCGATCTTTTGGGATAAGTGGTAGTTTATCGTAAAGGAGTTTGTATAATTTGAAAAAGCTAGGGTTTGCTACATGTCCTTATTTGAATTTTCCTGATTTGCTTTTATGAAAGTGGGTATCTGAATTTTGTGTTTACCTAAAATGGGTTTCCAGTTCAGAAGCCAAGGGAGCAAGTTGCTGATGCGGAGGCCCTCTTGGACATCGCTAATACCTTGGCGAGCTCCGTGAAATCCCATTCCAATGAGGGTATCACACCTGCAGAATTCGTTAGCTGTTTGCTCAAACAATATGGGGGACCCAGTAGGGGGGTTGCCACCCAAGAGGATGCTCGGATTATGGTCTGTTGGAAAGATATTGGTCTTGCTGTTGCACCAATTTTCAGTAAGGCTCATGGATGTTGCACCATGTGAGTTTCTTTTTTACCTTTTATCTTAATATGCTTGCTGCTCAAAACCATATGCATTTCTTGTTGTCTTAATGCGTGCTGACTAATGGTTTTGTCACCCATTTTACTTTTGTCAATTTCTTCAGGCTTGGACCTATGAATACTGAGTTGAAGCCTCGAATATTCATTTGATTTTATTTTTAATCAGGGGGAAAGTGAGAGACTAGGAATGAATTCAAGACTACATTTACCTTTCAAGCTTTACATCCCATCTTTGAATATATTGATATATTCTGATGGGAAAGAGATCATAGAAATTATTTTCAATTTTCAATGTACCTCTTCCATGATTAAGCATCAAATGTTAAGTAAACAATCACTTCATGAGAAAATGCTAGAACAAGAGTCCAACAGTGTTAGAATTTAAATTGAGTAAGAATTGACAACCTTGATTTTATATTATGTTTTCATTTGTTTTTAATTAGATAATTGGTATGACGTGGCAAACAGGTCAGGTCAAGTCAACTTGTATTTTTTTGTTTAAAGGTTTGTCATTACTACTTGGTAAGTTAATTAACAAATTATTTCGTGTGACAATAAAAAGATTTAACAATAATTAATTCCACAATAAATAGATATATAGTCATCAAAATTGTAATTTAAATGGAAAATTATTGAATACTTCGGGAGTACCATAAAAATGTGCTCCTCTCTCTCACATGAATTGTGGGTCTCACCATAAATTTAATTAGTAAGATCCATAATTATGTGAGAATGAAGAGTATGTATTTATGGTATTTCAAGAGTATTCTATCATTACCCAATTTAAATACTATGATTGATCACACGACAGGTGGATTCGCATCATTAAATATGACACAAAATTATAATTTAGATTCACAAGTTGATTTTAAATATGCAAGTTGATTTTAAATATGCAATACTTTGTTCATACGTTATAGTAATATTTTTGTCAAATTCAGTAGTAAATCATGTCAAATTAACACAATAACTTTACTCTAGGTAGTAGGTATCATTCTCTTCTTCCTCTTTTTTGTTGCTAGACTAGTAGGTATCATTTTGAATTTTGTTAATGTGTGCCCACAATAATTTTCAATTTAAAAACTGAAAAAGTATTGACAATTTTTTTAATTTTTAAAATAATATTTTTAAAAATAGATAGATTAATGTAACACAAATTAACCGGACCCTTTGTATAGTATATAAGAGCGAGTCACAGAGAATTCCCCTACCCCTGGTCATTGGGGGTAGCTATCAGGCACAAAACCTGTGGACCAATACGTTTGGTGCGGGGGAATCGAGAGCGTTGATCTTTCCAATTAGGGACGTCCACGTGGCAATCACCTGACATTGATTGACGTGTGAATCGAACGGCGGTAATTTTGAGAGACCAATGTCGGTGATAGAGGGGGCAATTAGCCGAACACTTCAGAAGCCTTTTTTTTTTTTTTTTTTTTTTTCTTCTTATTTTGTGTGATTGGGTGAGGGGCTCGACTGTAGTGGGGACCACCGTGGTTGATTGTGGTCCCCCTCTGGGGTCTCGAACAGACACGTCAGCCATTAAGTTTCGGTGGAATGATGACTGTGTCAGGCACGATGATGGGATACGACGTAAGCAGCTGTCCTTTTGGTTTTCTGTCTGTGTCTCTGTTTTTGTCCTTTTCTGTTGTTCTACTTTGCGTGTATTTTACAGCTGCATACACTTATTATTACTTGTACACTGTACAATTCTGGTTCTTTAAAATTCTAGTAAGGGCAAAAGCTTTGGTCCCGTAATAACGATGGTGATATGGGTCATTTTCAATGGATTCAGTGCATCGGAGAGTAGTCACCTTTGAATCGAGCCAAGTCTTTCTAAGATATTATAGAAGTAATAATCAAGTATAATTAATGGATAATCATTTACTACTAGCATTATTTTGGTTTGTATTAGCAATATTTTAGTTTTTATTACCCTTGCGTATTTTTGATGTAACGGTTATTTCACAAGTGCAAAATTTCTTATAGAATAAATGGGAATAACCAGACTCTATTTATGATCCGTTTGGATTGAGAGAGAGATAAAGAGAGTGAGAATAGAATAAAGTAGAGTGGATTTAGCACAAAATTAGCTTATTTTTAGCTAACTTTACTTTACTCCCCTCCTTTCCCCCTCCATCCAAACATGCCATTAGTTGGAAGGGTGGAAAAATGGGAGAATAGAAAATTGTGAGAGGATAAAAAAGTGAGAGGATAGAAAAATTTTTAATTTTCCTCCTTTTTGTTTGGTTGGGAGTGGAAAAATGAAATGATAGAAAAAGTAAATTTGTATAAATTTACGCATATACCCTTATTAAAAAATTATGCCTAATTAAAAACCAAAAAATAAACAACCAAAAAAAATCAATAACCTAAATTTATTAAAAAATAAAAATCATGTCCATAAAATAAAATCACATCTAAACCAAAAAAAAAAAAAAACACAAAAGAAAGCAAAAGAAAAAAAAAGATACTAGACAAGCCTGCCCAGTAAATCAAAAAAAAAAAAAAAGAAGAGGCAAGCAACGTCTAGGTGAAAAAAAGAAAAAGAAAAAAAAGGCAACGTCCAAGAAGGAAAAAAAGAAAAAAAAAAAGTGTAAAGAAAAGGAACGTGGATGAAGCCCATGTGCAATTGCACATGGGCATTTTTGTCCAAAAATGATGCCCAATTTCTCCTTTCAATATGGAGAGAAAACTTTTTGGTGGGGTTCGGGAAGAAAACACCTGAACTCCACCATTTATTTTCCTTTCTCTCTACCCAACCAAACACACTCAAAAAAATTTTCTTTCTCATTTTCTCTCCAAAGTTTTCCATCCACCCAATTTCACCTCTTAACAAACACACCCTAACTTTCTAGGAGGGAGTTTTAAAAATTAAAGATCTTGTTACATCAAAAACTAATTAATATATTAGCTTAATGATAATGAGCAATAATTATGGAGTACATACAATTGATTTTAATCTTATCACATAGTTAAACGGTCCCTATTTGAAGGCTCAATGTACACCTTTGTATTTCTCTGGACTCCTGCTTTGAGCCCAAACGATGAGGAAATTCCACACGGTTTCATTTTCGCGACATTCATGCTGGGGTCAATGCTGGGAAGTTCCTTTGCTTCTCGATTAATGGCACGCTCATCTATCAGAGTTGAGAGCTACATGCAGATAGTTTTTGTAGTCTCCTCGGTTTCCCTTCTGCTCCCCATTATAACTAGTGTATGTTGTGGATTTTGATTCCCATATTTCTTTATTTATATAAATTCTAACACATTTTTTTTTATGCATATGGTATTGCTTATTTTGCATTGGCTTATTTTTCTTAAAAAATATGTTGGGCTAAAGTACAATTGTACTTAGACAAAGTGAAGCATTTAAAATGTGCACATAAACCAAAAAAGCTAGAAATAAGCTATACCAAATGGCCTCTTAAGATCTGGTTACGGTGGAAATACTGGTTGCTTTTGTTAATTTGTTTGTGAATTTGGAACAGTTCCTGGTACCGCCTTCCAAAGTGAAAAGTGAAAGTATGTCATTTGCGGGGTGTATTCAAGTTGTTGGCTTCTGTACGTTTGAGGCTTGTGTTGGGATATTCTGGCCATCTCTCATGAAGATGAGGTCCCTATACATTCCTGAGGAGTCAAGAAGCACCATAATGAACTTCTTTCGCATTCCTCTCAACATCTTTGTGTGCGTTGTGCTGTACAATGTGAGTGACACTATTGTTTATTTGATTTCTTCTAGAAACATAGTTAAACGACATTAATCAATAAGATACATGCTTGAATTTTATTGTGAAATCTAAGATATAGTATTTAAGAAATTGTACCTACATTAAGACGTTGAATATGTCACAAAATCTTAATCATTCATTAACCGTGAATTGTTAGAATTTTAACAAGATGGGGGTACTCTAACAACTATGGTGGATGTTTTGCACTAGTAAATGACATTCTAATTTTGGAAAATCACATTTTAAACATTATAGTTTAGGTGGGTAGCAAATTAATTATAGTTTAAAAAAGAATAAATTAAACCTAAATTTTCAAAAATTAACAAATTAAAACTTATTGCTTCAAAAAAAAAAAAAAAAATTAAATCCTATATTTCAAAAGTATCACATTGAATCTTGAAGTTTCAAAGAGTAACAAATTAAACCCTTAACTTATATTAAATCTCAAATACAAAGGCGTTACATTTAATAAGTTGAGGTTTAAATTGATTATATTTTAAAATCTCATTATTTAGTATGTTACTTTTGAGACTATAGAGTTTAATTTGTAACACTCTTAAACTATAGGGTTTAAAATATAATTTTCACTTGTATTTTTCTACAATTTAAAATATGTTGTCTGAACTCATATGAAGTAATTATTGGGTAATATGGGCTGTTTTTTAACGTCCTGTTAATGAATCTACCTTAGAGCAATTGCATCAGTGGGTCTAAAAATACAAAAAGTGCAAAAATTTACACAATATAGCATAAAAAACACACGTATCAGACCTTGTATAACTTTGTAAATATTCAAACTTGCTACAGTAACCGTGTATATATACACGGTTATTGTAGCTTTGTATTTTATTATTTTATTAATTTCCCAATTTAGCTCCTTTTTTCTCTCTCTCTCTCTCTTCTCCCTTTGAAATGAACTCAGACTTCTTCTCTTCTCCCACAAGGACAAACCAACACAAAGACACACAAACTCACCCACACGGACAAACCAACAGATAGAAAACACTGTTGTGAACTTGACACACCAACACATATAGATTGGCGTTGGTGGCTTGTGGATCGATGGTGGAGATCAGCGTTTCTGGGTTGACGAAACTGGATCGGTGGATCAGTGCTTGTGGAGGAGATCAGGCTTGTGATAAGGGAGGAAATCTATGAGAGAGAGAGAGAGAGAGACATTTGATTGAGAATTTGAGTTTGAGAGATTAAGAGATAGAGAGAAAAAAAAAAAAAAAAAAGGGAGATAAGGACAAAAATAAAAATTTAAAGAAAAATTATTATTTAAATAGAATAGTATGTAAAATAGACAATCTAATATGAGTGTTTTGAAAAAGTTGTTGTGTAAAATTGAAAAAGTAAGCTCTTGTGCTAAAATAGAAAAAATAGACTCTTATGCTAAAATAGGCAAAAAAAATTTAAACGGAGTGATGCGATTGCTCTTAGATATGCTTCCCTTCACAAAGTTGCCTGACTTCAAATCTCCAAGCCCATGCACTAAAAAGTCATACTCGCTGACAAGTTACTTTCTAAATCTTTTACAAAAATTGGATTAGATTTTTCCGTAGTCCAATTTCTGGATTGGAATTTCCAAATTTTTTGTACAACGTTCAAAAACACTATTAATTGGTACTACTTTAAAGGATTTTAAAGCTTTTACAAATTAAATTAGTTGGTATTAACAAAATTATATTAGATTAAGACTTAAGAGTATTCGTTTTAGTTTAAAATCTTAACTTATTTGCACCATTAACTTATGCTTAACCTTTATTTTTTTAAAGTCATATATAACCTTTCAAAGGTTCACTTTCTTTCTTTTTTTTTCTTCTTCTTATAAAGTTGTATTTTTATATTTTTTTAACCTAATAAGTCAATAAAAATAATCTCATTCTAATATGATAGAATTGTTTTTGCACACCGCTAATTAGTATTATCCTAATTCATGATGCCATCTTCATTCAACGGTCCAAATTTCTTTCTTTCTTTCTCTTTTTTCATCTATCTTTTTAATATCTTAATCTTGGAAATTTGGACAATTATAGACCACAAGCACCTATAGTGAGCCATGGGGCATGAAGATGCCTTGATCTGTGATTTGCATCCCGCTGAAATCAAGTAGATCGATAAAATTAGGTTGGATCTGAACAATTATTAATTCATTGGTGGTTTGATAAGTATCCCAGGCATTAACATTTTTATTATTATTTTTTTAACGAAGAATATTTTTTTTTACATCTTTTATATGTGTTTTTTTTATAATTATTTTTTAAAATTAAGATGGTCTTATTGATGAAATTATAAGTGAGAGTGTTTGAATAGTTTGGTCATGTGCTTAAAAGAGCGATTGATACACTAATAAAAAAGAATTAGTTTATTCAAGTTAAGAAAAAAAAAAAGGGACATATCAACTAAGGAAGTGAACATATAATATAATTTGAACATGATATAGAATGACATAAAAAAATATATAAATAAAAACACAGGTGGCTGATCTTAATTAGTCTATTGATAATCCATAATCGACTCAAGAGTTTTGGAACTAAAACTTAATTGTTGTTAGTGTTGGCATTTTTTGGGGTTTATAATTTTTTGCTTCTTTTTACTATATATACATTGAAATAATAGTCAAACTAAGCATTGACAACAAGTTACATGCGCAAATACCATAAGCCACTTATATAATCTAATATAAGATTAAAATAATTGATAAAATGTTTTATGTTTCTATTCCAAAACCTTATGCACACTTCAATAATTTTTTGGTTCATAATTGAAACTCAAGTGTATTATTATTTCTAATTGGCTAAATTGATAAAATAATTTTTTGTTGTTGTTGAATAAAGGAATTAGGATTGAATTTTATGTCTACACTAAAAAGAAAACCATTGATGTCTTGATTTAATAATGGAGAATAATTATAATAAAACAGATATCATATGTTCAACTCTTATCGAATCTATTAAAAAGCATATGTAAATATATATATATATATATATATACATATTTATATATATTATGTAGCGTACAAACATTAAAAAATATGAGTAAACAAAGATACACTCTGTACTTGGTAGATGTACCTTCAATTAGGGCAAGTGGCCCATAAAATTTTCCAAAATCCTATCTAATTTTGGATTTTCTAGTGGAGACACATAATGCAGATAATATTCTTACTCCTTACAGCCACAGGTATGATTTGCCTTGTAGATTTAGTTTGTAATATAGAGTTCTGCATGCATATAGACAAATCACTAGATTAAAAACTATTGCTAATCTCAACATCCTTGATATCCAATCAGACATAACTTGTGGCCACTTAGAAACAAGAGGGAAATTAAGGAAATGACTTGATGTTTGTATTGCATTTCCTATCATGTGCATTGTGAAAGTGAAATAACCAGTCACCACTACTATATGTATATCTCCCAAACCATAACTTAAATCAAAATTCAAGGTATATTGTAGATATATTCAAGATATATCAGTCATTTAAATTTATTTCATGAGTGAAAAAAACTGAATTACATATGAATAAATTGTAGAATCTATGATGGGTGGAGTTTTCTCCATCCTGGTAACAAAATCATCAATAAACTGGGCATGTTATGCAACACCATGTGCTGCTTTATTTCCTTCCCTTCACGTGTGTTCTTACTTTGACTCGATGGAAAAATTGCAAAAGTTCCATAATTCCTGAAATCACATTATAAAAATTCAAGCTATATTAGTAAGGAAAACATTCAAATCAATGGATTAATATTAAAAGCTAAACTCTTGTTAATGCAGTTGATGATGCTATTTGCAAATGAAATCAAGACCAAGCAAGGAGGCTAAGCATATGCTGAGCTATAACTTCTAATTAGGTGGTATATGGGCTTTTGACAATTTATATTCATAAGCTATTGGGCTTAGGGAGGTGAACGCTTCTACTGGTGGGCTTGCGTGAACTAATTTGGATACTTGATAGATTCTTCTCGTTGGGCGTTTTTTTTATGGGCTTCCTATGGGCCTCTGGCAACAAAACTCATTGGTAAAAACAGTTGGATTATTATTACTAAAGTGGAGTACTTCGGGCCGAAAATATCATCTTAACAATTTGGTAACCTTTTTTACTAGACTAGAAGACTCTAATGGGCCCATAAACTTTCTATAATCATATACCTTCAAACATTCTATACTCTAAATGGGCCCATAAACTTTCTATAGCCTTTATGGTGCATAATTAGTAATTACATAACCTTTATGGTGCATACTCTTAAACCATAAACTTCATATGTTTTTCAATAAAATTTCAACATAACAAAGGAGATAATTTTTGTGATTATCATCGTATGGATATATAAAAGAGTAACATGAATTCAAAAAAAGAAAGACAAAATACACTTCACACTAATGGTAAGGGCTTGAGCCAACATGCTCTAGGAAATAGATTCGAGTTCTCCCACTAATAGTGTGTTGTGGCACCTCAAACCCAAACTGTAGTCTGTTCACCTATCTCATAAGTGATGTAGTGTGAGATCTTAACCAAAGAGTGGTTAGAGTGTTATTATGATCATGCCCAAGTGCCCAACTAAGGAAACTAAACTGGTGGCCTCATTTGACAATTTTTTTTCTTTACCAAAAAAGAGTCGTGACTATCTCAAACTCATTGTCTTCGAAATATATAACTCTAATAACATGATTTATAGCATTGAAAAATTGGACATTTTGGTTCTCTTTTGCCAATATGTATCAACTGCCATTATTATGTGTTATAAGTACTCTGACAACAATTAATTTAAAAAAAAAAAAAAATTAGACCCCTTTGATAAATACATGGTTAAATTATTTATTAATTATTGATTTATTTCAATTAAGTGATTCATAATATGATTATATTTTACCATTGTACAACATGCACCAAATAATAAAACATATAAAAACAATAAATACATGATTTGAAGATGAAGTGGAACATTGGTGAAGAATCTCTTCAAAGAAAAAACCACTCCGGGGACACAAATAAGTCCATAGAAAATCCACTATAATGGAATAGTTACAAATAGTCAAATAGTCAAGACTCACAAACTCTTGGCCTAGTTCCTCTATGCAACCTTCGCAAAAAATCCAATTGTTTCTCCACTATTGTAATCCCAATCCTTCTATAAAGATTTCCTCCACACGAACTAGAATCTATGACACACTCTAAGGCATCTCTTTGAAGATTTCTTCTACAATGAACTTCACTAGAGTAAAGTTCTGTGGTATTACTAGAGATGACAAAATAATCACAAACTCATTTGCCCACCCAAACCCGCCCACTTTAATTAAATCCAAAGAAAGTGTTTGATTGTGTAATACCGCATTACACAATCAAACACTTTCTTTGGATTCACAAGATGAGTAAGGGTGTCAAATGGGTGGGTTTGGGGTGGGCATAATTGGGTTGGGTATGTAAAACTCATTTACCCATTAAAACTCATTTAACTAATTATTTCTAACCCAAACCCAACCCAACCCAATTATTATGGGTAAACCCCAACCCATCTAATTACCCAATTATCAAAATTACCAAAATGCCCCTAAAGTGTAAATGACCAAAGTACTCTAAAATCTTCAAAAATGACCAAAATACACCAAAACCTCAGAATTACCAAAATAATCACGAAACCTACAAAATAACCAAAATACCCCCAAAACCCAAATAAATGGCCAAAATACCCCCAAAACCTAAAAATTACCAAAATACCCCCAAAACCCAAAAAATGACCAAAATACCCCTAAAACCTTAAAATTACCAAAATACCCCCCCAAAACCCAAAAAATGACCAAAACACCCCTAAAACCCAAAAAATGACCAAAATACCCCAGAAACCCAAAAATGACCAAAATACCCCCAAAACCCAAAAAAATGACCAAAATACCCTTGAAACCTAAAAAATGACCAAAATACCCCCGAAACCTAAAAATTACCAAAATAATCTCAAAACCTACAAAATGACCAAAATACCCCTCGAACCCAAAAAATGACCAAAATACCCCTGAAACCTAAAAATTACCAAAATAATCTCGAAACCTACAAAATGACCGAAATACCCCTCGAACCCAAAAAATGACCAAAATACCCCTAAAACCTAAAAATGACCAAAATACCCCAAAAACCCATAAAATGACCAAAAATACCCCCAAAACCAAAAAATTACCAAAATACCCCCTAAAATCCAAAAAATGACCAAATTACCCCCGAAACCTAAAAATGACCAAAATACCCCCTAAATCAAAAAAATGTCCAAAAAACCTCCGAAACCTAAAAAATTACCAAAATACCTCTAAAACCTAAAAAATGGCCAAAATAACCAAGAAGCCTAAAAATTGACCAAAATAACCCCGAAACCTAAAAATGACCAAAATACCCCTAAAACCTCAAAAATGGCCAAAATAACCTAGAAACCTAAAATTGACCAAAACAACGCCTAAACCTAAAAAATGATCGATATACCTTCGAAACCTAAAAATTAACTGAAATACCCCTTGAAACCTAAAAAATGACCAAAATACCCCTGAAACCTAAATATGACCAAAATAACCCCTAAACCTTAAAATGACCAAAATATCTTCGAAACCTAAAAAATGACCAAGATACCCTGAAACCTATAAAATGACAAAAAAACCCCTTAAACCTGTAAGTCGATAAAAATACACCCTAAACCTAAAAAATTACCAAAATCCCCCCTAAAACTAAAAAATGACCAAAATACTCCCTAAACATAAAAAATGACCAAAATACCCCCTAAACCTAAAAAATGACTAAGATACCTCAAACCCTTATTTTGGTAATTTTAGAGGCTTCGGGTGTATTTTGTTCATCTTATAGGATTAGTGGTATGTTGGTCCTTTTAGATATTTTGAGGGGTATTTTGGTCATTTTTTAGGTTTAGGGGGTTTTTTGGTCATTTTATAGTTTGAGGAGGGTATTTTGGTCATTTTTAGGTTTCGATGTTATTTTGGTCATTTTTAGGTTCCAGGGGGTATTTTGGTCATTTTTAGGTTCCAGGGGCTATTTGGTCATTTTTAGGTTTCTAGGTTATTTTGATTAATTTTTAGGCTTCGGGGTTATTTTGGCCATTTTTTAAGTTTCAGGGTTATTTTGGTTATTTTTTAGGCTTCGAGGTTATTTTGGCAATTTTTTAGGTTTTGGAGGTATTTTGGTAATTTTTAGGTTTCGGGGGTATTTTGGTCATTTTTTGGATTTTAGGGGTATTTTGGTAATTTTTAGGTTTCGGAGATATTTTGGTCATCTTTTAGGTTTCGGGGGTATTTTGGTCATTTTTTGGATTTCAGGGGTATTTTGGTCATTTTTAGGTTTCAGGGGTATTTTGGTCATTTTTTGGGTTTTAGGGGTATTTTGGTCATTTTTAGGTTTCGGGGTTATTTTCGTCAATTTTTAGACTTCGGGGTTATTTTGGTCATTTTTAGGTTTCTATGTTATTTTGATCAATTTTTAGGCTTCGAGGTTATTTTGGCCATTTTTTAGGTTTCGAGGGTATTTTATTCATTTTTTAGGTTTCGGGGGTATTTTGGTCATTTTTTAGGTTTTAGAGTTATTTTGGTTATTTTTTAGGATTCGGGGTTATTTTAGCCATTTTTTTACGTTTTGGAGGTATTTTGGTAATTTTTAGGTTTCGGGGGTATTTTAGTCATTTTTTGGATTTCAGGGGTATTTTGGTAATTTTTAGGTTTCGGGAATATTTTGGTCATCTTTTAGGTTTCAGGGGTATTTTGGTCATTTTTTGGATTTCAGGGGTATTTTAGTCATTTTTAGGTTTTAGGGGTATTTTGGTTATTTTTTGGGTTTTGGGGGTATTTTGGTAATATTTAGGTTTTGGGGATATTTTGGTCATTTTTTTTATGTTTCAGGGGTATTTTGGTCATTTTTATGTTTTGGGGGTATTTTGGTCATTTTTTGAGTTTCGGGGGGTATTTTGGTCATTTTTTGGTTTTTGGGAGTATTTTGGTCATTTTGTAGGTTTTAGGATTATTTTGGTCATTTTTAGGTTTAGGTGTTATTTTGGTCATTTTTTAGGTTTAGGGGGTATTTTGGTAATTTTAGTAGTTTTGGGGTATATTAGAGTTGGGTGATTAAATCACTAAAATTGTTTTTGGGTTAAATGAGGTTCAATGGGCTTTTAGTTAAAACCCAATAATTATTGGGCCTAATTAGGTTGATGCCCATTTAACCCAACTAATAATTGGGTGGGTTTGGGTTTAATTAGAGTGGGCGGGTTTGGGTGGGCAAATGAGTTTGGACTTATTTTGCCACTCCTAAAGATGAGTGAGCAAAAGTCAATAATTTTTCTATGAAGTGCAAGGAGAAAAGGTATAAGATTCTCTCTTTGAATAGCATAGGTTGCGACCTCTTTTTCTCTATTTAAAAATCATGCAAAATACGGTTTACATAGGTGCACACATAAGGTTAAGTGACGACACAAAACCTAATAAAAAAGGATTCAAAAATAGATTCGTAATTAAATTTTCCACAATCTCCCTCAAGTAAGGGTCAAGTGAGCTTCCCAAATTTTAATGTTTCGTTCGAACGGATTTTTTTCTTGTTGAGAGCGGTTTCATCTTTGCTTGGCGAACGTCAAGTGAGATTCTAAAATCAGCACTTTGAGCAACAACTTGAAATACAAACTTCAACTAAAATTTCCAATCATTAATTACATCAATAAACTTAAAATTCATTAGAAGCAAATGTCATAGAATGTGCCTATGTGAAGAGCCTAACACTCTTCAATTGCCCCCTTTTGACATTTTTTGCTTTTAATTTTAATTTTCATTTTGTTTCTCTAATTTGGCAGAAATTCCAAGCATATGCTATAGGTATAGGATATAATTGGAAGAAGAAGAGAGCTTTGATCCATCTCTAACCTCTGTGACAAAAAACCAAGAGAGAAGGAAATAAATAGATGATATATGCGATTCAGATCATCTCAGTAACAAGAGGCAATCCAACTAGCCAAATTATAGGCAAAATAAATTCACATATCTTGGAGCAAAGACAAAATCGCAGCAAAAGAGGGTACTATTGACAGCAAAGTAAATATCTTGGCAATCGAATCTAGAGCAGCTGAGGATATAATTATTATTTGCTGATGCCCACAAATTTCTATTTGTATGTATGGAATCCCTGTAAAGTAAGCACACAGATTGATCATTTGACACAACTTGGATTAGTATTCTATTAATTGTCGCCACGCATCTTGATATCTCCTTCAATTTATATTAAAAAAACTGCAAATACACACAACTTGTGCAACTTGCATTAAAAAAGAAAGAAAAGTTGCAACCATTTTGTACTTTCTTCATCCTTACTGTTAGCAAATCGAAATGAATTTCCCATAAAAGCAATAAAAGTTGCCTATCCAATGCAACTTTTGATTCACTTTATTCACAATATCTTTCCGTTTGGGTTAAGGAACTTTTTTTTTTTTTTTTTTGGTAAAATAAAATGGGGGTCTTTATGACTATATTATACCCCTGGGCAGGGCGCCGATCTGACATAAGTTCCGGCCGTTCTAGCCAAATCGTGCAGAGATTTAACCCCACCAAGGATGCCCACCAACAATTGGCTGTGAAGGTGACTCGAACCCAAGCCTGACAAGCAGGGCCACAAGCTCCTTACCACTGAACCAACCAAGCAGGGCCACAAACTTATTTTACTATATAAACTCAATAACATAATATTACATAAATAAAATAAAATAAATAACATCACAAAAGGGGAAATGTGTTTTTTTTTTTTTCATGTATGTAAATAGGAGAAAGTCAATACAAGTTTATGACATGAAGGATGATGGTTTTTATAAAATTTAGAACTGAATTATCATTATTATAAATTTTATTATATAAACCCCACAAATTGATGCGCTAATTTTTTTTTTAAATATATTTATTATGTTATTGATGTGACACCAATCATATTCGTTACCATATCAATTAGATATTAAAACGAGGATGTTTGTAAATTTTTAAACGATACAATTGTTATAAATTTTACTAGATAGGCCTTGCAAACTAATACATCAACTTTTAAATAAGTAAAAAAGAGATAACTTGTGGATTTATTTTGGCTAAAATTTAATTTAGTCCCTTCACTTTTACTTTAATTATTAAGTTAGTGTCTTAAATTTAATTTTTGTCAATTTAGACCCTTACTTGGTAGAAGGAGTGAATTTACTCATTCCATCCAAAATCTATTAGCAAACATCATTTAAACATTCTTACTTTTTAATTGAAACTTTAACTAAAAGCATTCATGAAATTCATCATTTAATATATTTTATTGTTTGACAAGAGTTTTTTTTTTGAAAATTGATTAAATAGTTTTATTTTCTAATAATTTTAAATAGAAGGAAAAACTTAATCCATTTTCATAAAATAGGAGACTAAATTGACAAAAATTAAACTTTTAGAATTAATTTGACAATTAAAATAAAAGTGAAAGGACTAAATTAAATTTTAACCACTTATTTTTGGGTAAGACTTAGATATAATTTTATGTGCAAAAGGTTAGGTTCCCCAATTAAATGGAAACGCATAGTTGCATTGAATTTAATTGTCATTGAAAAAGAAAACATTATATATGCTTTAATGATCAATAAAATCATATGTTTGAATTTAAGGTGTTATAATTAATGGACTGTATTCAAATTTGCTCTTTAGTTATTGTGTTTTTGATTTGATACTAATCATATTTATTACCACCTTAATTTATAATAAATTTAGTATTTTCCTAAAATTTGTCCACTCACCCCTATTAGGATCCAGGTGTTAACTATTAACCTTGCCTAGTTAAGATAAAAAAGCAAGTATGAGTATCTAGTAAAACACAATAACAGTTGTCTCAACCAATCATTTGTCACCCATTTTAGGGTAATGTCTCAACCAGTCACTGTCTTGTTGCACAAAAATGCCCTTAGAACTTAGTCATAATCCACATGGTAATGCAAAAAATAACCATAATTTTGCATGTAGCAGAAGGTCATATCTGTCATTTGGTACTTTTGGCTTTTCATGTTTCTGTTTTTTTCTTTTTTAGCAAAGGCTTTTCATGTTTCTCAGAAAGGCAAGTTGAACTCAAAGAGTCCCAAACATCTCTGGGTTTCAAATGTGTACTTTATTTTTTTCATTCCTGTTCTAAAATCACTTCTAAGTGGTAGAATTATCCTCTACGGTTAGACCTATTCGTTCTGTACTTTTACAAGGTTAGTAGCTTTTTCACAGATTGCCCATTTGGAAAAAATTTCTCTTCATGAATGCCCACAAATTGTATTAATTTTTGCACTCCAGGAATATTGTAAAAATGGGTTTATGTTTTTTTTTTTTTTTTTGGTTTCGTATAAATTTTGAATTTTTGGCATATACCCAATCACACAGATAAATTTCATATTCATTAGCAGATTGAGAATAATTTTTTTTTTAATAAGAAAAAAAAAATCATGGGTTGATTTCTTCACTGCTCATTTAACAAGTAATCTATTTAAAAAAAAAAAAAAAAAACTTTTAAAGAATAAGATTATTGTTTTTTGGATTGGTATGAAAGGATTTGGAATTATTTGCATCTCTTGGTGTGCACCACCTACATTCTCATTCTCTTCTTGGGTTATTGTTTTTTGTATTAGTTTTGTGATTTGGGGGATTAGATGAGCTAATTAGTTGAATCATGGATTTGATTTTATCGTTTTCAGCTTAATTTGGAAATTGTTTTTTTGGTTCGTTAATTTGGGGATTTTTTTGTTAATTTTTGTATAGGTTAGGAGCTCAGGTCTGTGTAGACTCTAGAGCTGAAAATTTTGACATGTATAGCGAAAGCTTTTAGTAAAATTGGGGAAAGTTTGAAAAATTAGTACTTGCACTTGGTTTATAATGATTTTGTGATGAAAGTAACCGAATTTGTATAGGATCGTTAATTCATTTACGGTTAAGATTCTATTTTCTTGTATTTAACGGTTTACATGGTGCCTCGTGATTTGAAATACATATTAGATTTGTAATATTTAATCTGAAGTATTGATTGAATCCATTTCGGATGGAGATTTGTATTGAGCTGAATTTTGGATTTAGTAAGCACTTAGTGGAATTGGGAAACTGCAAAATTTAGTGGTTGCGCATGGTTCATGGTAATCTCGTTAATTTTTGGATGGATGAAATGGGAATATTCCTGATAATTTTGTGATTAAAGTAACTGAATTTGTATAGAGGTTAAGGCATGCTTTGTATTGGACCTTAGCAATGCGTTAAGCTGAATTTTTTATATAAGTGTTTAGTTTAACTGGGAAAGAATGAAAATTTAGTAGGTGGGTATGGTTCAGGATACTGTTGTTAATTTTTAGATACTAAAATGGGAACTTTTTGGCAAGTCTGTGATAAAAATAACTGATATTTGTAACTTATTCTGAAGAAAAAAAATGTAACTGAATTTTGAATAGAGGTTAGGGCACGCTCTGTGTTGGAGCTTAACTCTGTGTTGAGCTGAATTTTGGATATGTAAGTTTCTATCGAATTGGGAAAGGATTAAAAATTAGTGGTTGGACATGGTTCAGACTAGCATTGTTAATTTTTAGATGCTAAAATGGAAATAATTCCGGCAATTTTGTGATAAAAGTAACTAAACTTGTTTAGGGGTTAGGGCACACTTTCTTTTGGAGCCTTTTTATTTTTATTTTTATAGTTTTTTGATAAGCAGAAATACGGGTTGGAGGCTTAGAGCTTTGCTCTTTGTTGAGCTGAATTTTGGATATAGTAAGCTTGTAGTTGAATTGGGAAAGGGTGGCAAATTAGTGGTTGGATATGGTTTAGGATGATTTTGTTAAGTTTTGGATTCCGAAATGGAAATATTTCTGACAATCTTCTGATAAAAGTAACTGAATTTGCTAGGGATGGTAGAATGGTATGCTGTGCAAAAAGTGACTAAAGGGTCAGGACTTAGGAGATATAATAAGGTTCATTCAGCATTAAGAGCATTAATAGATTATATGCTATGAGTTAGCTTCTTTCTGAGGTGGGCCTTGAGCATTCTCTTCAAGGTTCAACTAATTATATGAGTAGTTTCTAATTGCTGATGATACTAGGTGCACCTTTGAGACAGATAGAGAGAGTATAATATAAAGGATAACTATTCTATAAAGACATTGGCATATACCCAATCACACATAATTTCATATTCATTAGCAGATTGAGAATAAATTTTTTTTTTTTTTAATACAAAAATCATGGATTGATTTCTTCACTGCTCATTTAACAAGTAATCAATTTCAAAAATTTTACTTTTAAAGAATGAGATTATTATTTTCTGGATTGGTATGATAGGATTTGGACTTATGGGGTTTGCTCTATGTTCTTTACCATCATGCCAAGACACGGATTGGTTTTTGGTGTATGCAAGATGCTTTAAATATAAAAATATTGATGCGTGAGCTTGCTATAATATAGATGCACTGTGCGAGAATTTCAGATATTGGTTACTCCATAGAGTACACCTTGTAGAGTATTAACTTCAATTGTGGGTTGGAAATAGCTTACCTTGGAAAGTCTCTTGTGGTTGAATCCTGCCTAAACCAAAAAGGAATCCATTGTTGTCTTGGGCTAATGATAAAGAGCAATTATTATGAAACAAACGTCATAGGTTCAATTCTTGTATCTATTTTTTTTTTTTTTTTTTTTTAAACTTCAATCAGATTGACAGTGTTGTTAGAAATATAGCTTCAATACATGGGTTCCATTTGGTTAACACCAGAGTGGTGTGCAAAGTGAAATTTTAACATGATAATGTTAGCGTTTGTGTCAGTAACATAGGGAAGTTGGTTATCTTTAGCAAGCACATCATACATCCAGATGTTCTTGTAAGTTATGCAATTTACAACCCTTTAGGATTGCACTGTGGTGGTTGCAATATGATGAATTTATTGGCAAATCACTAGCTTTCCTTTGAAATTGCAAGGGTTGTATTTCTGCCTTTGTGGATGTGGAAATGATTCAGCTATGTAGCATTTTAGTATGGAGGCATAACACCAAAGGAATGCAATAAGAAAAATTTATGATAGTTTTCTCTCTACCAAGATTAATTGTTAGCCGGCTTGAGGTAGCCCTGAGTTTATGTGTTTCAAAACATACTTATACATGCAGGGAACATAGGTACATTATCCCAAATGCAGGACCTTTCGTGACTCACATTTAGTAGAGAGACTTGCTGTCATGCCCATGGAGATATGCACAATGAGAGCTATGTTTGTTCTAGTGTTGCAGTCTTTATGTGTATGAATTTGCCATTAAATGTAATTTTATTCTATTCTTCACATTACTAAATATATATCAGAACAAAATTATTGTTTAAAGAATCAAACTTGTCATACTTTTATGGAAGATAATCATATTTTTCGAAGATATGGAATTGTGTGGATTGACTACAATCTTTTTACAATGTACAGTTGTACTTCAATGCAAGATTTGTTCTTCAGATTTCATGAAGTATGAATTTGGCTGTCATCTTCTTCACACATGGACACAACCAAAGTAGCCAAGACTTGGATACTTGGTGATCGGAACACTAGTGACATTATTATACGGTTGAAAAATAGAGAAGGAAGACCGGAATGGTTCTACTCCCACTCTGCCATTCTCATAAATAGAAGCAAGTTCTTTGCCAGTTGGGTCTCCCTTCCAAACTCTAGTACTTGCATTGAGATTCACTGCTCAGAGTTTGACTATGATGATTATGTTGAACTTTTGAGGTTGCTGTATCTCCCTGTAGACTCGATTCTGGAGTCGTTGGGTTCTGTTAAATCTGCTGTTGGTATTCTTCAAACAGCCATTGCCATACATTGTGAAGATATCACACAGAGCTGTACCCAGTACTTGGAGGCTGTTCCTTGGGACGACAAGGAAGAGGAACTAATTTTAAAAGCAGTTGCTAAACTGGGTCCAATGGCCACGCCCATATTAGCCAGGATCCAACCTGTTGAAGCAAGTGCCACAAAAAATGTTTTTGTTTCTGCAATTCGCTTTGCCATGTCCATTGGCAGACCATGTCCTCCATTTGGAGATGAGCTCAAGACTTCTGCTCAAGAACAAGTTGAATTCATGCTGGGGGAAGATGAAGATATGCCATTAATTACAGCTGATGATGAAGTAAAATCGGTTGTAAGAATTGGTCTTTCCAACATTTGTTCATCATTTGAGAACGAGTTATCGTCACTCCTTTTGGAGTCCAACCTTGTATGTGATACAGCAGAGGATAAAATTTTGCAGACCTTATCCGATATTGAATGGATGTGTAACATACTTCCCAAGATGGATTTAATGAAGGACTTTGTGTTCAAGTGGGCTGAAATCTCTGTGAGTGTTTTAGGGATCATTGAAGATGAGAAACTTGCTTGTGTTATGTGGGGTTTGAAAGTAAAGTTGATACAAGTGACCGGAAAAGTCTTGGAAGCAGTTGGCTATGGCAATGTGATTCTTCCAGCACCATGTCGGGTGCAGTTGCTAAAGACATGGCTCCCTTATATAAGAAAGATAAAACCCATCTTGGATTCAAAGGGTAATGAGGATACAGAATTTCCTTATATGATGACTGAAGACCTTTGTCAGAGCATTGAGGGGGCAATAGTCTCATTGATACTGTCATTGCCATCAAATGATCAGGCTGATATTCTGGCAGACTGGATGAAAACCGAGCAACTTCGGTTTCCTGATTTGACTGAGGCATTTGAGGTCTGGTGTTACAGAACCAAGTCTGCAAAGAGAAGATTAGTGCAGGGCTTAGATAGTGTTAACAATGCCACTGTCAGCCTCTGAGTTCTCTCTCTGCATTTTGTATTATAATTATTTTCTCAGCTGGGATGTTCTGTGACGATTTCAGTCATGTATTTTGATGGAATTAAGCTCTATTTGTTGTTGGTGTTGCTTTAAGTTTCATTTCCTTGTAGTTTCCATGCACCTAACAAGGCTAACATACTCATACTCCCAACATATTATTAAATAGTGGGCATAATTAATAGATGATCATTGCCCAGGTAGGTTCATTTTGGTGGATCATACCAAACCAATAAGAAAATCGATCTGAACTTGCAAAATGGTCTAATAGCATTTAAACAACTAGAACATATATTGTTTGGGATTGGAATTCTAATTGAATGTTTCATCCTAAAGACTAAAGTGTATGTAAGCACACTAACCAGCTTTAAGAGAAAGTCTCGTGCATTACATGGTTTTAGTCATAAATTCTCTTTGTATATTTCTTTTTTGAGAAATAATAACTAAATGAGTTATTATTACATAACTTTAGAACTGGTTTCTAACTAAATGAATGATTATTATCATATAAAATGCATAATTTTGTATATTTGTCCTTGTATATAGTATCTCTAATTAAAATGATCAATAAAAACTTTTCTAATTGTTTTTTATTATTATAATTCCTTATTTATTAATGAGGAGGGTGATTTGAACTCAAGCAATTAAATCTTTTCTAATACTTGCATAAATAAGGTTATATTAAAATAATTAATTCCAAACTTAAAATTAAAAAATCAATTGTATTTATACACCTAAAAGAATTTTCAGTTTTAAGTCTTATTTTGATATTTAAATAATTTGTTTCAATATTGATTTTATTTAAATGGTTAACACCCTAACTTATACAACTTGAGTAATGTCTCTAATTATATTATGCTTTAGTCTTTAAGAACACATATATTAATATTACACATGAAAAAAATAATAAATTTAGTAATTAAAACATTTGACAAGCCAAATTCCCAATTCATTAACGAAAATCAATCCAAATTTCAACGTTTAAAAAAATGAAAAAGAATTTAAGTAAAGATAGACTTACATAGGAATTTGGATTGATGGATCTAATTTAGCCAAATATTATCTATGATCTAAAAAGATATAGGAGGAATTCTAAGAGAAAGTTCACAAGAACCTTAAATTATATTATCTAAAAGGATATGGGAGGAATTCCGCATACTAAAAAATTAACACAAAGCACAAACAGAAATTTTAAAATTTTAAAATAGATAAACATTGATAAAGTTTTAACAATCAATAAGTAAAAGTAACCTGGAATCAAATTGCACTACAACACATGGAAGACATGTTTTGAACCAGATTTTTCGTAGTGACAATGTAGATATCTCATTTTGTACTTGTTAATAACCTTTGGTCCCCAGCCCCAATGATGAGCTTGACATACATCAAACAAAGGTAATTAAAGAGTTCACATTAGTTCAGAAGTAATCATAACTCAAAAGTACTCAAATCGTTCTTTGAAAATGATGCTGAAAAATGACATTTTCTCACTATTTTGACCATAACTTTTGATCCACAAAGAATATTTGAGTGAGATTAGTTTCATTAGAAAGTAGAAATCATGGGTTTCAATTTAAACACAAATTTTGCATGATTTGGATTTACATTTAGTGGGTTATGACCATTTGAAATTGGACAAAAAGTGTAGTCAAAATTAGGGTTTTTGGTATGCATGGGGTTAAGCATGTGTATGCATGCCTCGAACCTGCGTACGCAAGCTCGTTCCTAGACCTTCAAAACTTGAGTTTTGGGCTCTAAAACATCATTCTTTGATGGGAACCAGACCCTAGACCCTTGGGAACGTCCAAATGCCTCTTAAAAGCTCTGAAAAACCTAGTTTTAACGTATAAACACCCACCTTATGTCTCCAATCCAAACCCTAGCTAGAGAGAGTTTATTTTTGTGCTTCCATATTTTCTAAACCCTATTCTCTCTTTTCCAAACTTACACACATTAGCTAGCACTTTTTTTTTTTCTTTTTTTTTTTTTTTTTTTAACAGTTTTTTAAAACCTCTTTCTAGCATTGAACTAAGGTAGAAACTAGTTTTTCTTATTTGTTTTCAAAACCCTTTTCAATTAAAGTTGTTCTTAAGTTGTGATTCCTAAAAACTATTGTGTTTTTTAATTATCATGTTATCTCATTCTAATTTCAGTACTGTGGCCACTGAAGGGTCAGTTAAAAACCTCAAACTTATGATCCTAAGTAAGGTGAATGTTCTTTCCATGAACTCCTCCATTACTTAATATGATTTGTGAGTTCTTGATATAGTTTCTTTATAATTGTTATATTTGTTTCGTTCTAGTTTTGGGTTGATATAGTCTGTTCCTAGTGCTTTTGTGGTTTTATTTAGTTTTTATGTTATATTAACATGTTCTTTGTTTTGATGTTAGTTTGATTATTTACATGTGTTTTATTTGATTGTTGTTATATTTATTTGATACATATTAACCTAACCATGATGTAATTATTTATTTATTATATTGTTTATCTTGTTAATCTCTTTGATTTAAACTCAAGTATACAAATGATTCAATCTAAAATTTGATTTTTATAGTTTCTGTGTTGAGAATGCGTATGCATACTCGGGTATGCGCGCGCATGTTTTCGAACATGCATATATGTGGTTAAGCATGCGTACGCACCCTGAACCCAAATTTAGGCAAAATTTCTTTTTTTATTTAACTAATTATTTTTCATATATGTTTATGATATGTTTGACTTTGAATTCTTTGTTTTAAGTTATTTAATTGTGTTTATTTGTTTTTCATGTTTATTATAGTGTTTTTTCCATTTTTAATTTATTTGTGATATTTTTCCTCTTGTGTTTATTTAATTGTCATCTTTTCTTTTTTAGTATATGTTCGATTGTGGTTTTAATATGTTTCCTTTTTAGTTATTGTGTGATCTTTAACATGTTGTGTGTGTCCTTTTAATTAAGTGCATGATGTATGCTAGGTTAAGGATCATGACTCTCTTAATAAACTCTTTAATTAAATATGGCCTAACAACACATAATGGAGGCCGGCCCACAAGTCGGGCGGTTTTGGGTGCCTAATACCTTCCCAAGCCGTACCCAAACTCTGAGCCCATAATCTAGTATGTATACCTATACATGTAAGTAAGTGGCCCAAAAGCCTCAATTTTGTTCCTAGATCTAAAACAGGTGGCAACTCCCAAATCCTTCGCCTCCGGTCCATTCGGCTGAGGCGTACTTTCCAAAGAGGGATGAACCAAGCAATGTGATTTAGGCACGAGACGGTGCGCTCACAAATAGTCAATTGAAAAAATCAAAACACTTAACAAACTAAATACATAGAATAACAAAAACCTAAAACACACAAAATAGTTCAAAAGTTGAGAATTGAAAAAAAAAAAAAAAAACAATAACTCAAATGGGTGTCCCTTGTTTTGCTTCTTTATAGTAGACTTCCTTTAAATTAATATCCACACATACAAATTTAGAAACAAATAACAATAAGTAAAATGAATTTATTTAATCAAAACTATCATATACAAATACATATGCTCAAGTTGCAACTTGAAAAAAAAAAAATGGGGTGGAAGAGGGATTCTATGGAAAGAGAAATATTGGTAAATATATATAAGTTTTGAAATTTTGATAATAGATTTTTAGTTGGAGTAGGATTTAAATTTCTAAAACTTAGATGCATGTTGCATTTTTTGTTAAAACACTTATTGTTACTTTATTTAAAGAAATTGATAAGAATAAATAAGTTGTTGTCTCTATCAACTGAAACTTAGATACATGTTGCATGTTTTGTTAAAACACGTATTATTATTTTATCTAAAATGCATGTTGTATGTTTTGTTAAAACACTTATTGTTATTTTGTTTAAAATGCATGTTTTGTTAAAACATTTATTGTTACTTTATCTAAAGAAATTGATAAGAATAAATAAGTTGTCTCTATCAATTGAAATTTAGATGCATGTTGCATGTTTTGTTAAAACACTTATTGTTATTTTATCTAAAGAAATTGATAGTTAAAACATTTATTATTATTTTTATTTAAAGAAATTGATAAGAAAAAAAAAGTTGTTGTCTCTATCTAAAAAAATGTTTTTATTCAAAATATTGCTATAATTTGGTAAAGCCACTTAGCGCAACTACGACTTTGAAGCTTTTTATTATAAAAACATTTATTGTTATTTTATCTAAAATGCACGTTGTATGTTTTGTTAAAATACTTATTGTTATTTTATTTAAAATGCATGTTGCATGTTTTTTTTTAAACACGTATTGTTACTTTATCTAAAGAAACTGATAAAAATAAATAAGTTGTTATCTATATCAACTGAAACTTAAATGCATGTTGCATATTTTGTTAAAACAATTATTGTTATTTTATCTAAATAAATTAATAAAAACAAATAAGTTGTTGTCTTATCTAAAACATGTTTTTATCCAAAATATGGCTATAATTTGGTGTAGCCACTTGATATAAGTTAGGGCTGTAAACGAGCCAAGCTTTGCCGAGTAGTGTGTGTTTGAGCTTGACTCGTCAATAAAAATCAAATGCTCAAGCTTGACTTGAGCTTGAGACAAGCCTAAAAACAATGTTTGAACTTGAGCTTGTGAGAATGCCAAAAAGCTTGAGCTCGGCTTGGCTTGGCTTGATTAATTAGTCAAGCCAAGCTCGAGCTTAATATCAAGCTCAAACTTGAGCTCAAGTCAAGTTTTTTAGCTTGGGATCCAAAAAAATTACATCATCAAATGCTTATATCACCAAAAATCAAATAAACAAATACACACACACACACACACACACATATATATATATATATAATATACTCATTTTATCATGCTTCTAACACTCGTGATTAGAATTTGTTCAAATTATAACTTTACATAATTAAATCCATCCATCATCATTTATTGTCTATAGCTTGAATAACTGTTCAAAATACAATTTTTACATCTACATTTGTCATTTGTACAACTATAATCTTCACAAATCTAAATAAACTAACATTCCAAAACATATGTGTAATGTCATAATAATAAGTTTATTTAGTAAACATATATCAAGTTATAAATGAGGTTAAGCTCGGTATGTTTTGTATCAAGTCCTATTGTTCACGAGTTTGTTTACGAACAATTCTTTTTGCTTGAGTTTAGCTTGTTTATCAAACAAGCCTAAAACTAAGGCTCAAGCTTGGATTATTTGTAAACAAACGAACATGAACAAGCTTTTTATCGAGCCGAGCCCGAGTTGTTTATGAACGGCTTGGTTCATTTACAGCCCTAGATATAACCATTGCAAAAAAATTGCTGCAATTTAGTGAAGCCACTTGGTACAACCACAACTTCTAAGACTAACTTTTATTATATAGTATATGATATGACATGATATATATATATATATATATATATATATATATATGTCATTAAAGTCAATGCTTCATGTCCCCATAATAATATTCCACATGTTTTAAGTTTGGTAGCAACTACCCCATTTGTTTTCTTCTTCAAAATTGGTCGGTGCAGCCCTACTTATAGTTTTTCATCGACAAATGCACTGGGTGATTGGTGTGAAAATTCATCATACTTTCTACAAAATGAAAAATCTTCCTTCGGGTGTCAAGTTGACCAATTTTTGTTTCATCTTGCTAAAGAAGAAATCGCTCACTCCTAGTCTTATTAGAAACAAATTATATATTCTTTCTATTTCTAGTTTCTTACTCCATCATATTGATTGTCAACCATTTTCGACCTACCGAGCACCCTTGGTACAATTGTCACTCTACAAATATAAGTGCTTGTGGGGGTGTAAGGGGCAAAAGCCGGGATTCAAGTTTCCAAGAGGGAGCTTCACACATATATACACTTAGATTAGGCTAGAGTAGAATTCTATCTATCTCAAAAAAAAAAAAAAAAAAAAAAAAAAAACCATTTCTGTTGACAATGACGACGTGTCAAATCTTTCTTTTTCTTTTTTTTGAAAAAGAACAAAGTTTTCTACTATGGGTTTTACTGATGTATGCTTTTAAGATATATGTTAGTAAACCATTTTAGGATTTTTTTTTTTTTAATGAAAAAGCGAAAAAACAATTAAATTTTTTTACGGCTTTTTCAATTTCTCATAATTTTTTTTTTAAAAAAAAATAGATGATTAATGTGTGCTTTAAGAGCATACATTAATCAGACCCTTCCACTATTTATTGTCATATTAATGAAAATAGTATGAACATTAATTAGCATATCTGAGTAGAGAACTTTTTTTTGGGGGGGGGGGGGGGGTGTGGGGGATTGCTTTCTTTTAAGTAGGAGGGGTAATTATTCAATACTACCATAAATACAGTGATGAAGTTGTAGTACGCAATCCTCTTACATGATTTGTTGGTAAGTTTTATTAATTATTGATCGTGAGTTCCACAATTGATGTGAGAGGAAAGAGTATTATATTGTTGTACTTCGGGAATGTTAAATAAAATTTTTAAACAAGAGATGGGTAATATATTTTTGGGTAAATTGCAAATTATACTCCTACAGTTTGGAAGTGATTGAATTTTACACCCTGAAATTTCAGAATTTGGATTTTACCTCCTGAAATTTGGAGTCTTTGGATTTTACACCCTAACGTTTCAAAACTTGGATTTTACTCTCTAAAGTTTAGGGTTGTTTGGATTTTACACCCCCAAATTCTGAAATTTTAGGGTGTAAAATCCAACACCCCAAAACTTTAGGGAGTAAAATCCAAACACTTCTAAAATATAGGGGGTAAAATCCAATTTCTGAAACGTCAGGGTATAAAATCCAAATATCACCAAATTTCAGGGTGTAAAATCCAAATTCTGAAACTTCAGGGTGTAAAATCCAATCACCTCCAAACTTTAGGAGTATAATTTGCAATTTACCCTATATTTTTTGATAAGTTACAAGAGATGCATAATTTTGCAGGTGAAATCTACTTCACATATATCAATTTGCTTAAAAACAAAATTTACTTCTCTTTATAAGTTTACACTTTTAGGATAAGTAATAAGTTGCCCTTGTACCAATATTTGGTTTCACTCATTGAACTAGAGTCTATAGCCACATTTGAAGAGAAATGTTTAAACCACAATCACCATATATTACAAACTTTTCGATTAGCATAAACATTTCATTTAACCGGTTTGTTAATCAATATTAATCCGTTTCTTAATGAACTATCCTCAATATATATATATATATATCAAGAACCAATTCTATATATTCTTTGAAACGAACAAATCTAAAACCTCTTATACCATTCATGATTGACTTAAAACTCTTTGGTTAAATTTCAAAATACACCCTCAAAATTTCGGGTTGTTTGGATTTTACACCTTAAAGTTTGGTTTCATTAGCAAAATTCTACTTCTATTAGTTTATTCTGTTAAGTGACACGCTGGCGTGTTGATATATATGTGTGTGTGTGTGTTTTGCCAAATTAGCATCCCAAAACTACTAAAAATCGTACTTTAGTTCACATGCAAACTCATTTCTTTATTTTAGGTGAAATGACATTGTTTTGAGAGGCTGGTTTGGCAAAAGAAAAATATACATCAGCATGTTAGCGTGTCACTTAACAACCAAAACGAATGGAAGATGGAGTTTTGCTAATGGAACCAAATTTCAGGGTATAAAATCCAATTTCTCAAATTTCAAGTTGTAAAATTTAAACAACCTCAAACTTTAAGGATATATTTTGCAATTTACTCGAACTCTTTTTATCCAACTAAGAATTGATCAAGAAGGAGGAGTCGACCCCAAATTCTCCCCATCAGAAAAAAAAAAAAAAAAAATGTAATTGAGGCTGTGTTTGTTTTGGCTTCAAATCACACCACCAACTATCAAGATCAATGAAAATGAGAATAGCACGGTTTCTAAAATAAATTTTCCGGATGTTATTTGAAGTTGACCGTGTAAAATGAGGCTTTGACCCCGGAAATGGTTTGAAGTGAAAATTTTCACTTCAAACCATTTCCGGGTCAGACGCGCAAAGAGAGAGAGAGAGAGAGAGAGAGAGAGAGAGAGAGAGAGAGGAGCCTTCGACGCCGGCGAACCCAGAGCCCAGATCGCGCCCCACCCCAGACGTGCCGGCGAGATCACGCCGTCGAGTTCACGCCGCCAAGATCGTCCTGCCGAGATCATTGGCGCCGTTGTTCTCGTTCTCGTTCTCGACCCAAAGCTGATCAGCGCCGTCGTTACCGATCTCGTTCTCGTTGCTCATCGGTGCTGTCGTTACTGATCTCGTTCTCGATCTCCCTCTCCCTTTTGAACCGGGTCTGATCGTTGCCGATCACTCTCTCACCGATCGCGATCACAGCACCGCGCCGCGCGATCTCGCCTCTCGTTGAACCCAGTCGCCTCTCTCTCTTCCTTCTTCTCTCAATTTGACCGGATTTGATGATTTTTTTTTTTTTATGAGTTTTGTTTGTGTTTCTGAGGAATGATATTATATATTTGTTTGGCAGTCGAGAAAATGTGAGAAAATATGAGCAACAAGTAGAAAATGTGTTTTCTATGGTATTTTCAAGAACACAACCAAACACCAGAAAATATTTTTCAAAACATTTTTTGAAATGCAACCAAACACTTGAAAATATTTTTTTTTTCCCGAAAATAGCATTTTTAAAAAATATCTATTTTCCAGAAAATATTTTAAATGAACCAAACACAGCTTGAATCACAAAGTTCTTGACCTAATTTTGATTCCATTAAGCACTCTCCCAAAAGTAAAACTTGTTTTCCAATAAACCAATGTTTTTTTTGAACCACCACAACTAAACGCATTCAAAGTTGTTGACTCTCCTAGATGATATTTTGATCTCGTCTCCCACCACCTCAAACCTTTAAACTTCCTACCATACCCCTATCATCAACCCAAAATCCCAACTATACCCCCTACGCTACAGCCCTCCCCTTCCTAATATAAAACCAAACCCATCATCAATCATTCCCTTCATCCCAAATACAAAGGGACAAATTCGTCATTTTCGGAAAAAAAAAAAAAAAAAAAAAAAAAAAGAAGAAGAAAGGAAAGGACCAAATATACAAAGGAAAGGAAAAGAGAGAAAGAGAGAGAAGAAAATCAAAAGAAAGATGTATGTGAAGGCGGTGCGACCCACGGATCTGAACCGGAACACAGAATGGTTCACGTACCCGGGCGTGTGGACCACCTACATTCTCATCCTCTTCTTCTCGTGGCTCATCTTTCTCTCCGTTCTCAATTGCTCTCCTGGCTTGGCTTGGACCATAGTCCACCTCTCTCATTTTCTCGTACTTTCTTTCTCTCTCTCAATTTAGGGTTTTCAAATTTTCAAACTGGTTGACTTTTTGATCTGAATTTGTTAATTTATGCTAGTTTTGTGATTTAGGGGATTAGATGAGCTAATTAGTTGAATCATGGATTTGATTTTATCGTTTTCAGCTTAATTTGGAAATAGTTTTTTGGTTTGTTAATTTGGGGATTTTTATTTTTTATTTTTTTATTTTGTTAACTTTTGTATAGGTTAGGAGCTTAGGTAAGTGTGGAGCTGAAATTCTTGACATGTATAGTGAAAGCTTTTAGTAAAATTGGGGAAAAGGTGAAAAATTAGTACTGGCACTAGGTTTATGATGATTTTGTGATCGAATTTGTATCGGATCTTCGATTCATTTCACGGTTAAGATTTTTATTTTCTTGTATTTAACGGTTTACATGGTGTTGCGTGTTTGAAATGCATATTAGATTTGTAATATTTAATCTGAACCATCGAATGAATCCATTTCGGATGGAGATTTGTGTTGAGCTGAATTTTGGATTTAGTGAGCTTTTAGTGGAAATGGGAAACTGGGAAATTAGTGGTTGGAAATGGTTCACGATAGTCTGGTTAGTTTTTGGATGGGTGAAATGGGAATATTCCTGATAAGTTTTGATTAAAGTAACTGAATTTGTATGGAGGTTAAGGCACGCTTTGTATTGGACCTTAGCTATGCGTTTAGCTAAATATTCAATATAAGTGTTTAGTTTGATTGGGAAAGAACGAAAATTTAGTAGGAGGATGGTTTAGGATACTGTTGTTAATTTTTAGATACTAAAATGGAAACTTTTTGACAATTTTGTGATAAAAATAACTGAAATCTATAGCTTATCCCGAGAAAAAACATAACTGAATTTTCAATAGAGGTTAGGGCAAGTTCTGTGTTGGAGCTTAGCTCTGTGTTGAGCTGAATTTTGGATATGTAAGTTTCTATTGAATTGGGGAAGGATAGAAAATTAGTGGTTGGACATGGTTCAGGCTAGCATTGTTAATCTTTTAGATGCTAGAATGGAAGTAGACAAATTTGTGATAAAAGTAACTAAATTTGTTTAGAGGTTAGGGCACACTTTCTTTTGGAGGCTTTAAAAAAAAAAAAATTTTGCTAAGCAGAAATACGGGTTGGAGGCTTAGAGCTTAGCTCTTTCTGAGCTGAATTTTGGATATAGTAAGCTTGTAGTTGAATTGGGAAAAGGTGGCAAATTTGTGGTTGGACATGGTATATTGTAAAGTTTTGGATTCTGAAATGGAAATATTTTTGACAATTTTGTGATAAAAGTAACCGAATTTGTAGCTGAGGACGGTGGAAGGTAATGGTATGCAGTACAGAAAGTGACTAAAGGGTTAGGACTTAGGAGATGTAATAAGATTCTTTCAGTATTAAGAGCATTAATAGCTTGTATGCTATGAGTTAGCCTCTTTCTGAGGTGGGTCTTGAGCATTCTCTTCATGGTTCAACTAATTAGTCGCATAGTTTCTTATTGCTGAAGATGCTAGGTGCACCTGTGAAACAGGCAGAGAGAATTTAATATAAAGGATAACTACTCTATAAAGACTTGGGGAAAGTATGCCTGATTGAAAGATGTATTATATTTCTTGAGTAGTTCATCATGTCACTTTTACATTTCCTTGTATCTCTTGGTCTGAAGTGTGTCTCCATAATCATTGTTGATGATCTACTTCTGAATTTGATTACTTATAAAAAAAAAGAAATCCCCCTTTTTGTAACTTATTAATTTTTTTTTTATAAGTAATAAAGATATATATTCAAGAACACTACCTTATGCATAAAAACATAAGGTAGAGAGAAAAATACAAAGGGGGAATAAAGAGAATAAAGAAAAAAGAGAGGAAAAGATACTAATTACATAGGAGAGAGCTAAGGAACATAGGGAGAGAATCACTAGAGGTGAGTCCCCAAGCCCTAGACCAGTCAAACAGAGAGCCACTGAAAGAAGCCAATAGCTGGTCATCCGAACTTTCCAGGTCCTCAAACATCCTCCTATTTTGCTCCCTCCAAAGACACCACATCAAGCATAAAGGAGCTAAATTCCAAATGCTAGACAAATGCTTTCCAGGCCAATTCCACCAACCAAATAGAGTATCCGCAACAAATCTTGGCAAGACTCAAGAAAACTCAAAAGATCTAAACACCAAACTCCACAACCGATAAGCCTTACCACAATGTAGTAACAAATAATCCACCGTCTCCCCATTACTACGGCACATGATACACCAGTCGACAAAAACCATCCCTCTACCTCTCAAATTATCACCTGTAAGGATCCTATCCCATACAACAGTCCACACAAAGAAGGAAACACGCCGGAGAGCCTTAACCTTCCAAACACCTTTCCAAGGAAAGATAATGGACAAGGGGTTTCTCAGCTTATTGTAAAACGATCGGATATCAAAATCCCCATTCTTTATTAACTTCCATCGCATACGATCTCTGTTCTCAGTGGGAGGTAGATTTGAGCCCAAGGTACGGAGAAATTCATCCACACCACCCATTTCCCAATCATTTGGTCTCCGAGTAAAATGAACATCCCAGCTTCTCCGCTCCTCTATCCCCAACCGTTCAAGAGAAGAGGCCATCGATGCCTCATTTATTGGATGCAATCCCATACATACTCGGAAAAGTCAATTGAAGTGGAGAATCCCCACACCATTGATCTGTCCAAAGCTTCACTCTATCTCCCACCCCTACCTCAAAGCGAATATTCTTGCTAAAATCCTCCCATCCCATGTGGATACTTCTCCACAAGCCACACCCATGAACCCCTCTACCTAGCTTGGAAGCCCATCCCCCCCATTCTTCCCCAAACTTGAGACCTACCACCCTTCTCCAAAGCCTTGTCTCCTCAATCCCAAACCGCCATAACCACCTCCCTAGTAAGGCTTTATTAAAAGTAGTTAATTTCCTTACTCCTAACCCACCGTTTTTCAAAGGTGCACACACCTTGTCCCATCCCACCAAATGTGTCTTGGAGTCCCCCCACAAGAAATCCCTTTGCAACCTCTCAATTTTATTGGCCACATGCGTAGGAATGGTAAAAAGAGATAAATAATAAGTGGGGAGACTAGATAAAGTGCTTTTAAGCAACGTTAGTCTTCCACCTTTTGACAAATACATCTTCTTCCAACCGGCCAACTTACGCTCAATTTTCTCCAAGATAGGATTCCAAACAATAGGGGACTTGTGAGGCATTGAACAACATATCATTGTGGGCATCCATATCTTAATAAACTAGTATAATTTTAGCTATGGAGATCTTTTCCCCTATATCTTGGTTCAGTTTTATCCAGCTTTTGCGGTAAATCTATTCTGAATTATTGTAACATGTTAATTTGATATTAAATTCACTATCATGTGAATGAATGATCACACTTGAAAACCTTGGAAGTAAATGTTTCATATCAAATATGGTGAAACTGCAATCAGCAACCTAATGAGTAGCCACTAAATGTTATTGTTTTAGCATTATTCCTAATTATCTCTTGTTGTTTAGCCTTTCCCTCTTGTACTTTAGTTCTTTTTCACTTGGAAAATCATCTAAAGGAATGAAGATAAATGGTCTGTCCTTGGTTTTTTAGCATCCTTGTTTTGTCATTGTTTCAATGTTTGCTTTCCTTCAGAGTATGCATGTTTGCAAGTCAAGTATCTGCTTGACAAGAAAAAGGCCATTATTAAAATAAGTATCCATTATCTAGAAAATAAATTAATGTATTTATCTTCCCTTTGCAAAGTTATAATTTCCAGCTATCAGCATAAGTTTCTTATTGTTTTCATATCATGATTTTATTTTTTCTTCTTTCAGGTTACTTATCACTTCTTTCATTGGAAGAAGGGAACACCATTTGCTGATGACCAAGGTATCTACAACAGGTTGACCTGGTGGGAGCAGATAGACAGTGGCAAGCAGCTCACTCGCAATAGAAAGTTTTTGACTGTGGTGCCTGTTGTGCTGTAAGTATTTCACATTTCATTTCTTACATGAAAATATGAAATGTATGTTGTAGTTATAGCATCACTGCCCCAATTTCCTTGTTGTTGAAAAAATATAACTGGCACATGAGGTAGAACTGGGGGGGGGGGGGGGGGGGCGGCGGCAGTGAGAAGGTGGTTGTTGGCATCACCAACGACTGTACCCCACAATATAGCAATTTCTATATGAGGAGCAAGCCTCTGAATATTATATTAAGTGCTCTCTTAAAACTATCATTTTTGTGGGTTGATGTCTTCTGTGGAGACTCCGTAAGGCACTGTTGAGTTAAGTTGGATTTGAAAACTTTCTTTTGCTGTGCAGTTGAACTCTGTTTATCCTTTTTTTTTTTTTCCCCGGAGACATATTGACTTGTTTTACTCACGCCACAAGGCTTCCCCCCCCCCCAAAAAAAATCCCACCCAAGGAATGTTATGCCACAATTTATGTCATTATTGATTGGAATCGTTGATCTATCTGACTCTGGCCAGTCCTTTGCTTACTCATGATTTATTGCTTTTCTTGATTGTAGAAGAGTCTCTCTCTTGTAAGAAAGTCTTTGTTTGTTTCTTGAACATAGATATCAAACTCTTAAGACTAATTGCTAGGGGTTTCATGAAATATTTGCCAAGTCCAGGTACTCAAGACAATAAAGATTTGTTCAAATTAGGAGTACCCTTATAAGAACCATTCTTGATAATCATATGTTTCATTTCGCAGGTATTTGATAGCCTCACACACTACGGACTATCAACACCCTATGCTCTTCTTCAACACGTTAGCAGTTTTTGTGCTGGTGGTTGCAAAGTTCCCGCACATGCACAAGGTCCGTATATTTGGAATCAATGCTGATCAATGAACTGTGAAGAAATTCAAGTTTGGTTTATCCCAGTTCCTAGGCTGATCATTTTGATATTCCAATTGATATCCCTGTACAGACGTTAAAACTGGAAAGGGTGTAATATTTTTCCTGTTAGTGAAAATTTTACATATATTGCTTTTCATTATATTTTCAAGAGAAATACTTTCGTTGTATTTTCTCTCTGTACCTGCTAATATTGGTGAACTCTCGTGCTATGCTATTCTAGTCCATTGTCACCTGGCGCAAATGGCTTTTAGTTTATTTCATGTAAAATGAAGAGAAAAAAAAAAAAAAAAATTGTAAAGATTGCTTTTGCTTCCTAGACTCATTGTCCCTCAATGATAATGCTCATTGGTAGGTGAATAAAAGTGAGGTGCCGGATCCAGTCTCATTCTACTGGTGCGGCTTAAAACTATATCATTGGGCCTGTGTACAAATTTTCTTTGTTCCAAATATGCAGGCTCTTATGAATTCTCAACCTATGGGTTATGAGGATATTGTTATTGCTGAGATGGGTGAAGTCCTGATGAACCCAACTGCCATTTCAGGTGCTCCTAGCACATGAATGTTTGAACTGTTCAAATGACCAAATTTTGTAAAATCTTGCAACATTTAGTCCCATAGTTGTACGTGAATGGAGTGTATCAACGAATTCGTGGTAGTTAAAAATACAAATCCATGCAGGAGCTCATAATATATCTTGCTGAGATACGATTTGATAACATGACAATGCTGTGGAATCCACTGCTAATAATCTGTGGAAAGTGGAAACCTTACACCATGGCTGACCTAGTCATCCTAGACCTACCAACTATGTGTTTGTTTTTTTTGGTTGATAAGCAACCTACTATGATTTCCTACTGTTAGGTAGTAAAACAGTGAGTGCAGCATCATATTCATTTCACAAGCTTTTAGATTATAGAATATTGCTACTTAGTGACACTGCAATTGACTGCAAAGTTTTGTTTCGTTTCAAGGAAAATGCCAAAGCTCAGTTTCCACCGATACTTCATACTTCCACATGCCAACTACCAACAGTACTTTTACGCAAGATAGTAAGAACATAATCCGGTAATAGTCTATGACTATGACCGCAACATTTACCATAATTTGATGAAGTGGTCGACTATGAATTGTAGACAATTACTTTTATATAGATTCACAATTTTTCCTCTAAAACTTTAGAATTGTGGCAAAATATGTGATACAAAAGTTGTTTATACTTTCTTGCTTGGTAAAATGCAATGAAGTGAATGTGCATTTCAAGGCAAAATTTGCAAAATAATATTATTTTAATAATAATTATTTAAATTTGGCTCTATTTTAAAACTATTTAGGAATCTAACATTTTTTTAAATTGTGTTTTAGAAATACGACTTTAAAAATATGATTTCACTTAAAATTGAGTGAAATTAGTTGAAATTCTGTTTTAAAAATGTGATTTTAAGTGATGAATTCGTGTTTCTAAAACATGATTTAAAAAGAAAAAGGTTAAATGACAAAGTAACTTTAAAATCATGTCAAGTTAAATAATTAACATCTTAATTAAAAAGATATTATATTGTAAATTTTGCCTTCATTCGGATACAAACATATAGAACAATAGTGGCCCCAGCCAACACAATAATCTGAGGCCCTAGGTTGTTAATTTTGCATTATGCAATTGCATATCACCAATTTGGTATCCAAACAATTGTAAACCTCCATAGACTTCATTTTAAATGTCGTTGTTAGGATTCAAATATTAAGAACTTGGTACTCTACATATAAGGCAATGCAACAGATTTCTGCCTCTCTCTCTCTCTCCCCAAAGAAGTGTATTGATACATGCAAGATTCATTTCAAATGTGGAGTGCATGTGCATCAAGAAAAAGGTGCCGAGCTTATAAAATTATAGATATCAAATTTGAATTTGGGGAATCATTCAGCTAGTGTTGGAATAATTTGGAAAAGAAAAACCATCCACGAGTAAGAAAAGCAACACATTGCATGCATTAATTAAAGAAAACGGTCATTTTCATTTAGTGATTATAGAAACTTGCCGACAGTTGAATTTATGAGCAAAATCTATAGAATATTCATAGAACATTTAGCTATTTGAGATTTTCCATGGTATATATGTTTGCATATTTTTTACTCTATGGAAAAGTATGAGCATATATAATATGAGAATTTCCTTAAACTCTTCAAAAGATATACTATTATAGCCTATCAAAAAAGAAAAAGAAAAAAATACTATTATAGCAAAACTTGGAAGGTAGTCTAATTAAATTCTCTTGTTTAGATGATCCATCCAGGCACCAAACAAGTAAGTTATGTTATCATTTTGGTCTTCCTTTTGAATTTATCTTTTCCATTAATAGCTATGCGTGGTCACAAAAACTTTGAACCTATCCACCACCCTTGGTGCTCAAGGAATATATGGTTTGTCAACTTGGACCAAAGTGATGTTGGGGTGGCTGGATATTCTAGTTTCCAAACAGTACATAGACAAAGGAGAGAATAGAATTAACAGATTATATATAAACTAAATGCCTTAATTTGGCAAGAGAAAAAGACCTCCATGATGGAAGGTGGTAGATCTATATAACATTTGCTAGTTATTATGCACACACCAAGTGGCTTACAGCAAAGAACCAAAATAAAGTAATTTATAAATGGAGGGTATAGATCTAGATCGATCAACTTAGTGGGGTGTATTATTCTTCAGCACACTTGCCTAGGGGAATGTTTGTGGGTCCCTTACCAGGACCAAAGAAGGGAGGGTTTGTCAGAACTTTGACAATCTTTCGATTAGAATAAATGAAAGGGTGGGCATGGAAGCAATGATCATTTGTTGTAATGGTAGCAATGTGAGGGAGCCTTCAAAACTATTTGGATATAGAAGTCAGTAGGTGAACTTTTTGGTTGAGGCAGGTTTAGTGGTTCTAACATTGTGTTGAGTTACTTTTCTGAAGACTCATTTATAACAATGTCATGTGGAGGGATCAGATTTCTCACCTGACTATCTAGCTCTTTTTTTCCCTCTAGCTCCAACTTTCTTCTTAGAGATTTGCTTTGATGGGTAGAAGAATCTATGTGCGTGCTATATAAAAGCTTAAAAAAAACCTGTTTACAAACAGCAAGAAAACAAAATAGGGAGAGCGAGAGATGGAAGTAACTAAAATCCACCATTACAACCCATACAAGTCCCTAAAACAATTGACAACAACAACTACTTGTTTTCCATATTGAAAAAAATACTATAAATAAAAGCATTTTTTTTTTCATGCATGAAACTCCTTACAAACTTGCACATTTACATAATTATTTGGATGAAGAATAACTTGCACATTATACAATCTTTTTTGTACCAAGCCAATGTGACACAGAATATGGTGGGTTTCCCTTCTTCTATCTTGATTTGTGATAGAAGAAATTACATCAAATGAAGGGCATGTTGCATGCCTTCTCTACTTCTTAACCCTAAAAAATATGGGCATATGTTGATCTTCTATCCTTACTGAAAATCGCATCTCACCCTTCTCTGAAGCCAATCTAAAATAAGCTTCAAAATCCCACCATGCTCATCAAAGAGTAAATAAGATTAATTATTAATAGTAAATAGAGAAACAAAAGGAGTAAAAAAACCCATGTATCCTATCTGTTAGCTATGAAAAATCCAGACAAGTAACCCACCAATTAATAGAAGGTTAATTAAGACCCATAATTAAAAGAAGAAGAAGAAAAAAAAAAAAAAAAACCAAAAAAAACCCAGTCTATCTTTTATCTTTCTTTACCATGATCCACCACCTAGCATCCCAGTCCAATACCCAGTTGAATCTCCTTGCTCTTTGTTTTGTTCAATACCATTTGTGGTGCTTGAGACTTGTTTCAAATCTTCAAATGGAAACAAAAGTCTGCCACTGTTCTCTTGAACACCTTGGAAACTGCCATACCCACTTCCAACTCCAAGCCCATCCAGAGAGAAATTCAGAGTTGGCTTGAAATCATGTACTAGAGGAAACCCAGATGTATAAACTGAGTTTGGATCCTGAACTGGCATGGGCATGAAGGAATTGAAACCCCTTGAAGTAATTCCAGTAAGAAGCTCCAAAGCAGAAAGTTGATGAGATGCAGTAGTTGTATTGGTAGTAGTAGAAGAAGTACCAGAAATTTGGTTCTTGTTGCTGTTATCATTATTAATGCTAGGTACTTGAACCAATTCTGTGATAGTTCTGAAATCTTGTGTGGTTGGGAAACCCAAGTTTAGATCATGACCTTCATGGATCTTAGGGTTTTGAGTGGAAGATTGTGACAGGCTTTGGGGTGTGACCAAATCAGGAAGCTTATTTTTTGATGAAGTATTAGAGGAGGAAGAATTAGAAGAAGAAGAGGCTGACCTCTTGTTCTTTCTTGAACCCCCACCAACAGGAATGTTTCTCAGAGAACCACCTTCAGTCCAATACCTTCTACAGGTCTTGCAAAAGTATCTAGGCTGTGTGAGGCTGTAGTTGTTGTAGTAGCAGAACTTGGTGTTAGTTGAATTGCACCTTGGACAGTTTAGGGCTTGTTCTTTCTGAGGCCTTGCTTTCCTTTCTAAACTTGCAGGCTTTGGACATGTGTTGGAGACTATCTCTTCTATTGGTTTCACCACAATCTCCTATAGAAAGACAGTAACAAACAAAAGGAAAAAATGAAAAAAATGAAAACAGTCATAAAGAAAAAAAACCAGAACTTCAAGATCAAGGAAAGATCAGAAACTAAACAAACAAACAAAACAAGCAAAGCAAAACAAGTTAGCTGCTTTTACACTCTAAAAAGAAAAAAGGGTTTCTTTTCCTTTATCATATACACAAAAGAGAAAGATAAAGTGAAATACATGTTGAAGAACTGATAAGAACTAAATCCAAATAGGTGGGGACTTAGACACACTAGCCATGAACACCATCATCTTTTTTTACCAAAAAAAGTACCCAATAAACATCTAGAAAAGCTAGCTAGCAAGACAAAGAAAGAAAATTACAGCCTTGTGTACAGAATTGAAAACCAAAAGACCAAGTGATATAGATCTATCTACCTGTGGCCATTGAGCAGTGTCCATGGATGTGGCAACTGAAAGAAGATAAGGGAAATAAGGAAATGATGTGTTCTAAGAGAGTAAAAATGAGCTCCTTTCCTTGAAACTGGTTATAAGAGCAGGAAAAGGAATGTTTAAGACGGTTTGGGTGGACGTCTTATGTATGTATCACCCTTGTCTCTGCCTTGCTATATGTGCTGTTTGTACTGTATATGAGAATGTGAGAGAGAAGATAAAATACTATTATATTCTAATTATTTGAGTGTATTTTCACTCACAATTTTGAGTGGTAATACCTATTTGTAAATTAAATAATAATTAGTTTAAGGCGCACATGCATTCACTCTTTTCCGCTTACGGCTAGTTAATATGTTTCGTGACTTTTAATTAACTCAATTAATAAAATTATTTATTCTCAAATAAGAATGATGTTTTTATAAGTTTTAAAATGACTAAAATACATATTTGATCTTTAAAGTTTGAGGTTGTTCTTATTTTGATTATTTACATTTAAAATTTTTCATTTTGGCAATTTATGTTTGATTCATTTTTATATTAACTCTTTATTTTTCAAAATTTTCATTTTAACCCATTATGTTTAATTTAATTTTCTATTTGATTATTTACATTTCAATTTCATGAAGGGCTGAAATGTGGAGGTTCAAAATGAATTTTAAAGCGTAAAGAGGCAAAAAAAAATTAACTAAAATGAAAATTTTGAAACATAAAGAATCAAAATGAAAATAATCTAAACTTTAAGAACCAAAAGTGTCCTTTAGTCATTTAAAATCTTATTATATATCTATTAAAAAAAAAATTGTTACTCTATAGAATGTTATGTATGTTTTTTTAAAAGTTATTATGTAAAACTTTGTAGGTGGGTTTGTGAACTGTGAAGACATCTTCTGGTGGTGGCTTTCTACTTTCTGACCAGAAAAGTAGGAGACGTCAGATTTTGTCCATATTTTTCGGTCAGCCACGTTTCTTTCATCTTTGTGAGGTTTTCGCTCAATTTGGTTGAGTCATGCAACCGTGGAGTGGACTAATTAATTGAACTTGTTTATTCATTCAGCCAAAAAAAAAAAGTTAATTTGGTTCGTTGGTTTCTGCAATTGAAATTGTTACTAATAAAACCAAAAAAAAGAAAGGAACTTACAAAGAATTGGCTTTTCAGTTCTCATTATACCGAAGTACAAGGTTTTTTTTTTTTTTTTTTTTGGCAATAACTTGCATAGTTGCATGTCGTGTATTTTAATATTAGCTACATTGATATTTACATTTTTTTAAAAAAAACATAAAAAAACATTTACTGTTCTTTTGTGGGTTACAATTAGTACACTTTATAAAGGGGTCAAACATTGAATATTTTGCCAAGAATTATTGTAATTTGATTTGCATGTGTTTTCTTAATTAACGACCACTATGATTTTGAACAAAGTATGAAAACACAACTGTCTCCAATTGAAGAAATTCATGAGTAAATTTCAAATATACTAGTATGTAAATTTGAAATTATCAGATCTAAAATATTATTTGAAATTCATAATGTAAATGATTTTGATGGAATAAATTCCTTAAAACTCATATATATATCTAACAATTTATATATACTAACAATTTTTTCTTCACTTCTCTTAATTTCAAATCTTTGACATGTCGCCTATAATCCATTTTCAGGTTGTTATACTTATTTGGTTGGTTTATATGTAACTTTTAAAAATTAATATTACTTTTCATTTAGATCAAATGGTATGTTTGTTCAACTTATTTTTAAGTTCAATATATTATACCAATGAAAACAAACTCCTACGACCAAGAACTTAAAAGGATTTGACATCTAAGAGAATTAAGTAGGCAAACCTAAGCTGACTATGTTACCGACCATTTAAAAGCTGATGAAAAGATTGGATTAGCTGCTAAAACAAACTGACATAGCTTTTGTTGAGACAGAAACCAGACTCCAATAATTCTACTATCAGTACAAACCCTTTTTGCATGGAGCATATAAAAGTGTGACTAAAGTGTGACTCAGGATCCACAAATGCATGTGTTCCTTATTCATAATATTAGCTAGTAGTCTTGTAGACTGTGACAGAAGCTAGGGTATGACTAATGGGGGAAATAATTATTCACTATTTGGCCATAGTGACTGTTTGTTATAATGTGACAGATTATATATAAAGGAATTCCTTTAATCTCATCTCATGCATAAATATATATGAGATGCATAAAGAATTGAGAATACTCTTGGATTGGAATGGATTTTTTCTATAATTTATATTAAATATTATAAATCTAAAGTTGTATTAACTGTCACATTTAAAATTTTCAATGAAATAACACTCTATATGACATGGACATTTAAACATAAACCAGTATAACTATAGGGAGTGACTAATGGAAACTTTCATGGCTTCATTGCATGCCTGAACTGAACTGCATAAAAGAAAGGACATATTGGGTTTGGGTTGCTTTCCCATAGCTTTGAACCATGCAACAGAACAGACCAATGTTCCTTCTATTCCATTGATAGCATCCCAATTGGGCTACTCAATTGTTCTTCTTCTTTTTTAATTCAAATAATGAATGCAAAGCCATATGTACCCAAAAGTAGAGTCTAATTTAAAAAAAAAGAACAAAGAATCAATTCAAAACCAAAATCGTACACGTAAAATTTTACATCCCCCAGGAACCCCACAAAGGTGAATTGACAAAACGTATTTCTTTCATCCTGGAAAGTGACCCTTTAACATAGGCTTGGAAAGTATGGTGGCAGCCAAGTAATTAACTATGATCACAATGATGTGGCCAAACATTCTATAATAAGAGGTGGGTCTTGCTTCTTTGAATAATCATACGGGAAGGTTAATGTTATTGTCACTAACATGAAGGTTTATCCAGTTAATTAATTGTAAAATATACCTTTTGCTATTAATAATTCACGGGTGTTTATCCTAATTAATGAGGACAATAAATTAAAGGAGGAGTGAGTGTCTTAATTTCCCAATCACATCTAGGGTAAACACCAAAATAGAAAAAAGAAAAGGATCATAGTAGAAGACCCTCACTGCCACTGGGCTACAAATATGAAATGCCAACTGTACTCGATCGACAAATTAAAGCCCTTTGTAGGTAGAGTGATATTATAATTAACTTATTATAATTATTGCATATATCTAGGGGAAATAGGTGATTAATTTTGACCTACTATTGAAAATTGATGAGTATGTAAATTAAAGTGATTTACTTTAATAATGTGGTTACAATTATTAACATGTTATCATGCTCAGAGTGTGCGTGGATCACAGTTTTAAGGGTACCAAGAGCTCCAAGACATGCATGTACATGATTGTCAGAATTTTGAAGAATCAATTCTATAAAAACAGAAAGCTTTCTACTCAAAGTATATACCAATTCAATGGCACATGAAATTCATCCCCTAATACCTGAAACCAGTGATGAATGCCGACTCTTTAATTTTTGATAACTATCTTAGGACATTAGTCGGCATTGCTAAGGTCCAACAAAGCATATACTCTTTTATGGTAAAGAAGCATATTTCCATTGAAGGCTTTGGGGAAAAAAAAAACTTTTATTACCTTATTATTCAAAATGATTTCGAAGGAATGCCTTTTTTCTCCCAAAAAATATGACTTGCATAACATGATAACAATGACAATTGTACTGTACATGCATTGTAATTTTTATTTTTGTCACTTCTCCCTTAGATATAATATAATAGTGTACATTGCTAGCTCGATCCAGGGATGTGATGTGTGTCAGTGTATGGCTACTGAGTACTGACCCGCGCGTGGGCCGTGGTCTGAGCACTACGCACTTGGCACCATGCGGTCACATCTTTAAGGAGAATATATAATGAACGGTCCTGATTTGCTCAATTTCTCTTTGTAATCATGCCCTTGATTGATGAAATGGGCCACCCATCCATCAAACATATAGGACCCACCTGGCTGGCTATCTTTCTGGACAAACTGCTCTGAAATCATTTGCATACCTAATCATGCTCTCCCCCTTGGGCCACAAAATGCTCCTCAAATTTTGCTTGGCTCTGTAGTTTCTGATAGAGTAATTGTAGAGACCGGACAAAACTAATTGCACACTTAATTTCAAAATATACGCAGTGACTAATACAAAGGAGGAATGGTCTTAAGATTTTAAGCTAGCGAGATTTGGAGTATAAATAAATAAATAAATTTTAAATAGGTATCTATATAGTATTAAAAAATTATAATTACTCAAAATTGTTGTTTATAAATACGTTAAGATGCAATTATTTACCAATAAAGACAAAAACAAAAACAAAATAATGTTTTTTTTTTTAATACTAGACTGGTTAGGATTTTTATTTTTATTTTTGAAGTTAGAGCATTCACAGTGATGGTGCTGAAAATTTTCACTTTTAGCACCTCAAAATGCTATTTTATCTATTTTATCACCTCATTTTACAATACATCAATTATCAAATGTTCTATTTTTTATCACTTCATCTAAAATAATATAAATAACTCATTAAAATAATAAAGGAAGAGAGAAAATTTGAGTTTTTTAATTGAAGGAAGAGATATAATCTTAATAAAATATTTTATTTTAGTTTTAATAACTTGTTACAGCTAACTGGTATTTATACCAGTTTACTATAGTTGCAAAAAATTTAGTCACCATTGTGAATTTTTTTATTATTTTTGTTAAGTTTTTGGATTGGATAGTTGTTATTTGAATGAGGCTAACTAGACTTATTGAGGAAAATAGGGACCTAAGGTTATGGAATGAAGAACCTAAATACAAAAATTAAACATATAAAAATTGGACCAGGGGTCCGGGCCTCACCTGGGTCTGTCCCTGATACAAAGTAGTAGGTTACATAAGATATTTACCAAATAAAAGGTTACATAAGATAAAAAATATGGACCACTTATAATTGTACAAATTAAAAAAATAGTGAAATAAAATATGCGATTGACTGTGTTCGATGACAGAGTCAATTTTAATCTCCACAAGGACGTGGTAAGCATCCAAGGGCATGACTGAATCAATCAATCAATCATGTACCAAACTTGACAAAAAAGAGAGTAAAAGCACCATAAGTGATAAGAATGGAATGTTGTAATCCAGTAGGTGTGTTTGGTTGATGGGTTCTTGTAATACGTATCATGAACTAAGATTATCAATATACTAGTTTGCGTTGTCCTAGCTACTTGAGGAGCCATTTGTTGACGGGTAGAACTAGTTTATATTAGGTAGGATGGACACAAAGAAAAAGAATTTATTGTTAAACGAGGGAGAAAGATGATGGTGAAGTTTCTTTTTTTAAGTTTCTAAGAGTATTCACATTGGGAATGATATATGCCATATGTAGGGAAAATTTAGCATAAAAGCCTAAAACCCCCACACTATCCGAACTTATAAAAGCCAACTATTGCAAAAAAAAATTGCAATTGTGCTACAGTGCGATTCTAAATGTAGAATCGCACTGTAGCTCAATTGTAAAAGAAAATATTAATATTTTATTCTAAATATCAGGTTTTCTCTCCCATTCGCATGACACGGTCTCTCATCTCTCTCTCTCCATCATTGAAGCTTCACCAAGCCTCTCTCTTCTCTCTCATTCACACAGTCTCTCATCTCTCTCTCTTGCCACCGCTAAAGCCTCTCACCAAGCCTCTCTGTTTCTCTCCGAATGTCTCTACCGATTCACCTCACCCATCTCCAAATCCCTTTGCCGATTTACTAATCTCATAAACCCAACATTCTAGATAGCTTTACCCATTTAACTCTTCACTCTATCACTCTCTCTTCAAACCGAGATTCTCAAGGGTTTTTAGGTTTGAGTTAAGATTTTGTTTGCAAAATCTCAAAACGAAGCTCCGTCAGTGTTGGGGGTTTTGAAATAGCAAAACTTGATTCAAAGGCAAAACCACATCACAGTGGTTCATTTTTTCTGGTGGGTTGCGATCCGGGTCGTGTTTTGTGTTCTAGGTTTTGGAGTGTTTTGTGTTCTGGGTTTTGGAGTTCTGGGTTTTGGGTTTTGGGTTCTACAGATAGCAATTTTGGAGAATGACCACAGGATTTCTTGTGTTTCTCTCAAACTTACTATTTTGTGGAGTTAGTTATTTTCAAGTGAATATAAGCCTCTATTTATACCCATAGGGTTATGTTTCATGAAAAGGCACGTATGGGAAGTTAGTTATTTTTTAAGTGAACATAAGTCTCTATTCATACCCATAGAGTTATGTTTCATGAAAAGACACGTATGAAGAGTTAGTTATTTTTTCAAAAAATGGTTAACAAAGATTGAAACATCTTCAACCTTTCTGAATAGTCACCAGAAAATTCTCTAGAAAATTCTAGAAAATTCAGATTTTCGAATTTTCACTTAGAAAATTCCAGAACTTGAATTTTCACTTTATGAAACCATATTCTCCAAACTCAAACATCATTATTACAACCTATCCTTGTATATACCTATATATACAACACGGTGGTAGTGACTGGGCAGTGGAGGCGCGATGCTAGAGGTTGAGGGAGCTTGTGAGACCCACTGATACTAGCAGTGACAATTTGTTGATGAGGAATTAAGAGTGAGTGAGAACCAGAGAGAAGCACAAAGAAAGAAAAAAAAATGGTATGGTTAGACGAAGCAAATGAAGATGGAAGATAAAGGAATGGGAAAACACGAAGAAAGAAAAAACAAAAAAGAAGATGGAAGATAAAGAAATGGAGGAGTCTGGAAGAAGGTGAAAAGTAAAGGTATGGAGGAGTCTGAAAGGTACATACACATGTGGAGGAGAAAATTGGGAAAAAACAAAAAAGAAAAAATATATTTTATTGTGTAGATATATTATTTTAATGAGTAGAATAGGAAAATAAAAGTTGAGATGTTAGGTGTGTTGTAAAATGGTATTGTTTAATTGATAAAGTAACTTTTTAGGATGGTAAAATAGGATAGGATGACATTTTCGGATGAGAATGCTCTAAGTACTTTACAATAATATAAAAGTCCTTCTTGCAATGGTCCTAGTGGTGGTTTAGATTTTTAGATCTTTGGTTTCAATCTCCTTTTAACTTCATTTAGCAAAAACACATGCGCCCCACATGCACATATATAAAAACCTTTTATAATTTTTTTTAAGAGAGTTTCAACATATGACATCCCCTCTTGATAATAGTTCTTTATTATCAGACCAAGACACCAATCAATTTTTTGTGCAAGCAGGAATTGAATCCCAGATCTCTTATTCAATCATCAGAAACTTTACCAATTGAGCTAACTATAACCCACAACCTTTTATAATTAAAACTAAAAAGGATAAAGTTAATACGTGTACCGCATTGGTTTAGAAAATATTTTTACAAAATTTTTATGGAAAATTATTTTTTTGCAACTTTTTATATTTTCAATGAAAGCAACATCAAAACTTTCTTAAAATGATACATTAAATTTTTTTTACTGGAAAAGTTAATGAGTGTACTAAGAGCATTGGTTTAGAAACTTTTTATAGGAAAAAAAAGTAACTAATTTTTTTGATAGTTTTTTATATTTCCTATAAAAATGATATCAAAACTTTTTTCAAATGGCCCATTAACAAATTTTCTAAGGGCAACCGTTAACTGGACCATATTTTTACAACATGCATGTCTAGGTCATAAATTATTTTACAATATTTTCTACAATTTTCACAATATTAATAAGTTGTTAATGGTAGATATAAAATTGTACCAGTATTGAGTTTATATAAGAGTCGATAATTACTTGCTAGCTCAACAATTATGAAGAATGTTGTATTTATAATATTTTTTTTATATTTTTTTTAAAAAAATGTAACTATACCGTAATTAATATTTAATGTCTTATCCGAAGCCAAAAGTCTTGTAATTCAACTAATTGACATTTTTAGTATTTTTAATGGAAATATTTACAGTTTAAATTTTCCACCTCCAATTATTGAATTATAAAAAATAAAAAACGTATAGTCTGAAATTTTTCACGACAACGTTTGGATAAGCACCACAAACCGACTACATTACATCCCCTATTGGTAAACCTCGAGCATGGAAAATTGGCATGAGTAGTGTTGTTTGTAGTGTTGGTAGAGTAGTGGAAAACAGCGTTTGGTAGAGGAGTTTGAGTAGTGTTGTTTGTAATTTTTTGAAATACATGTGAGTGAAAAAGTGTGTGGAAATATGTGTAATGTTGTTTAAAAACTGAAAATTAGGGGTGGCAAATGGGCGAGTTGGGTCATAAATGGGTTGGGTGTGTAATTACCCATTTATCCATTTATGACCCATTTATATATAAATTAATTATCCATTACCTGTCCAACCCATTTAATTAGTAACCCGTCCATTTAACCCAATATAATCCAAATAAATAAATAACTTGTTAAAAACTTTAAAAACAAAAATTAAAATTTTCAAAAATCACTCCTGTCCTTTCCTTTCATTTTCCCATAAAATTCATTTCTCAGCAACCAAACAAAGCCACAGAGAGAGAAAAAAAAAATGCCAACACCACCGATTCAAACACAAGCGGCCACCATAATTGAAAGCAACCATCGAATCCCCATACACCCATTTTAAAGAAACCCAATCCCCAAACTCATATATGATCCAAAAGAAAACAAAAAAAAAAAAAATGAATTAGTGATAGAGAGGAGAAAGATCGGAAACCACCAATGGTGGCTTCACCGTTGTGCACCACTACAAGTGTTTAAGTTTAGTCTTAGTGAACAGTAATTCCAAATCGCGTTCCTTATCGCCGACAAATCGATCCGAAGCCGCGACCTCGGAGTCCACTTTTCCAAAACCTTCTTGCTGAAACCCGACAACGAGTACGCCCGCCAAAACTCCGAAAGCTTCGACTGGAGCCTCTTCACGAAATCAATCTCCGCCGAAGGCAATTGAATCGCCGGCACAGAAAACGAAGTCATAGCCGAGTTGAAGAAATTCTTGAGCTCTCGGTCGAACGACATCGCTAAGTTCTTGAACGAGTTGGCTTGGTGGCGCATGAGTTGGATATCCGCGTCCACCGAGTCACGAACCTCTCGCCATCCTTTGGATATGAAGGAGAACGCACTCGAATTCGACGAAGAAGAAGACGACGTCGTTGCTCGATTCTTGTTGTCCATGGCTAACTCTGAAAAAGCTAGGGTTTCTCTTCGTTCTTTGAAAATTTCTAGGGCTTGAAAGAATTGAATTCTCTCTCTCTCTCTCTCTGAGAAAATGTTTAGAAATATGAGGGAAGTGTTTGTGTGTCCACTTCATCATCTCCACATAGTGAGAAAATCTGAGGTGCTAAACAACTGGAGCTAAATAGGCCATGACACTTAGTGTTTGGGAAAATGTTTGGTTACTAAGAAAATCTAAGAGAGAGTGAGATTTATTTAAGTTTTAGATTTTAGAAGGGTTTGGTAGGTATTAGTGGGATTATTTAATTTTAAATTTTAGATGGGTTTAGTGGATATTAGTGAATTTATCCATTTAGATTCATCTAATTAATTAACCAAATGGGTCTTTATTCATTTAACTCAAATACTCAAATAGGTTGGGTTAAGACTTATCCAAATAAAGTAGGTAATGGGCGGGTTCATAGTTATGGATAAAAATTGCCACCCCTACTAAAAATGAGTGTTTAAAATGTCCTACCAAATAGGCCTTATATCTTTACATGCATTTAAAATGAGTCAAGTGCAGTGTAAGTGTGTGACACAATGAGGTACGAACTCAAGCTTCGTAATTCATTGAAGTAAGCAAATCAGATTTGGATTGGTGATATTCTTTAGTTGACTTTTCAGACAATGGAGTTTATTCTATTTTGATGTACTCCATTGTGTTTAAGAAAAATTCAAGAAGCATATATAGACACTAAACACCAGGTACATGATTGTTATCATTTTCTCCAAAACCACCAGTTGTGTTACTCTTAAAAGAGAGTTTGATACGTATAATTAAACATTATGTCTCAATCAATATGATTATAAAATTATTATAACACTTTTAAGATGAAAACATGTCAGTATATATATACACTCTCAAAAGTCACTCCCACAGTCCCACACTACCTCTTCTGTTCCTAAACAATAACATAACATGCAATTCCATGCACCTACACAATATTTCTCATAAAATTTTCACAATCATTGAAATGACTACAAAGTACTATAACAATACTCAATAACATAAATGCTATATCCATCTACATCTAAACAGTATTACCACCCAATTCAAAATCAATCTACCTACAAAATTTTGACAATCATTGAAATAACAAGCATGTGGGTGAGGATGAAAGTCAATAAAATACTGTAGCTATATATATATATATATATATATATATATAAATGCTATCCAACTACATAGAAAGAACTGGGAAAAACATTGAACTGTACTGACACTATTCCAACCGTTCCTTAGATTCTGTAGACAAACAGTCTCTGAAACAATTCGTATAGATACATATATTGTTCATCATGTACGTAGAGAAGCACAGTACGTACTACGTAGTGGAACTGAAAAAAAAAAAAAAAAATGGCGGCGAATAGAAGCCGTCAGATGTGGGGGCATCTTTCATTGTGGGACCCACCCATGCAAAAGAAGAAGCACAAATGGTTTGGGAAGGAAACATGTCCCACGATGTTGACGCTACAGAAGAGCACAAACAACACAACATAAACGTACATACATACCTATGTAATGTATATTGAATTCTTCAAGAAAGGCATGCGATTTTAGAATGAATATTGGGGTGGGCGGTGGAGGAGGTGGGAAGTGTGGGGTCAAGGGGTGTGTGTGTGGAGTGGACCCCCCACAATTGAACATGCGCATTGCCAACTCAGTCTCTAACCCAAACAAGTAAGGAATCCCCCATTAAAGGTTTTGGGGGTTTTTTTTTTTTAATAAAACAAAATCAAGAGAAACAGGGGCTCTCGCATGTGGTCACTGTTCTCTACTCACTTAAATTCTACTCTTGTATAGTGTGGAATTGCCTCCCGATGTACTGGTTCTCAGAATACAGTATTGACAGTCTGTGTGCTGGCTGCTCCGGATTGCCCTACGAAATCTCTCCTCGGGCGGCTGCTGTTATATCGGTCCGACCTGAAATCCCTCCTCTCCTGAGGGATAGCTTTCTCTTTTCCCTTACCTTGCAGCTGGTCTTCCTCTACTCGTTTATACTTATCGATCCGATCCATCAGTTGGCGCACACTAGTGGCAAGCTTGCCAGTCAGAGACTTCCTCAAGTCGTGCTTAGCTGGGAGACTATTTTTGAAGGTGCTGAGGGCGACATCGTCACAACTGCCGTCTATTTCATTATACATCTCCCAATATCTGTCCGAGTAGGCCTTCAGAGTTTCTCCATTATCCATGGATAGCGACAATAACGCACTCAAGGGCCGAAGAGCTCTGTTGTTTGTAACGAAGCGAGAGCCAAAGGCTTGAGTTAGCTGCCTATACGAATCTACGAAATTCGCTTTTAAGCCATTGAACCACCTTATCGCCACTGGCCCCAAGCTAGATGGGAAGACCTTGCACATCTGCGCCTCGTTTTTAGAATAGACAGCCATCCTTTGGTTAAACTGGCTCACATGCTCCACAGGGTTTGTCTTGCCATTGTAAAGGGTGAAGGTTGGCTGCTGGAAACGTCGAGGAAGCGCAGCCCCCTCTATGTGGCGTGTGAACGGTGATTTGGAGAGTTGGTCCAGTGCCCTGCTCATGTCATCGTTTCCCAAGCCCCTAGGAGACAGGCTTTTACGTGCACGCTTCCGGTGGTGCTCTTCTTCGTGAGAGAAGGTCTCGCTTGGTGGGGTTCGCGATCTTTGTCTATAGTCATCATCGCCTTAATCACTGGAGGGCATGTTAGGGCTAGAATGAGTCTGCCTTCGTCGTGCATGGCGCAGCTTTCTCTTCAAGTCGTTTATCTCTCGTTGCATGGCCTGATTATCATTCCGTCTCTGGGATGCGAGACTCCTGACTTCTTCTTGTTGCATGGGCTGGTTGTCATTTTGTCTCTGGAGCACGTGACTCCTCACACGAGAGTGGCTGCTGCTGGTTTGAATGGTGTGCACACTTCCCTCTCGAAACCTTCCATTCTCTTCATTTCGATCACGCTCAAGATCGGGAAAGTTACCTTGTCGTAGGGATCTAGCAGGTTCAGACTGGTGGGGACCTGCTTGATGAGGGCCTGATCCTACCATGCTTGATTGTTACCCTCACTAAGACACAAGTTCTCCCCACAGACGGCGCCAATTATAGGGACCGGGCTTGAGCACTTCTTCTATTGGAAGAGTGGACTCAGACCCAACTAGCCCAATACAATAAATTTGTAGAGAATGGGTTTAAGAACTATGCTTTAGTGAGGATAACGACGAATAAACATGGTTATGGGTGCACTAAAAAATAAGGAAATGGGCTTTACATATGAAATTCTATCCTGGGCACTAGTCCGAGGAGCTATTTGTTCTTATTGCTTCTTTAGTGCTTGGTTACAAAGGTTACCAGGATGATACCAGTAGCTATAGTGTTTTCTGCTCCCAACTTCCGATCCCTTTTCTGGAGGACTTCTTACATTATATACTCCCTTTTAGTTGATCTTGGCCCTCCATTTGTTGATCGTGCAGGTCACTACTTGAGTGCTTGTCCCATCAGCCACTGTCTAAACCTTCTGTGAGTTGCAGCAACCAAAGCAGCACTGTTCAGGGGTCATTTCCCCATTAATGCGGCTAGAACGTTAGTTGTAGGCATTTAATGTGGAAGTGACAGTTTCTCCTTGAATTGCTCCTCCGCCAAGCTCCTATGGCTAACCCACTGTACTTGTCCTGTTTCTTGAGATGCTCTATGAGACTGCCCTTGATGGCGTGCTGCTCTTCCCTTCTATGATTTCGGTTCGCCGAGGACAGGATTGTCCTTGGCAATGCTTCTTACCAATTCGGACCTTCTTCGTTCGTCCTCGGGCATTTCTTCTTCCTCTGCTTGGGCCTTGGGCTTAGTATAAAGTGGGCTGGGGAGTATAATGCACCTCCTCACTCCATATTATTCTACTAATCAATTTGAGATTCCAAAATCAAGTAGGAAACATCTAAACCATTCCCATATGGACTATACTTCTCTTTTTCTTTTTCTTTTTTTAAATACCTATGGACTATATCACAACATTAATATAAAATTGATTATTAATGATAGGAAATTTGTGGTTTTGATGGTCAAGAATAAACTCTTCTTCTTGTTATTGATGACAATTTTTTTATAGAGTGGTTTTTCCAAGATCATATGAGGGTTCTATATATAACATACATGGTAGTACAAATTACACCAACATTAGACAAATTTTGATTGATGAAATTGTTAATTATTAAATCAAATTTACGATTAAATCTAATGTTTTAATCGTAAAAACAAATTTTTACAATTAAAATTTTCACATGTAGATTTTTCATACTAATAAACTCACTCACAAGTTATAACAATAACAATATTATAAAGCAGTAATCATAGAGAGTTAGAGCCTCATAACTTTTGAACTCGTAGATATGATGAGTCACAAAACTTCCTTACCACTAAACCGCACTCTTGAGACATTGATCAAAGTTTTGTTAACAAGTGTTATAAGGAAATAAGTTATGGAATAATAAAGGTTAATATATATATTTTTCAACAACTTTTTTTTTAATAATTCTTTTGCTTGCATGACAAATACAAGTTTATTTTAGTTGTGCGCGCGTGTATATATATATTAGGGCACAATTTAGCTTTATTTTTTTGAAACATATAAAAATATTAGTTGATAGAGCACTAAATGTATATTAACTTGTATCCTTAGAACATTTTTTTAACAAAATTGACATGTGAAAATGATGTTACTCTAAATATAACTTAACATCTTAACATATTGATATTAAAGATTCTTTCTATTGAAATGAATCCATTCCGTGGTTTTGATTAAATCTAATGGTGTATTTATTATCTAGTACTATATCATTTAAAATTTTAAATACCACATAAACTGTTAAATCCAAGAAATCTTGGCCATGGATTATATTCATCTTGTTCCAACAAATTATGAAGAAATGACTCTTAGGTTCAAGAATTTCTATGTAACTTAAGTAACACAATCAAAGCATTTTCAATTCCCCTCTCCCTGTGTATGTGTTAAAATACTTAGTATTCTCCACAAAAAAAAAAAAAAAAAGCATTTTCAATTCTTAAAGTAAATCCATTTAATGATTGAGATTAAATATTATAAATCTAAATGCATATCTATGTTTTATTATTTAAAATTTGATAGCATATATAATGTTAAAGATATAAGAAATAAAATCTTGATATGTCAAAAGTATTCATTTTAGATAATACAGAGGGTGTTTGTTACTGTTGTTTAAACAACAGTTTTCAGTGTTTAAACAATATTACACGTATTTCCACATACTTTTTCACCTACATTTATTTTTACAAAACAACAACAACATTACTAGAAATCTCTTATCAAATGGGCCCACAATTTTTTTTTGTCTCTACACGGTGCTAAATAATCCAAATCAAAATCAAGATGATGTGATCACTTGGGAGGTTCTCTCCTCTCCTCCTCCTCTTGACGTGGACCGCATGTGCTAGTGCATGACACGTCAGCATAAATAATAATAATAATAATACTACTTAGCAACTTGGATGACTTTGTCAATACACATATATTCCCCTCTTAATAGGGAGATAATAATATAAGACTATATTGAATTCTAAAAGAAAACAAAGAATTGTATGAATAGTCAAAGTAGTAATTCCAAAATTAGTGTGAATTGATTAGACAATTACAGCCGTCCGATGAGTGCACCGGTTTTTTTGAAATGTGTGTGAGAGATATGTCCTTATAGGGTCCACCAAATCTCAGTTAGATTACATGTCCACCCAAGGAAGAAGGGGTTGGCCTTTGTCCTGTTTGAGTGTGAAATGAATAGGAATTAGGATCATTTCATTTGCACATATTAAAGATTGTCTTTTGTCTAATTAAGAGACCCACTTGGAATCTTTTATATGTAGATAAGTTTCTAGACACTTTTTTTTTTTTCTCACAATTTATGGAAGGCCAAGTTATGATTGGTGGATAAAAATTATATATTTATATGAAAGGGATGTTATTGGGTTGGTTATGATACTACTCCGTATTTGTCAACACATTAGGAAAGTGCTACTTATAAATGCACTATACATTAGACAAGATAGTCAAGGTATAATTAGAATTCTTGTAATACATACCTAATGTGAAATTTTGTATACATCCACGCAACACCTTCTATATTCAAATATATACCTAAAATTTAACAATATAAATAGTAGACTTTATAATATAATGGCATCCATCAAAGTACAAGGAAATGCCAAAACATAAACAAAAGACAAACACACACACAAAAAGCATAAAATTTATCAAGTGTGTAAGAGTAAGACAAAGAGTAATACTCGTGTACCTTACCAATAAAATTCAAAGTAATGTGCATGAATGAGTTATGTGCATGTATGGATGGTATAAATTAATTTCATTTTTTTTATAGGCTATTACGCTTTGAATGAATGCTTTAAGATGATACATATTGTTAGGTCTAGGATTTTGATGGGTTGGCAAACCATGTCAATTGTACTTATTTTCCTACATCTTGAGTTTTATTTAAGTATTCTTGAAGACAGTTTTGAAGAATTGAAAATTGCTTAAGAAAACGAATTTTTATGCCTTGTCGATCAAGTCACCAATCAACTTTGATTGATTGATCGAAGCTAATTTGTTGGTCGAGTCTCGATCGATTGAAATTGCGGGAATTCTGATTTTCAAGTCAAGCCTGTGATCAACTTTTTGAGTTGGATTTTGTTCCTTGCTCTTCCAAAGCAGTTAAAGGCTCCTAAAATTCTACCTATAGTTGAGAGAAATCATTAGAGAGTGTCACATTTATACACTTAGAGTTCCGTGCCAATTTCTTTCTGTAAAGTTGTGATTTTCAACTATGTTTTGTTAGCTTTAATTTCGTGTCAAATTTGATTGTATTCTGTTAATCTTTTCCCTGTATGTTTGTGGGATTTAATGTAAGGGTTAAGTGTGAGAGTTTGGTGAAGAATTGTGAAGACAGTGAAATTCGCAACTTGCTCGCGACTAAATCGCAAGTGGACAACTCGCAAAAGGTCACGTGAGAAGCACATGTTGGAAACTGAACAGTCTCTTGCTAGGCTATATTTCATGAGTCACTTTGCAACTTGGCACACGTGATTGACCCACGAAACTCTATGCGTAGATGATTTTAAAGAGTGCTTTTCTCATTTCTTTACCCACACTATATAAGCTCACATTACCTACGAAATTGTAAGAAGACTTTCAGAGAGAAAACCCTAGCACTGACCTTACCCAATATAAGCCCACATTTCCTTGAAAGGTTCTTAACTCAAACACTTACCTTACCCAATTTGAGTGTTAAGAGAAGTTTTGGTGTGTGTGGGAAGCATTGGAAGAAGCCATTGATTGATGGATGCAATTTGAAGCTAATTGCGGGATCCGGATAACTAATGAAAACAAGACTCGGTGAAGTCCGTTGAGAGCTAAAACTCGGAGGGTTCAAGTACATTGGGTAGATTAGGCTTGGAAGGTCTTTTTGATATCCTTGTACTTTAACTTTATTCACTAGTGGATCATTTCGGCTTGGAAGGCTGCAGAAAGGTTTTTCGCTGAGTACTTTAGTTTCTTTTTCGATAACACGTCTTGGTGTTATCTTATGTTTGCATCTCTCTTCTCTTACTCTTTATGTTTTACATTTATTGCCTATTGTTTATGTTTATGCACTAAAGAGTAGTTCTGGTTTATTGTGTTCAATTTACTCTTATTCTGCACTTAGTTAAGTAGAGTAAAAGCAATTTAGCCGTAAATTTAAAATTGAGGGTCAAAACAAGCTATAGTATTATTCACTATTGAGCTTTCACTCTCTATTTTACCAAAGAAATTTGAACGATTGGTGACCAAGTTTGAAGTTTCTGCAACATCAACATAGTCGGTGCTGTGATAACCTTCAAATTGGTAATTCAAGTTGCAAACTAGATTGTTGAAGAAATTCCATAGTGAAAGAGTCTAGCCGAATTGGAGTTGCGTCGGGTCATGACTGTAAGTTCTACTTGAGATTTATGCCTTATTGATCAAATATGAATTCAAAAGGCATAATTGATTAGTTACTTGATTTGGATTAATTTGGTTAAAATGTACTCACCCGAGTTTAAGTTTTTCGACACATATTATTCTAAATTGAATCTATATAAATATATATATTTATATATATATATATATATATATATATATATATAAACTTAAAAGACCTCCATTAGAGAATAGCTAATTTGTACATATTAGTTTGTAATATGGGTTGTGTAGGCCATCAAAAGATAATGATCCTTGACCAAAGGATTAAGATAAATTAGTACAAGTGGTTGAGCAGGAGAGACGGTGGACTTGTGTGCAACACATGGCTAAAATTTAGCATTTGAAATTTGAAATGCCATAGCCGAACATTGCTTTCCTCTAGGCCAAACCAAAAAAACAGAATTATTAGCTAAAGCACGACATTGCGATGGAGAGTGGAGAGGGGGCCATGATTGCAATAGGGCAGGCCGGCGCCACACACAATTAAAAGGGACCACTTCTTCATCCAAAGGAGCGTAGTTCACAGGAGAAAGTAATAGAATTCTTTTTAAGAATGGTTTCTTTTGGTAAGATTTGAAAGCCATGCACATGTTTGACACTTTGGAACATTTTTTGGTTTTCAATTAGTTGTATTCATTGGAAAAGTAGAAAGTAGAAACATTTTGGATAAGTTAATTTGTAGTTAACTAGTTAAGGACTTAGGAGTGTTTAAACAATAGACTTGGCATTTGTCTTTCACTTGGTCAAAAAGTTTTAAAAGCGAAATTTTAGAGATAAAATGCGGCATGACACCTCCGAATTATGGAGTAGTTGCACTTAAGACTTAACCATTATGTGCCCCTCGCCATTTATTAATAAGTATTCATTTTTATGTAAATATTTTATGAGTAATTTGCAATTTTTCCCTCAAAACTATTTATACTCTCAAATTTAATCCCTCTACTTAACTATGAAATAGAGCATGATTGATTGGTAATAGACAAAATATACACATGCTATTATTAACAATTTTCATCAACTTCAAAATTTTAATTAAAAATTATGAAATCGAACAATGTTAATGTAGCGAAAGACATGGAGCATTTTACCTATTATTGCTCAATTTTATAATTTAATGGGGGATTGAACTTGACACTGTAATTTAGGGCTGCAAAATGCAAATTAACTCATTTTTAAAAGCATATATAATCCAAATCTACCTCATATTATGTTTCAATTTCGTGGGATTTATATATGTAACTCCTATACCCAAAAGAGAACTTCCAATTGTGTCAAGGAATAAAACTCCTTTATTTGTCTATCTTTTCTTGTCTTATCACTTATGACTCTTGCCTGCACCAACATTTATGATTCATCTTCTAGTAGCTGTTTCTCATTTGCTAAAATGCGTGTCTCTTCTAAACTTTGTAGTAAGATATTCTGAGAATCAAATGCGGCATTTATGATTCTGCAATTATCTTGATACAGTACTACATGTGACATATCAGAGTAACAATAAGATACTAAATAATTCAGGAATAGTTTCTTCATGGCGAGAGGTTTTGAGCAGTGGGAATCACATATTTGAAAGATTTATTACTTGGTTTTGCAATATGAATTTGAGTGGCCTATAAATTATACTTGAATACTCCCTTATTTAGCTCAGTAATGGTGATGTAGACGTTGCAACTGTATGATAGAAATTGGAGCTAGCCCGAGCTTATATTTCACCTACTTGGTTTGTACCCAAGAGGGCCTCACTAACGCACTAGAATCAAAAGCACTCAAAGAATTGAAGCCCCAAAGTTCCCTAGATTGGAGTCAGGACAAACACTTTTCGACTACAAGGCCAGTGTAATAGCCCTTTTAATGTGCATTATGTATTTGTTTATCCATTTAGAAGGAACCACGATTTGGTATTTCATTTGTTTTTTATTTGGTTAGATTTTATCGAAATACTTGAAGTTGATTTTCATCATTTAGAAAGTTTCATGGATCACACAAAATAGGAGAGCAAATTTCATATTATTATTTTAAATGACAATATGCCTTTAAATTTGTAATATTTAACACGAATTATAAAATTGATGTATTCTTTTAAAAAGTGTTCTTTTTTCATTAAGAACCCCGCCTAAACGTTGAGAAGGTATATAGTGCACCCGCTGCATGTAACATGTCTCTCACAATATGTGGGCCCTACATACAGTGGATTCTGAACGTGACCATAGCAAATCGTACCCATTACACTTTGTCCTCATTGATACCTATGTATGTAATTATGGGGTCAGACTGAGAAGGTCCATACCTAAATTTTCATGAGGACTTAGTTGGGCCTCATGTCAGGCCTGGTAAAGACTGTGCCGATGGCCTACAACGCATGCTTTGCTTGGTTAGAGAAAGGCTGTGAGCCTGTGAGTGTGACCTGCTTTAAAAAGTGTATTACAAGCCTGCTTGGCTCAGGCTTTTTGCGTCTCAGTGTTAATGGCCTTTTTTTTTTTTTTTTTGGATGGATAAATAGTATTGTATTTCAAACCTATGGCGTTTTGCTAGTTGCTTCGCATTTTTAAATTAAGACATTAATTAATTTATGATGTAGGAGATTAAATCTTCATCTCTTATTCGATGATAAGAAATTTTACCAGTGGAGCATAATGGCCTAAATTTGTTGTGTGATTTGCTAGGGTATTATTGCTTTTTAATGGACCACTATACAGATCAAGTGCCAGAATGCCACTGTGCTTAGAAACTGGACCAAAATTATAGGTTCCACCACCATTTCGACCATGCATAATGGCCTAGCAAGCAATTATAGAACCGACTCACATGGTGTTCTATTATTCAAGCCGCGGATTATCCGTAGTACGAAGATTTTTTTTGGGCTAGCTGTTTGTCACTCATGGCCACATATAAGTAACTTTTGGCTTATATATGTAGCATTGTAAAAAGCTGTAACTATTATTTCTTTGCACTTTAATTGATGGGCTAAATAATTTAATGAACTGGACTTCAATTTACAGAATAATTAGAAGATTTAATTGTGTGATGAAATAATTAAACTTTACAGGCTGGTAATGAACTTGCAAGGCCTAGGCCACAAGCACAACATGTCAACAACATTTTGATTTTCAGCCCTCCTCAATTTGATATGGGTTTATTTTTTCCTTTTCTTTTTATAAAGAAAAATGTTAAAAATTCTATATATTTTTATTAAAAAAATTATAAATTGATGTAATAATTTGATTAGTGTCACAATAATAACATAATAAATAAATTTTTGAATGAAAATTTTTTTTGTTACAAATTGGCACATCAATTTGTATAAGGTTTAAAAATTTATAGTGACGGTAGTATCACATTTTTTGTTATATTGTTGACTCTAGCTTGCATTTGAGAAATTGTTGAGAAAAAAAAATGTTTTTTACTTTTTGGCTCATTTTTTTTATATTTAAATAATCTAGTTTTTTACTTTTTGTAACACATTTAATATAAAAGCTACTAAAAACTATATATATATATATATATATTTTTTTGATAAATACTATGTAAATAAGCTACGGAGCAGAGATAATTAATTCTCAAACCGACACTTAGTAAATGCTTGTATGTATGGTCCATAGCCCCCTACTGATTAAGCACTCTTGAGAGAGAGAGAGAGGAGCAACTAGCACACCTTATTGGTTGCCTTTGAAGTTGTCAACACCCAACACAGCACACAACCTAAATTCCACTGAGAACTATTCAAAAATCCAGCCGTGCTATTTTGATTTTTGAATGAGCCTATTCCACCTCCAACCCCACCATATCATTCTCATCCACCCAATTACCTAATGCTTAAAATCAATCTCTTTCAAATCTCAATAACCACAAAAAATAAAATAAAATAAAAATAGAAAAGTCATTTCATTAAGATAATAATTGAATTGCATGACTCTGTCACAAACTTTATTACAATTTCCGTCTTTGGCTACCTTACATTTTAAATGATTTCTGGTCTTTGAATTCCTATGGCTTCATATATATACACCCAAGTCAGTAGTCAACTTTGAAAAATATTAATACTCATAAAGATATGAACAAAAATATTAATGTTCCTCTCCATTCTCTATCTTCTATACCATTCTTTGGCGAAGGTCTCGAAAAAGTTGGTATCATGATCACGGATTTTGAGCTTATCATTGAACAATTAAGTGTTCAAAATAAACCTTTTCTAGCAGCATATGGTGCATGCCTTGCTGATAAGGAAAAATAAGTTGTACCCGTAGCCCAATATGAATTTATTAGTATTTAGTTTTATTGCGTGAACCCCACTGTTGTCATATAATTAAAAAATTCAAAAAAAAAAATTGTTATCCTAATTGTTGGTAGGATATGATATGTTATGATTAATGTATAGTAAAAATAATATCAAATGGTGAGGCAAAATGAAAGTAATGTTGCACACTCACAACTTGACTCATCCAAAAATGGTTTAGGGCTCGTTTGGTACGTAAGTTTAAACAACAGTTTTAAGTTTTTTTGGAAATACCTGTGGATGAAAAAATGTGTAAAAATGCGTGTAATGCTATTTAAAAACTGAAAACATGTGTTTAAAATGATATACCAAATAACCCTTTAAAATGTTGTATACCCTAGCATTGTTTTGGAGAAAGAAAGCGAGGTTGGTAGCCAACAAGAAATGACTTAACGTGATGATGTTTTTTGTGTACGTTATGAATCACAAATCAAATAGGATTGTTATGATGAACCAAAACAAACAAGGACTGTTCTGAGTTGGAGTAGTAGTAGTAGACAGTGACTGAGCAAATAAGTTTAGCGAATTGCTCTTTCACGTGTTAGTTTCCTGATAAATAATTTTCAGTACAATGTTAAGCAATTACCAAGCAGATTCTGGTCAAGAAGACAAGGACATCAGGTTTTCACTTATCTATTACTTTTAAAGGGGACCATTTAACCACCAAGTTAGATCCTTCAATGGAACCATGTGGCTATGCAGTTGTTCATCATGAGGCCAGAATGCCGTATTGATCCCAAGGCTGCCAGCATCTAACACCTTATGTACCTAAACAAAAGCTATGAGACAAATGGATGGGTTAGTATCGGTATGAATAAGCCTTTTGTAACTTGAAAATTGTGATATTCTAAGAGGAATATATTAACGGTTGCTTGATTGTACTCGTTAAAGAATAATGGAGTAAATTTTATTGCCTTAAAAAGTAACACAAGCTTAATAAATAAATACCCTTTCAACTGAATGCTGTGTGAATCCACACAAAAAAAAAAAAAAAAGATTAATTGTAATAAAAAAAACTCAATATTAATCTATGCATTTTGACATTTGTTAACCGGAACCAATTTTAAAAATTGTACACTTCCTTTTGAAATTAAAATAAGATCATCCAAATAAGCCTCTCACAGTGTTGTGATCCTTTGAACCACTTATGCATATACTTCCACATAATAGAGATTGAAAGGATCTCAACTCAAACAGTCATAATGAATAGAAAGAAAGAAAGAAAGAAAGAAAGAAGAAAGAGAATACATGTGGGCAAAAATGACAAATTTGATGATTGTTTGTACTTTGTATTGTGATAGGTAATCAAAAGCTTATTTTTCTTTGATGAACGAAAACGTTGAAATGACAAATGAAAAAGATGTTATGTCATATATTTCACATCATCAAAATAACCTAAATTTTATTAATTTTGTTTGCCAGCATTTTTCATTCATGAGCATTCAGAATTGGTATGGTATAGTCCAAATTTAAGGAAAATTTAACATCAAGACTCAAAAAGAGTCCCAATAGCTGGACTTGTAAAATTTGAGAATTGTAAATTTTTTTGCAATTGTGTTACAGTATAATCCTAAATGTAGGATGACACTGTAACACAATTGTAAAACAAAATATTAATATTTTACTCTTTTTTTACTTTTTGCTTTAAATGATATTTTGTCTTTCAACTCTTCTCTCTCTCACAAGTTACTCTCATCTCCTCTTTTTCTTTTTCTTTTTTCTTTTTTTTTTCTTTTTCAGTTTTGGTTCTCTCATTCAATCCATCCACCTCTCTCGTCCCTCTCTGTGTGGATCGGTGCCCGTGCATTGGTGTACCTCAAAGCATACTGCGTGGGTCAAGTGGTGCGGCGGCGTGGACAGATGGTTGTGGCGGTGTGGGCAGATGGTTGCGGCGGCGTGGGTTTGGTGGCTTCGGCAGATCTCTTCCCTCTCTCTCTCTCTCTCTCTCTCTATTTTCCCTTGAATCGAGCCTCTGTGGGTCTTATAGTTTGGTGGAGCTCATGGTTTGATGTGGCAGATCGGGGTGGTGCCATGGTGGTGGATCGGGGGGGTGCCATGGTTTGTGGATCGGGATGGTGTCGTGGTTGGCTTTCTGTAATGAGTCAGATGCCAAGCTAATCTCAAAGATTTTATGTTCTAAATTGTAAGTTTAAATTGTGCTTAAATTGGGAGGATGTTGTGTTGATGATGGTTGGGTTGAGATTTTGTGTTGAGGGTTTGTTTGGGGTTTGGGATGAGTTTTTGTATTGGGAATTTTGTGTCTGGGTTTTAGGTGGTAATGACTAATGAGTGGTTGAGATGGAGAGGAAGAGAAAAATGAGATTGAGAGAAAAAAATATTTTATTATGTAGATATATTATTTTAATGTGTAGTATGGTAAAATAAAAGTTCGGATGTTGAGTGTATTGTAAAATAGTATTGTATAATTGATAAAGTAGCTTTTTGAGATGGTAAAATAGAATATGATAGAATTTCCAGCTGTGAATGCTCTTAGATGCAGATAAAAACCTTTTTGAAATATATTATTTAATTATTAAGGTCTAAGAATGATTTTGAAACAAAGTTCATATGAAATATAACCTTCAACACATAATGATATAACCCTATATCTTAAAAAAACTTGAACTTTGCTTTCATTTCACTTATGCAACAACGTCCAATATATTTAAGCGAGGAAGAAACCAAGTAGTTACTCAAGTTCAGGGCCTGCTCTTGGCTTAGGCCTAATTGAGTGATGATAATTATTTATTTTCTTTTTAACATAGGCACTCTTTCCCCTACCTCCAAGAAGGCTTCCAAAATATTGGATTAATAGAAATCAAACTCAATTGTAACCCTTAACTATTTCACCCAGAATATATATATAAATATATATATATTTATATATATATATTTATATATAATGTTGTGAATGTGCCAAATAATAATTGACGATCAATTTTTATAACAACTTAAGACTTTAGTTTTTGTAAATCAATCTCTCACATGATAGATTATATTATTTAGTGAGGTTGCAATAATGTCTTTAATAAAATAGATAGATTGTTCTTTAAATTTTATTTTATTCTTGTCATGTTATAATGCTATATTGGAGAATGTAGACAGTAATTCTTTTTTATTTGAAGTTGCTTTTATTAATAAATATTTACTAACTTGTATCACATGCTTATGCATAGATACATTTAAAAAAATAAAACATAATTAAATGCATATTAAAATTCCTACATAAGTTAAATATCATTGATGATCATTCTTATATTTTGTCGACTCTTAAAAAAGCCATCTAAGAATATTATTAGGTAGAACATGCAAGTTATCCATTCTTGATTATTTTATATTAGGAAAAAAAAAGAAAATAAATTTATTTCATGTATGCATTTTTCAAATAAGATATGAACAACAATTTTTTAAAACATTGTATACTTTCTCATTGAAATTTATATTTGAACTAATAATAAGTTTTTTCATGAAAATTTGTATAAGTTTTAAATAGATTAAAGGTGATTTCAAATGGGATCTAAATAGAATGATATAGAAATAGTATTAGAGACTTAAAATAGTTTTCAATAGGTTGGAAGCATTACACATTCAAAGTTTTACATTGAAGTATAATAAAATTTTAATTGATTTTTTTTTTTTTTACTTGTTTTAAGTTTAGATTTATGAATCTACAAGTAAAGACATTTGACACAAAACGAGAGATTAGATGAAATTTGACACAAACTAAAGCTCATTTAAAATATAGAGACACTTTACAAAAAATTGGAGTTCAGTTAGAATCTAATTTGGATTCCTGATTAAAGTTTCTATTGGCTTCCACTTTAATATAATATATGTAGCGTAACGAACTGGTACACAGGGCCCAATAAGTCCACTGCAATATGTATTTGTAGAGAGTGGGCTTAAGAATTAGATTCGAATGATGAGGGCTTCGTTTTTCCTATTCTCAAAGACAAACTAAGAAACAGTTTTAGAAGGCCCAAAGCACACCAGAATATCTTGGAATAATTCTATTTTATATAGGTCCGAGGAGGAACCTTTTTATCGTGTTGTTCATGTTACAAATATTCCTTTTTCCTTTTGTTTTTCTCTCTCTTTCCTTTCTCAAAAAATCCGTCCCCCCCTCAATGGAGGAGGAATGGCATTATATAATCATATTCTAAGCATCCTATCCTTACACTTGTCATTCATCTAAGGTGCCCCTTGATACTTATCCCACCAGATCTTTTCTTTGGCCTCCCTGTGAGAGGTCATAGTCTTGGTAGCACTGTTCAGAGGTCTTCTCCACATAAATGCGGCCAGAAAAGTAGTTGCAGGGTATTTAATGTGGTGGTAACAGCTTTTCTACAGATATTTTCGGGGATCTTTTCCCTCCCAGTAAGCTCACCAAGTTTATCTCTGTCATAGGGGATTTCAGGGAGATTACTTTGGCCACTGGGATTCTTCCTTGAACTGAAAGCCTTATATCCGAGGACTATACTCTCCTCGGACGGAATCGCCGGTCCTATGTGCGAATCTTTCGAAAGTTGAATGCTTTGATAGCTACCACATTGCTCGGCCCATGAGACCTCCTCGGACCAAGCCCACGGCCCAAGATGTGAGAACCTTGGTTATTTGTCCCCACAATAGCCCCTCAAAACTTCAATTTTCCCTCCCATCCGAGGAGAAAAAGTGAGGTTTTGACTTTCAAGAGATAAAGACTGAACATTTAATTCGCACGTGTGTGGGGTGCGCCTTATTTGCATTTCGTGATAACTTCTGACGCTTCGCAATCCCCGAAGCAGTTATTAATTACTCCAGGAGGCGTCTTGTCTCCCACATCCAACGGTTGATGCGCAGATCCAACGGCTGGTATTTCCCTTGAATTTATGAGCGGGATAATTTCCCCTCTCTCTCTCTCTGCTAGTATAAAGCTTTGAGAAATCATTCACCTTCTTCTCCAAAGAAACTTCGAGCGCTCCAGAGACCTTTAACGTCCCTGACTTTCTAAAAACACCAACTCCCCAAATTTCTGTCGCTCTTTCTCGTAAGAGGTCTTCGAAGGTCTTCTCAGTAGGCTTTCAGATATTAGCACCTTCAATCCCGTAAGTCTATTTAGTTTTGTGTTAGATTTTGCTTGTCGGACTGTCTCCTCGGCTATCTTATTTGCTTTTCTTACTCTCCAAAACTGTCCATTCTGTCTTTAGGTTGTGAAATATGGGTAGATTTGAGCGTTTAGTAGATTCCCCAGCCAAAATAGAGGCCTTTAAGCAGAAATACCATATACCTCAAGAGGTTGGTCTACGGTATTGCTCTTCAGAAGGGATTATTATACCTAGAGAGGCCGGAGAGGTAGCTATTCCTATAATAGCCTTCATAGAAGGGGGAATGACCCTTCCAATGGGTAGGATAACCCGAGAGTACCTCATAAGCCATAGGTTATGCCCTCACCAATGCGCACCCAATATGTTTAGGATTCTCGGGTGTGTCGATGCTCTGGAACAGCATCTCCACTTGGGCCTCACCTGGCATGACGTGGTTCACCTGTACGAGTGCCACTCACAAGTCGACGGAGGCTTTTATCTCAAGTCCAGGTCGTCTGTTGTGAGGCTCATTTCGTGCCTCCCCAAGTCCAATAAAGGGATGAAAGATGACTACCTCATCGCCTCAGGGGCATGGCACGATGGTCGACCCTGCCCAACTCGGGAGAGAGAGACAGGTGGGGCACCCTAGAGTTAGATCCCTTAACATAGGGTTTAGTCTTTATCCTCCATCCATATTTCCGTATTGTAATCTCTTTTGATAGTAGATTTCATTGTTCAATCGTACCTGACCTTTTGGTTACTTTTGCAGATAGGACACTCGTTGCTCCTCGGCTGAGCCATACAAACGTGGTTGCCCTCAACTATCTTCTCAGGTCGGAAATTTTTGTGAGCGAGGATCGACAACTACGAGCTGTCCACCTCATCTTAGATTTCGAACCTATCTCAAGGCTTTTTCAGGACGTTGGCAACGCTATCAGAGCTGGTGATCGTCGGATCAATCGTATTGACGTATCAAAACCAGATTTTCTGTCCCGAGAAGACCTGCCTCCTGTCGTTCTACCCGTCACTCAGATCCCTCCCAAACTTGTGCTTCCCCTACAACAGGTCCCTCTCGGAGTTGAAGTAGCCGAGGAAGAAGAAATTGCTTCCTCGCGGGCATCTTTAGACGAAGAGATAGACAAGTTCCGCTTTGAAGGAGAAGAGGGTAGACAAGAGGAACCGGTGCAGCTCTCGGACTCGGAAGACGACGCAGACAGGCTCTCCGTAGCCATCCAGCCAGCATTAATCATTTCCCGAGTAGATTCAAGTTCAGAAGAACACGGGGAAATGAGTCTGAAGGAGAGGTCATCGTTGAAAGGTTTGGTGGCCAACAGAGGCAAGAAGGGAGCCACGAAGGGTCCGTCCCAGGCCTTGGCTCCTGCCAGTCTACCCCCTCCGCCTCTTCCCCCAGCTGATCTAGCACTTCGTGCCTTTCCTGATTTGAAGAAAAAAAGGCCAATGCAGGAGCTCGAAGAAGGCGAGGTGATTCCTCCTAGGGGTTCCAAACAACAGAAGACAAAGGACCCGAAAGATACTAGGGCAAGTTCTGTTGACAGCAGGGAGGAGGCTGAGGTGCGCAGACAACAGCGATTCTGGGCCCCTCGGATTGAATTGGATGGGGTTCAAATTCCGTGGGATGCCACGATCCGAGAGTCCCAGAGAGGTCATTCAGCCCATCTGGCCCAGGCTTTAGAGCAACCCCTCCTGCTCCCACGAGACATGGAGGCCCTTCGGCGCACCAGGCAGCCCGATCTCTTCATGTCCTTGAAGAAGGACCTTGCCCTGGTAAGTTAGATTTGGGTAATGATTTAAACCAAACTAGCTTATGTATCTAATCAATATTATCACACTCGCTTTTACTTGCAGGTTACTCAACAGATCTATGTGGCCGAAGAGTGGGTTCGGAATGCTCAGAACAGATGCGAAGCTGAGTCCCACTCTCGCCGTGAAGTTGAGAAGAACCTAGGGAGCCTGAAAGAGGAGAAGCTGCAGCTGGCCGAGAAGCTAAAACTTGCAGAGCGAGAATGCGCAAGCGCCAAGGCTGGGTTGAAAAACGTCGAGGCCCAGGCCGAGGACCAGAGGAAGCAACTCTATACGACCCAGCTGAATCTCGCTACGGAGAAAGCAGCGGTGCTAGCCCTGAAAGCTGAACTACAAAAGGCTAAGGAGGCAGCACAAAAAGCAACCGAGGCTGCTAAGTCCGCTGAGGAAGCAGCCTACGAACGTGGGGTTAAGGAAACGGAGGAGAGGTTGGCTGAAGAAGTGGCTGATTTGTGCAGGGAATACTGCACAGAGACATGGATGGAGGCACTTACTCGTGCAGGGGTCCCTGCAGATTCGGAGCTAAGGATATCCGAGAACGTGTTTTTCCCTGAACCCATCAGGGAACTTCCGACCAGTCCTCCAACGATGACTAGTCTTCCTCTCCTTCCTCCAGAGCAGATAGCTACTACTAGTACTCCTATTGGAGCTGTTGAGGCCACCAAGGGGGTAATTAAAGACAAATCTGCTGAGGATTCCCTTACCATCAAGGACGTGGTTTCCCAAGCCAAGGCGACTGAGAAGAAGTCTGATGCTGGAGGTGTCAAGGCCAAAGCTAAATCTCCCGAGAAGGGTTCTCAGCCTTTGAAAGAATAGCTGTAGAAATTTCCTTTCTTTTTTTTTTGTTTAAGTGTAGCCACCCCTTTTTTGTTGAAGTGTAGCTTCTGTATACACTTATGATGTATTTATTCTTCTGTTGACTAAAGAATAGACTTGTTTTTTATTTATACTTTTGTCACTTATAATGTATTTACCTTTTGCATTTATACTTTTGTCACTTGCTTTTGTTAAGGTTTGAGATAACTTTTATTCACACACTAAGGCTCTTGTTAATGAATACATTATAACTCAAATTCCAATGAATATATTATATGAAAAAGATACTAAGAAACTAATTGGGTTGTATATGGTCAGAGGGTTTTATAGTAACTTAAGTTTTATTGGATCATGCAAATGGAATGTTATTGCCCGATAACCCATAAGTGTGTTGACTTTCAGTTTAAACACTTTTATAAAAAGCATAAGTGTAGTAATTTCCCCAAAGCATCTGGTCCGAGGACATCAGGCATGACTAAGGTTCTGTTTAAACACCTTTATAAAAAGCATAAGTGTAGTAATTTCTCCAAAGCATCTGGTCCGAGGACATCAGGCATGACTAAGGTTCTGTTTAAACACCTTTATAATAAACATAAGTTATTTTGTCACACAACGCACGAATTTAAGGACAAAGAAAATTCTTATTAGTAATAATACCTTTTCAGGTTGTTTACATTCCAAGGACGAGGTATTACATGTTCGTCTAAGTCTTCTAAGAAATAGGCCCCTATTCCTGCTTCCGAGGTAATGCGATATGGCCCCTCCCAATTGGGCCCGAGCTTTCCCCAAGCTGGATTTTTTGCAGTGCCCAGAACTTTCCTCAAAACCAAGTCACCAGGTGCTAGTGGCCTTAGCTTTACTTTAGCATTGTATCCCTGCTTAAGTTTGTGTTGGTAATACGCCAACTGAACCAGTGCACTCTCCCTCCTCTCATCAGCGAGATCCAGACTTTTTTCCAGAAGATTATCATTACTATTCGAACTGAACGAACTGCTTCTTAGCGTTGGGAACCCGGTTTCCAAAGGAATGACAGCTTCGACACCATAAGTCATTGAAAATGGGGTTTCTCCCGTTGATCGACGCGGTGTGGTTCGATAGGCCCACAGGACATGCGGCAGTTCTTCCACCCATCTTCCTTTGGCATCATCTCTAGCCTCTTCTTCAGTCCGTTTACTATGACCTTATTAACGGCTTCGGCTTGTCCGTTCCCCTGGGGGTAAGCTGGGGTGGAGTATCTATTCGTTATTCCTAATTCGCCGCAGTATCCCCTGAAGGCCTTACTGTCAAACTGAAGACCATTGTCCGAGATAATAGTACGAGGGACCCCGAACCGAGTAACGATATTCCGCCAAATGAACCTCTTAGCGTCCACATCCCTGATGTTTGACAAGGGCTCGGCTTCGACCCACTTTGTAAAGTAGTCGGTGCCGACCAGCAGATACCTCTTATTTCCAGCTGCTTTTGGGAAAGGCCCGACAATATCCAGGCCCCATTGAGCAAATGGCCAGGGACTGGTTATCGGATTAAGGATCCCCCCTGGTTGGTGAATGTTTGGGGCGAATCGCTGGCATTGGTCGCACTTCTTCACATACTCGTGTGCTTCTCTTTGCATGTTTGGCCACCAGTAGCCTTGTGTGACAGCTCTGAGAGATAGAGATCTGCCTCCAGTATGGCTCCCACAAATCCCCTCGTGCAACTCTTCTAAGATGACCTCTGTTGCTTCAGGATGGATACATAATAGATACGGTCCCGCAAAAGAGCGCTTGTATAACTTTTTGTCTTCGGATAACCAGAAACGGGGTGCCTTTCTTCGTATTTTTTCGGCCTCCAATTTATTTCCCGGCAGGGTGTCCTCCGTTAAATATGATATGATTGGATCCATCCAGCTAGGTTCCACTCGGACATGAGAAACCTGAGTTAGTTTCCTCCCTGCATCCGTGGGCTTGTACAAGTCTTCTACAAGGATAATTCGAGGTAGGTTCTGCGCTGAGGAGGTTGCGAGTGTAGCTAGAGAATCTGCATGCGAATTGCTACTTCTTGGGATGTGCAGCAGACTGAACGACTCAAATTTTAATCGCAACTGTGTAACTTGACTTAAATACTTCTGCATTCTTTCATCCCTTGCTTCCAGTTCGCCCATTACCTGACCGACGACTAATTTGGAGTCTGAAAACATTTTTACCTCCTTTCCCCCCAGTCTTTGAACCATACTCATCCTTTCCAATAAAGCTTCGTACTCGGCCTCATTATTGGTGGCAAAGAAATCCAACCTCAGCGACTTTTCTATTGTTAGTTGCTCAGGAGAGATTAGAACCAACCCTAATCCCGAACCTCTTTGGTTCGCTGCACCGTCAACATAGACTTGCCAGCATAAGGATTCCTGGAGCGAGATCACGCCAACCGATTTTTCATCCATGTGCTGCGATGCTGGAACATTTTCTAACGAGGCTTCAGCGAATTCAGCCACCAGGTCTGCTAGGATCTGGCCTTTGACAGAAGTGCGAGGCATGTACTTGATGTCAAAAGCCCCTAGAATAGTTCCCCATTTAGCTATCCTGCCGGTATAGTCAGCGCTTCGGAGTACAGCCCTAATCGGGAGTTGAGTTAAGACGATGACAGAGTGTGCCTGAAAATAGTGGGGGAGTTTCCGCGTACCATGGACTACAGCCAGGATGACCTTTTCCAATGGTAGATAACGCACCTCGGCTTCATGCAACGATTTGCTAACGTAATATACCGGCCGTTGCACACCACTATCAACCCGAATTAATACCAGACTTACAGCGTGGGGAGCAACTGCTATGTAGGCGAATAGGACCTCATCCTCCTGAGGACTGGACATGATTGGAGGCCGAGAGAGATATTCCTTAAGCTGCTGAAAAGCCTTAGAGCACTCCTCGGACCATTCAAATCCCTTCCACTTTTTCATCAAGAGGAAGAATGGCCGGCATCTGTCTGCTGAACGAGAAATAAAACGATTCAAAGCGGCAATCATTCCAGTAAGTTTCTGAACCTCTTTAGGATTACGAGGAGGGTGTAAGTTGTTAATAGCCCTAATTTGATCGGGATTGACTTCGATTCCTCTGTGTGTTACCATGTATCCCAGGAATTTGCCCGATCCCACCCCAAACGTGCACTTGGATGCATTTAGGCGCAACTTGTGCTTCCTCAAGATTTCGAAAATGCTTCCGAGGTCATCAACATGCTCGGACACCACCTTGCTTTTGACCACCATATCGTCTATGTAGACCTCAATGCTCTTTCCTAACTGAAGCTCAAACATTCTCGTCATCATCCTCTGATAGGTTGATCCTGCGTTTTTTAGACCAAACGGCATCACCTTGTAATGGTAGTTTCCGATGGGGGTGACAAATGCAGTCCTCTCCTGGTCTTCCAAGGCTAAAGGTATTTGGTGATATCCTTGGAAGGCGTCCAAGAAGCTCATTCGAGGGTGTCCCACCGTCGCGTCCACCAGCTGATCTATTCGTGGCATGGGGAATGGATCCTTCGGACAAGCCTTATTTAGATCAGTAAAGTCTACGCACACTCGCCACTTGCCACTCTTTTTCTTTACCACCACCGTGTTGGCCAGCCATTCAGGGTAGAACACTTCCTTGATAGCTCCTGCTTGCTTCAGCTTGCTCACCTCTTCTTTAACGGCATCGGCGTGCTCCTTGGACGGGCGCCGAGGTGGTTGCTTTTTCGGAGTAATGGACGGATTAACATTCAAATGGTGACATATAAAGGTAGGGTCCACCCCTGGTGCCTCGTAAGCGCTCCAGGCGAATACATCGACGTTCCTCTTAAGGAATTCTATTAACTCTTCCCTCTCGCGAGGCGGCAACTGGGACTCCACTTGGAAGTACTTCTCCGGATCATTCCCTATAATGATCCTCTCTAAATCATCACATTTCGCCTCCTCGGGGATCTCTTTGATGGGCGAATCGAGAGATTTTAATTGCTATGAACTTGCCTCCGCGGCCATCAGCGATTCAGCTTCAGGTTGGTGTGATATGGCCGCTACCAGGCATTGTCTAGCCATGTTCTGGTTTCCAACGATCTCTTTGACCTGACCCTCGGAAGGGTATTTCACCTTTTGATGCAAAGTGGAGGACACAGCCCCCAGTGTGTGAAGCCAAGGTCTACCCACGATAGCGGTATATGGAGAATAAACATCCACCACGATAAAGTCGACCTCCACTACCTCAAGACCGGCTTGCACAGGTAGCCTGATCTGACCCTTTGGCATAACGGTCCTTCCCTCGAAGCTGACCAGGGGGGAATCATAGGCAGTTAGGTCCTCGGACCTTAGTCCCAGACCTCTAAACAGGTCCGGATACATTACCTCCACGGCACTCCCTTGGTCCACCAGCACTCTCTTCACATCATACCCTCCTATCCTGAGCGTGATCACCAAGGCATCATCGTGAGGTTGGATAGTTCCGACCTTATCTTCCTCCGAAAAACCCAGAACTGGTTCTATTTCCATCCTGATTCTTTTTGGCTCGTGCTTACTGTCATTGGCGAACGACTGAGCCACAGACATCACTCTGTACGGACAGGACCCTGTTCTTCCGGGGGCAGCAAAAATGACGTTTATCGTTCCCAGGGGCGGGCCCGAGGACGCCCCTCTTCTGGAATCAAACCTAGTCTGTCCTGCTTGACTGCTGGGATACAACAGGTCCTTCAATCTCCCTTCTCGGACCAGCTGATCTAAGTGGTCCCACAAGTTCCTGCAGTCCTCGGTTGTATGTCCTTGGTCTTGGTGATATTGACAATAGAGGCTTTGATTGCGCCTCATTGCATTCCCCGCCATTTTGTTCGGCCATTTAAAGAATGGCTCGTTCTTAATTTTTTCCAAGACCTTACTGACTGGCTCTCGGAATACCGCGTTGACAGCTTGGGCGTTGGAGGAATCTGACTGCCCGACAAAGTCTCTCCGTGGCCGATTGTTACTAAATCGGTCCGACCTGAAATCCCTACGCTCCTGAGGGTTAATCTTGGTTTTACCCTTTCCTTGCTGCTGGTCCTCTTCAACCCTTTTGTATTTGCTTATTCGATCCATAAGCTGACGCACACTGGTGACCGGTTTACCAGTGAGAGACTTCCTTAATCCATGCTCAGTAGGCAAGCCGCCCTTAAAAGTGCTGATGGCCACGTCCTCAAAATCACCATCTATTTCGTTATACGTCTCCCAATATCTGTCCGAGTACGTTTTCAGGGTTTCCCCCTCCCGCATGGACAAAGACAGTAAAGAATCCAAAGGGCGAGGCACCCTACTGCATGTGATAAAACGAGAACCAAAAGCCTGCGTAAGCTCCTTAAAGGAACTTATGGAGTTAGGTCTCAACCCATCAAACCACCTCATGGCCACGGGCCCTAAGCTGGAAGGAAAGACTTTACACATCAAGGCCTCGTCCTTGGAATAGACGGCCATCTTCTGGTTGAATTGGCTTACGTGCTCTACTGGATCCGTTCGGCCGTAATAAGTGGTGAAAGTAGGCTGATGGAATCGCCGAGGAAGCTCTGCCCTTTCGATGCGATGCGTAAAGGGGGACCTAGAAATTTGATTCAACGCCTTGCTCATGGCGTCATTCTCCAGCCCCTTCAGAGGTGGACTCTTACGCTTTCGCTTATGAACGTTTTCCTCGTGATAGGAGAAAAGCTCGCTCGACGGTGTCCTATGGTCGCGTTTGTACGTAACATCATCTTCATCATTTGAGGAAGCACCAGAACTAGAAGGGGCTCGTCGTCGATGCGCATGGCGTAACTCCCGCTTCAGATCATCGATCTCCCTTTGCATGGCTCTGTTACTTCGTTCCTGAGGAAAATGATTCCCCATTTGAGGATGACTTCCGCTAGTCTGTGTGGTATGTGGGCTACCCTCCCTATCTCTCCTACGCTCAAGATTATGGAAGGCGTCTTGCTGATGGGAGCCCCTGGATTCCTGTGGGTGGGGACCTGATCCTACCATGGTGAAACGTTGCGCTCACTATTATCCAAATTCTTCCCACAGACGGCGCCAATTGTAGCGTAACGAACTGGTACACAGGGCCCAATAAGTCCACTGCAATATGTATTTGTAGAGAGTGGGCTTAAGAATTAGATTCGAATGATGAGGGCTTTGTTTTTCCTATTCTCAAAGACAAACTAAGAAACAGTTTTAGAAGGCCCAAAGCACACCAGAATATCTTGGAATAATTCTATTTTATATAGGTCCGAGGAGGAACCTTTTTATCGTGTTGTTCATGTTACAAATATTCCTTTTTCCTTTTGTTTTTCTCTCTCTTTCCTTTCTAAAAAATTCGTCCCCCTCTCAATGGAGGAGGAATGGCATTATATAATCATATTCTAAGCATCCTATCCTTACACTTGTCATTCATCTAAGGTGCCCCTTGATACTTATCCCACCAGATCTTTTCTTTGTCCTCCCTGTGAGAGGTCATAGTCTTGGTAGCACTGTTCAGAGGTCTTCTCCACATAAATGCGGCCAGAAAAGTAGTTTGCAGGGTATTTAATGTGGTGGTAACAGCTTTTCTACAGATATTTTCAGGGATCTTTTCCCTCCCAGTAAGCTCACCAAGTTTATCTCTGTCATAGGGGATTTCAGGGAGATTACTTTGGCCACTGAGATTCTTCCTTGAACTGAAAGCCTTATATCCGAGGACTATACTCTCCTCGGACGGAATCGCCGGTCCTATGTGCGAATCTTTCGAAAGTTGAATGCTTTGATAGCTACCACATTGCTCGGCCCATGAGACCTCCTCGGACCAAGCCCACGGCCCAAGATGTGAGAACCTTGGTTATTTGTCCCCACAATATATATAACTAGAAAATATTAATTTGTATATGAAAAAAACTTGAGAGAGAGAGAGAGAATTGAATCTCTTGATAAATTTGTTACTTGCAATATAATATACCTTTCAGATGAAAATCTCCAAATGAACAAAATACTTTAAAAAAAAAGAAAAAAAGAGCTAGAAGATAATAAAAATAATATGAAAATTATCATAATAATAATTGTGGGGTCAAAGAGTTTGGCCACCCCGGCCCACTTTATACTAAGCCCAAAGCCCAAGTCGAGGAAGAAGGAATACCCGAGGACGAACGAAGAAGGTTCGAATTGCCAAGAAGCATTGCCGAGGACAATCCTGTCCTCGGCGAACCGAAATCATGAAAGGGAAGAGCAGCACGCCATCAAGGGCAGCCTCGTAGAGCATCTCAAGAAACAGGACGAGTACAGTGGGTCAGCCATAGGAGCTTGGCGGAGGAGCAATTCAAGGAGAAACTGTCACCTCCACATTAAATGCCCACAACTAACGTTCTGGCCGCATTAATGGGGAAATGACCCCTGAACAGTGCTGCTTTGGTTGCTGCAACTCACAAAAGGTTGAGAACGGCGGCTGATGGGACAAGCACTCAAGTAGTGACATGCACGATCGACAAATGGGGGGTCAAGATCAACTAAAAGGGAATATATAATGTAAGAGGTCCTCCAGAAAAGGGATCGGAAGTTGGGAGCAGAAAACACTATAGCTACTAGTATCATCCTTGTAACCTTTGTAACCAAGCACTGAAGAAGCAATAAGAACAAATAGCTCCTTGGACTAGTGCCCAAGATAGAATTTCATACGTAAAGCCCATTTCCTTATTATTTAGCGCACTCATAACCATGTTTATTCGTTGTTATCCTTACTAAAACCTAGTTCTTAAACACATTCTCTACAAATTTATTGTATTGGGCTAGTTGGGCCTGAGTCCACTCTTTCAATAAAAGAAGTGCTCAAACTCAGTCCCTACAATAATAATGTTCAAACATGTAATATAAAAAATCTTGATTATACAAAAAAAGATTAGCTTCTTTTTCAAATGCATGCATCGCTTAGAGAATTTCTCCCAACACTTGTTACAATTGCTTTTGTACAAATAAATTTTTCAAAATTAAAATTGATAAAATCTTATTTAGAATTGATTATATTACAAGAAGAGATAGTGGACTAGCTACTAAAATGATAAAAAAGATGTTAGTAAAATCTTAATACAAAAACTTAATCATTTGCATTTCAAAAAGTAAGAAGAGTACTTTTAATTAAAAAAAATTAGAAAATAAAAAGTTAAATATATATTATTTAATTGGAATTTAAATATATATGTATATATTTATATATATATATATAAACAAATCATCTAAATTTATTACATTAGACCTCAAATTGTATTCAACCAACACTGACTATGCCCGAGTTACTTTGAATTTTATTGATTGCAACAACACAGGATTAGGCTAAACTAAACTATCATTACAAAAATTGTGAAGTAGAGTAGTTAAGAGTTAAGACCCAAAAAAGAAATTCAAGTAGCTAACAACCCTAGGTTCACCAGAATAGAAGTAGTTAAGCCTTTGTCCAAATCCAAGCCAACCTCCATTTGAGACTAGCCAGCAGAAACAATGATAAATACCATTGATGTTCTATGGGATCACTATCAATATGCTCATTTTACCATTTATAAGGGGTTTTTTTTTTTTTTTTTAACGTGATATGTATATTTTATCCAAGATATAATTCTACTCTACTCTAGTCTTATCTAAGTATATGTATATGAAATTCTCTCCTGAAAACTTGAACACTGGTTCTTCCCCCCATACCCCACAAACACTTATACTTGTGGAGTAACCAGCACACCAATGATGCACAATGGTAATATAATAAAAGAGTAATGCTACAAACACAAATTATTTTACAACATTTTTACATATTGTTGATGTGGCTTAAGTATTTTCTAAATAATTATTGGTAATTAAAAATATGATGTTAGTAGTGCCCTAGATTAGAACTAGTAAGAACATTGGTTCTTCCCCCCTACCTCAAAAATACTTATACTTGTGGAGTGACCAGTACACCAATGATGCGCAATGGTAATATAATAAAAGAGTAATACTACTACAGACACAAACTATTTTACAACATTTTTACAAATTGCTGATGTGGCTTAAGTATTTTCTAAATAATTATTGGTAAGTAAAAACGTGATGTTAGTGGTGCCCCAGATTAAAACTAGTAAGAATTTGTTACATCAATAGTTTGTAAAAATGTTGTAAAATAATTTGTATCTATGACATTACTCATAATAAAATTTAATCCTATGATATTTGTTTCATGATAATTGTTCTTACAAAGGACTTTACAGCTAATTAAAACTCACTTACCATTTATATATAATTTATAAATAATCAAAATAATCAATCATAAGTTAACTTATCAGACATCTCAATCAGTGTATTGAAATATTTTGTCTTGATCATTGAGCATCCATAAATGCTTTTAACTTTTAAGACTCTTAAAAAAAAAAAAAAAAAAAAAAAAAAAAAAAAAGCATCATTAGCGAGAAGTTTCAGGGCATTATATACTGTAACTTCAAACCGGGTCCCTTGATTAGAGTTAAAGAATTCATAAACGAGGACGAGAAGTTCAAACTTCAAAGTTCAAACTTAAACTTCAAAGTCAAACGCCCAGTCCACACGTTGGAATATACTACTTTTCGGGTCAACTCGGAAATTTCCATAGTTGGTGAGGTCAACAGATTCGAAAGGACGCGAACGCGATTCACGGGGAAAAAAATGGAAATACGCTACTATAGCACTCCTGTTTCAAGCTGTAAATTCTTTGATTGATTATTGTTCTTTTCTTTGGACGGCATGATACATACAAACGATAAAAGTTTTTTTTTTTTTTTTTTTTTTTTAATTGTCTCAAATTTCATATTTAATAATGGATTCACCTTCAGATCTTTTTTTCTTTAATTAAATTATTTTATAGAACATGTCATCTATTTTATAAATAAGAAGAATACCCTTAAATTACTAGATTATTGATATATGACTCATAGTTGGTATTGTTCTATTGGAGTTCAAACGACACCTCGTTATGTTTCCAATTAAGATATTGAGAGTTTAAGGAGCTCTTTGGCTGTGTTTTCAGTTTTTGTTTCCATCATTCAATTCTCTGATTTTTGAGTGATAAGTTATGGAAACTGAAAACACATTTTAAATGTTTTCAGTTTCCAAAACTCAATTTCTTATGACATTTTCGTAAATATATTCACATGGTGGCCCCCATTTTCTGTGTTCTGTCTTTTTCTTGTCAGCTCATTAACTACCAACGACTCTCTCATCCTTCAGACCATCTCTTTTTTTTCTTTTTTTTTCCTCTTCCTCTTCTCTTCCCAAGCCACTCTCTTCTCTCCATACCCATCTGCCATTAACACAGCCCATCCTTCAGACCATCTCTTTTCCTCTTTCTTTTCTGAGAGCATTGCGAATTTTTTTTTCTTCGTTGTAAGCATTTTTTTTTTTTTTTTTTGTCTCAGCTCTGCAGCTCTTTCTTTCTTTTTTTTTCTTTTTTTGTTCTTCATCACATAATATTTTTGGTCTTCGCTGCACTCCATGACCGGGTAAGGATGGGTTTGGATTTGGATTTAGGGTTTCAAAATACAAACATGAATGGGTTTCAAAATACCCATTCCTTGAACACGGCGGTTAGGGTTTCGGCGGTGGTGTTCCAATCGAGACCGTGGACGAAGATATTGAGGTGGGCCGGGTCCTCATCCGCCACCTTTCAGATCCTATCCGCCACATCACGATGCTTATCCGCTGCTTTGCGGAGTAGGTTTATAATCTGGTCCTTACTGAAAGGTTCCAGAAGGTTTTGTATCGGCTCGTTGTTGTCGTCGTCGCCATCGGTTCCGGCTGAGGTGGAGGTGGAATTAGCCGTCTGATTGGCCGCATTTTGTTGTTGTTGTTGTTGCTGTTTTTGTTATTGTGGTTGAAGTTGGGTTCGGGTTTGTGTTTGTGTTTTGGGAGAGTAACAGGGGTGAAGGGGAAATGAGAAAAGAGAAAATGGTGGGGAATGGGTTCCACGGGTAGGCTTAACAGAAGGGTTTGACCAATTTATAGGTATGGGTCCCATAAAAAAGTAGAAAAATTGAGTGATGAGAAGTTGAGTGAAGTGTGCCAAACGGGTGGGTATAGGAAATTGGGGTATTTTAAGTAATAAGTGATGAGTGAGGAGTGAGGAGTGATAAGTGACAAAAATTGAGTGACGAGTGATGAAAAAAAAAAAAACCAAACAGCCCCTAAATCTCTTTTACTTACTGTAACTATTAAATATAGAATCATATTAGAGATACAAACTATTTTACAAAAAATTTTACAAGCTGCTAATGTGGTGAGTGATTATTAGTAAATGAAAAAGTGATATTAATGGTAGGCCTAAATGAAAACCAATAAAAGATTGGTCACATCAACATTTTGTAAAAATATTGTAAAATAATTTGTGACGAATTTGCTTACTCTTAAATAGTTTGTACAATGTTGTAGCATTACTCTTAAATATATAAGCAGGATTGCTGCTAGACGAATTTGCTAATCTCAAGCATACCAAGCCCGTGGTATCTGGCAACATACAATGAACTCTAATATTCCCTTAGTACAAAATCAATGTTGATGGAGCTATCTTTGCCCAACTACATGCTTCAGGTGTAGGTATTGTAATCCGAGACCATGAAGGAAGAGTAGAAGTGACTTTGACCAAGAAGTTGTATAAACCATCGGGGCCTTTGGAAGTCGAAGCTAAGGCTTTGGAGAAGTAGTAAACTTTGCTTGGGATGTTGGCATACACGATGTGATCTTTGAGTGGGACTCACAATTAGTTTTGGATGCAGAGTTAGGCATAAACCACAAACAATCGTCTCTATTTACAACATTATCTCAGGAATGTGCAGAAGTTATAAGATTTCAAATCTGTGTAAATCTTATATAGTCATAGGAAAATCCTAATATGATTGAATCTATATTGACTCAAGATATATTGAATTTATCTTCTTCTTAATAAAATTGCAATATTCTCATAAAAAACTATTTAGGCAAAATTCATAAAATTTATGGAATAACTTACTAAGGTCTTAACTTTTAGTTTTAGTACCATTCTTGATGTTTCTAATTTTTTTTTTTTTTTTTTTTTAAGTTTTATATAAAAATGAATAAAGAAGCCAAAGGGCTTGAAGCTTAATTGATATATTTTTAGTGTTTTTAATGGAGATCTAAATCTTCAATTCTCTCTTTCCTAACAATTGAATCATATATATGTTTAATAAGATCATTTAGCTTCAGAAGTTAAATTCAAATAATTTTTTAAAAGAGTTTTAACTTATGGCGTATTTTTTTTTTTTTTAAGTTTCAACCTATGGCGTCTGCTTCTGATGATAACTCTTTTATCATCAGATTAAGATACCAATTGATTTTTGGTGTAGGTGGGGATCAAACCCCATATCTCTTACTTGTCGATAAGAGATTTTATTAGTTGAAATAACTGGAACCTTGAATTCAAATCATATGGTCATATTAAAAAGAACCATTACATTTAATCATGAAATGTAATGGTGTTAGTGCTTCAGAAATTTTATTGGAAATGCTAAACTTAATTAATAAAGTCTTTTAACATTTGGAGGTTTATGAATGGGAAGTGTGGTTTAATGAGAGAGAGAGAGAGACTTTGCAATTTTCAGAATTATTATTATTTTTACTAACAATTTTACAAGATCAATATTGTTATTATACAAATTCTTGGTATAAACTAAGAAGTATGAACATATTTATTTTTAACAAAATATCATATGGTTACAGGAAAAATTAAATTTAGACAGCAGCAATTTCATGGTTATTACTTATTAGAGGCATTGCAAGTGAAATTAGGATGAACAATGGTCCCTCAACAAACATGGATGTATGATCGTCATTGGATTTAGTAGTAAATTTTTTATGGTGACTACAATTCAAATTACCATATTTATAAATAGAGAAAATGAACCAAGGGCTATTTAAACTCAACTGATTGGTACCTATGGATATTTTCAATAGAAATATCTAAGAATTTCTTCTCTTCCATTGCTTTCAAGTCATGTATAAAAAATAAATAGAGATAAGGAAGGGGGAGGTGGAACAAAACCGTAGGATGAGGTAGGTTTACTATTATGGAAAGCACAATGCTGAAATATATATATATATATATATATATATATTTTTTGAGAATCCAGACACTTGGAGATTGATTTTAGTAATCAAATAAATGATAATGGACTGTAGTACGGAATTTTAGCTTGTTTTGTAGTATAATTAATGAATCCACGCGTTAATTGATATAAATCACGAAATTTAACTTTTCTTGTAATTGTAAGGGTGTGTTTCTTACGTAAGAATTAGGGATGAGACTTATTAATTCTTGACAATTACATTATTAGTTTAACAAAATTTTCAAAAATTACAATTCTCATTGTAAGGACACAAATTGACCTACAGCTCAGGAACAACCAGATAGTGGCCCAATGAGCCTACAACAATGAATTTGTTAGAGAGTGGGTAGGATATTGACTACTTAATGAGCTAAAGTTAATCACAATGAGAAGAAATGCCAAATAAAAGGCTAGGAACACACAATTATGAATAAAAAGGGATCTTCGGTCCAACCCGAGGAAGATCTTTTTTATATATATGTTTTGCTTTCTCTCTTTCACAAGTCCTCTCCCCCCTTCTCCCTGGATCTTTCTTTTCCTTTTATATTTACACATAGATTATCTTCATCCTACACTTGGAGGGTTGAGATTGCATTTTTAGGACTTTTGTCCCATCTAGAACATACTAGTAAGCTTTTACCTTGCAACTCGTGCCAAGTCTACTTTCTTCCCTCTGTGATATTTTAACCTTATGTGCCTCCTATGGTTCCTGCTCGTCCCCCAGATCAACGAGTGCTCGTCTCGTGGTTATCCAGTGCTCGTCCCCGAGGTCCTAGGTGTATCCTAGGAAATCACCTTAGCAATCCAATTAAATGAGACTAGGGATCCTCGTCCATACACTCATAATCATATAAAAGTCTCACTCTTTTTATTCAACAGGAAAAGGGAAGAGAATCCTCCAAATTGATTTAACAGATCTTGAATTCTTGTTTAAATAAGTCATATCATTAAAGCACATGAATGATCGATTCAATCGAAAGAATTTTCTCTCAAATCAATTTGGAAAAAAATTCAATAAAAAACCAAATGGTGGAGCCTAACTTACCAATGACTAAGTCTCAACCATGTACCTTGTACAAATGGTGGAGCTGGAGCACTGGAGCCTAGACTTTATACATTTTAATTTCCTTTAATCAAAGTTCCATTTCACAAAAAAAAAAAAAAAAAAAAAAAAAAAAAAGGTCTCAACCATGTAAACAGTAAAGAAATTTTTTGCTTATAAAAAAAAAAAAAAAGAAAAAAAAGTAAGAATGGAATGAATTTACTTCCCAATTAATTCATGAAAGAAAAAAAATACAAAAAAATGGTAGTGTCTTAAGTCTTAACGGCTAAAAATAAAAGATAGTAGCTGAAACTGAAAAGTGAAATCAAAACAGCCAATGGGCAAGTAAATGACAAAATATCATTAGTTGTCTTGTTGGTCAAACAAGATAGGGTGATAAAACCACAGAAACTTTTGTAAACGTAAACCCAGGCTAAATAAATTTTCTTCTGCAACTTGTCTCTGTTTGGATAAGTTTAGTTTCATTTTAATAGAACTTTCCTCTGCAACGTGGCTTTGTTTGGATAAGTTTAGTTTCACCTTTCCTTTTTTCTTTTTTTCCTTCTTTTTTTATTTATAATTTTTATAATTTTTTTATACAAGATAGAAATTCTACTTTAGAATAATCTAAGTGTATATGTGTGTGAAACTCTCTCCTAAAGACTCGAACTCCAGTCCTTACCCCCCACATCTTACAAACACTTATACTTGTAATATGACCATTGCACCAAAGGTGTGCGGTGGTTAGTTTCACATTTCAAAAGATAATGTTGAGCTTTTTAAAGCATAGCAAATTTTTTTTGGCTAAAATTTTAAAGCATTACACTTTCTATACTATAACTATATCTTTTTATTATTATTTAGAAATGGTTAAAAATTTTATTTATAAACTTAAAAGGATTTTACATTATTGGTTAAAACAAAAAAACAAGAGGGTGTGTCCTCTAATCAAAGATAATTTGATTGCTCTTTATCATCAAATAAAGATATCAATTAGTTTATAGTAAAAACGGGGATTGAACTCATATATTTTATTTGAAGAGAAGAAACTTTACTAATTAAGTTAACTAAAACCCACTTTATTATCAATTATATATACAAAAACAAACTCCTAGGAATAAAGTATGTCAAAAACAACTTGATTTTTAATAAATGGAAAAACAAATGTGAAAAAATCATCCCTTCAATAAATTGATTGGAAGAGAAACTCACATTAACGAATCTTGCATATATAAATAAACTATTTTGTATAAGATGACATTGGAAAAATAAAACAGAAAAGATGTTAACCAAGACAAAGAAGAAAAAAGAATTTGGAAGAGAACTCAAAAGAACGAAATCACAAAGTTTCTTACTTACTAAAAGGTATCGAAAGGAAGAGACTTATATTCATGCGATGAATGTCTCTCTAAATATAAGTATATACTTTTTACTTAATGAATACAATATAACTTATGAAAATAGAATAATCCAAATGCTAACTAAATCAACGTCCAAAGATAAGCGACTTGAAAGTTGAAACTTAATTAATAATTTTTTGTTATTTTTAACAGAGAAGTTTAAAGTTCAAATTTTCTTTTCCTATCATAATTATTGATTTTTAAAAAAAGTCAACTTCCAATAAAAATATAATAAAAAAAATAATTATAATTTTAAAAATTACCTCTTTTTTTGAGAAAAAAATTTAAAGATTATCTAAAAGAGTAAAACCACTTACGCATCCAAGTAAAACCTATCCTTGGTTGGATAGGTTTTTTATTTTATTTTATTTTATTTTTTTATAATTATTATTACAAAAGTTTGAAAGATTGGTTGGACCCAGTTGGTCCAACCCAAGTAAGTGGCAATATCTAATTAAACCAAAAAAGCAAAATCATTCCCATAAAAAAAAAAAATCAAAAAAAATCATAGCCATCCAATCCAATGAGGAAACAATTATTCCAAAAAAAAAAAAAAAAAACCAACTAGGAAACAAGGACCTATTTGCAAAAAAAAAAAAAAAAACGTAAAGAGAGAGAGAGAGTCACAGATAGAGAGACAACAAAACACAAACTCGAAGCACCTTCCACTCTAGGACCGTGCCTCTTCTTCGTACTAACTCTCATACCGAGGCAATTTTTGCCTTTTTTTCACTTTTATTTTATTATTTATTATTTATATTCTTATTTAGTTTTTAGTTTCTTTTAGTACTTTCTATTATTCTTTGCCTCCCCAAGTGGGAACTCTTGAGTTGTGGGTTAGAGAGATAGAGATATAGATAGTGCAGAGCAAAAGTGAAAATCCCTATGGTTGGAGTGGATTTTTGGGTTTGACCAAGACTTCATCGTGACCCAGGTGAGCAAAACTCTTTCTTTTTGGTTGCAGTTGTGATTTTTAGCTTGATTTCTGTGTTTTATGGAAGCAAATCTATTTGGGTTTTATTAAAATGGTATGTTCTTGAAGTTAATGACTTTATAAGAGAGCAAATGGTAGCTGTTACTGTACATGGTATTTGTCATCTTTTTTTTGGTGTGTATAGATTGGTTGGTGCAAGATCTTTGTTGGGGTTTTTCTGCTGGATTTGATGGTCTGAGTGGTATTAGATTTTAGGTTTTAGTCTTTTTTTTTGGTTTAATCTTTCAAATATTTTTACCATATAAATGAGAATTTAGAACATGATTGAGGATCTGATTTATTTATTTGTTTGTTTTTGGTAGGGATTAGGATGTAACTAATGGGTTGAAAGCAACAAAAACAAAAAAAAAAATGATGGGGAGTTATAGTGAAGAGGAAGAGGATCAATTTTTTGATTCACGAGAGGAGATATCTTCCGTGTCTGATTTGGGTTCGGATTGCTCCGAGGACTGTAGTTCTAGTAATGGCCACTTTGACAGTGTTTTGAATAGATTTTGCAATGAAATTTGGACTAAGAACCCAGAAAGTGTACATGAGCGTCGCAGTAGGTTTCTAAAATGGATGGGCTTAAGTTTGGATTTGAACTTGGTTATGAGAGAGGAGGATGGATCGTGTGACAAAATTGAAATGGCTATTGACAGAATCATGGAAAGTAGTGGGGCAGTGCTGAGAACTCAGGGTTTTGAAGAGGGATTTTCTCTTAGTACCATGTCAGATGAAGTGCCAGAATCCTTAGAAAATGGTGCTTCAGAGGATAATTTTGTGTGTAAAATCAAGAATTTGGATGATGGAACTGAGTTTGTTGTGGATGAATTGGGGCAGGATGGAATGCTTAGTAGACTACGTGAAGTGGGTTCCAATCGATCCATTAGTTTTCAAGAGTTTCATAGAAATTTTGGGCCTTCTCCTTTAGTTCATCATCACTTGCGGAGAGAAATTGATGAGGCAAGGTATTTGGTAGATGCAAAAAAGAAAGTGAGGAGGGGTTGGCTAAGGTCATTAGGTGCTGCAGCATGTATTGTTGATACTGCTGCTCTACAGACCAGTGATCTTGAATCAGCATTAGGGACGGGGATGCGAAGAGTTCGGGTTCATCCCTATAGTAAGAGGTCCAAAGAACTGTCCTCCCTTTATGTTTGCCAGGAATTTGTAGCACATGAGGGGCCAATATTGACAATGAAGTTTAGTCTTGATGGAAGATATTTGGCAAGTGCTGGCAAAGATGGAATTGTGCGTGTGTGGAAGGTGATTGAGGAAGAGAGCTCAGACACTTTTGAAAATCTAGAAACTGATCCTTCATGTGTATACTTTACAGTGAATCATCTTTCCAAATTGTCTCCTCTTGATGTTGACAAAGGGAAATTCGGTAAGATGGAGAAATTGAGGAAATCTTCAGACTCAGTTTGTGCCATTCTCCCTACAAAGGTTTTCCGGATATGGGAGAAGCCTCTACATGAGTTTCAGGGACATAGTGGCGACATCTTGGATCTCTCATGGTCCACGAAGGGGGTTAGTATTTGGAATCGAGCAAGGTTTTCATTTTTACCTTTTGTTTTTATTGCTTCCTGAATTTGATGAGTATTGATGCCATTTTCGTTTTTTGGGTACTTGCCTCAGTTTCTGCTGTCATCCTCTGTTGATAAGACAGTTCGTCTATGGCAAGTGGGATGTGACAGATGCCTAAGAGTTTTCTCCCATAATAATTATGGTGAGCCTGCTGATTGTTCATATTAATCTCTAACATCTACTTGTTCAATGCTTTGTTTAATGTTAGTTGATCTATGTTGGTTTATTTCTAACTCTGTTCTCCCATTTTGTTTCAAGTCATTTCACACTGATTTTTATACTGTTATTATTTATGCAGTGACATGTGTTAATTTTAACCCTGTGGATGGAAATTACTTCATCAGCGGTTCAATTGATGGAAAAGTTCGAATCTGGGAAATTGTTGGCTGTAAGGTTGTTGATTATATTGATACCAGAGAGATAGTCACTGCTGTGTGTTATCGGCCTGATGGAAAGGTATGGCAACTTTTATGGGTTTAGCTTCTGCCATGAAACATTTAGCATGATATACTGAATTGATCAACTTTTGCAGGGAGGAATTGTTGGTACCATGACCGGGAACTGCCGATTTTATGATATCATAGGTATACATATCTTCCTGGAACAACCAAACGAATTTATGTTTTTAGTTAATCTCTGCAGCATGTTAATCTTTACAATTCTAGTGAGAGAGAGAGAGAGAGAGAGAGAGAGAGAGAGAGAGAGAGAGAGAGAGAGAAAACCTGTTTTAACTAGCTAATGAGCTATAGCTAAACTGGCACTTCATTCTCCTATAATAATGGGATGGAGGGTGAGGTCATGGGTTCAAGATCCACTGGCTGTGTGTGTGTGACTTACAAATAACAAAAATGTTGTAATTACAAAGAATTATAATAATTAGTTGGTTAACTAGTATTTACTTTTTGACCACTGACTTCTTAACAGGATGGAATTCTCTTGTCTGCATATTGGCTTGAGGATATGTTCGTATCTGTACTGATTTCTCTAGGTTTTTTTTTTTGGTGTGTTGTGTGTGTGTGTGTGTGTGTGGCTTAAGTGGTCTTAGTGATCCATGATAGAATTGCTGAACAACAGGAATGGCAGAGTTGATGTTAATTTGAATAGGTGCATTATGGAGTTGCATTGATGGAAACATGTTTATGCGGAAACAAATGGATAATATAACTGGCTGTTGTGATGATTTTAGATACATTTGTTTAACATGGTTTTTGAAATTTTATAAGAGGCTGTCAAATTCCAGGTATCAGCCTCTAATAAATTGGGGCAAGGCTGCTTACCATGACCTCACCCAGACCCCACAAAAAGTGGAAGCTTTATGCACTGGGTACAACCATAAGAGGCTGTCATATTGATTAATCTATATATGGTTTTAGATATTGTCTTTTATTGCCCATCTATTCTGTAGAGATAGGATAACTTGTTTGACAAGTGTTGAAGACAGAAAATGCCTCATGTTGAGTTTATGATATCATAGTAGCTGATGCTCTATTTTATTCTAACATGTTCTATTCATGAAAATTTAAAACCTCAAAACTTTATTGAAGGGTTAAATAAATTTTTATGGGTCAACTTTTTTATTTTATTTTATAAATTCTTTGCACATTAGATTTTCTAATTCTGATTTAATACAAATATGCTTGCATGGTTTATTGCTAACTTATAGTGTTTTGTTTGTTTCAGATAATCATCTGCAACTGGATGCTCAAATATACTTACAGGGAAAAAAGAAGTCACCAGGCAAGAGGATAACTGGCTTTCAGGTTGTTAAATTATATCCACTATTTTGTTCCATAATTCGTGCTCTTTTTAGTTTTTACTAACTAATTTAGTGGAAAAGACTAACTTAATATGGCTTTACTCTTTAGTTTTCCCAAAGTGACGTGAGCAAAGTAATGGTCACTTCCGCTGATTCAGTAGTCCGTATTCTTATGGGGGTTGATGTCATATGCAAATTCAAGGGTATGTTTTTGGGAATCATAATTCTCATTTTTCTGTTCTGCAATTTAAAAAAGTTCTTTTAGTAAATTTGCATATGCAGTCTCCATTTGTTAAAATCTACAGGAACTGTTAATAAATTTTAGGTAAAATTACAATTTTACCCCCCAGGGTTTGTTCCTATCACAATTAATCTATAAACTTTCAATTGTTACATTTGACCTTCTAAAGTTTGGATTAAAATGAAATCCATAGGGTTCCGTCTAAATTAACAGATTTTGCATCTTGTGGACAAACTTTTTTATTTACAACTTACCCCCTTGTGGTTTAACCCTATCACAATTTAGTCCCCAAAATATTCAATTGTGACATTTTGGCCCCCTAAAGTTTAGTTTAAAATGAAGTCTTTAACGGGTATTTGGATGGAACCCTAACGATATCATATAATTCCAAACTGTTAGGGGTCAAATATAGCAATTGAAAATTTGTGGACTAAGATGTGATAGGACCAAATCACAGGAGGCTAAATTGTAATTCCGTTGGTGGGTTCCAGTTAATTCAACTGGTAGTCCTTTGTTGTCAAATAAGGGACTTGGGTTCGAATCTTGCTTACACCAAAACCAATTAGCGTCTTAGTCTAATGATAAAGAGCAATCATCATGGAGTGGACATTATAGGTTCAAATCCTATTGTATCTATTCCAAAAAAAAAATTTGTAATTCTCCCCAAATTTTATGAAGTTTATGTTCATTTTATTGTTAATTGTTAACTCTCTGCGTCTTCCATTTTCAGGTCTTAAAAATGCGGGAAGCCAGATGTCTGCGTCTTTTACCTTAGATGGGAAACATATTGTCTCTGCAAGTGACGATTCAAATGTCCACATCTGGAACTATGCAAGCCAGGACAAGGTTTCTTCTCGGGCAAAGACTATTTGGTCTAGTGAGAGTTTCCTGTCCCACAATGCATCAATTGCTATACCTTGGTGTGGCATGCAAGCATTGTCAGAAACACTTCCCTCCCCAACATTGAGCGCAGATGTATGGGGTAGTAGTGTCAAAAGTGGATCGAAACATCGCAATTTTGATGAGAATTCCGACCAAAAAATGCCTCTATCTTCACCTGATTGTTTCTCTCTAAGCTGCGGGTTTTTGTTGGAGTCTTTGCCAAAGGGATCCGCAACCTGGCCTGAGGAGAAACTTTCTGATTCAAGCCCAATAGCTATTCCACCTTCGATATGTAAATCTGAGTACAAATTTTTGAAGAATGCTTGTCAGAGCTTGTTCAGTTCTCCTCACATGTGGGGTCTTGTGGTTGTGACTGCAGGCTGGGATGGGCGGATTAGAACGTACCACAATTATGGGTTACCCGTTCATATTTGAAAATATAGGTCTTACTTTCGGATTTGCAATATGTCATTGCAGATCTGAGTACAAGATTTTGAAGAATCCTTGCCACAGCTCACTTCTCACATCCTTGTGGTCATGACAGCAGGCTGGGATGGACAGATTAGAATGTACCGCAATTATAGATTACCTATTCCTCTCTGAAATCCTGTGTTTGGGAAGATCATCAGACCTTAGTTTCAGTTGTATGGAACTTTGAAGACATTGATTCTCGTTGTAGCAGGATGCAAGGGGTTTAGATTCAAATGATTCATATACATGACAGTTCTGTTGTTTGTGAGGAAAAAAAAGGGTTGGGGGCAGGGGGGGATCTAGTGTGGATCCTTTATAGATTACAAAGTGTATTATACTTCAGTCTGGGCATGCCAATTGGCAAAGTCTTTTTTTTTTTACTGCGGTCCAACCAGGTCTCAAAAGGAGCCTTTGGATTGCTCTTGTATTGGATTCTCATAATACAGGTTTAATTATATGATTCTTTTATTTGTTTAAGACTTGAGGACTGTCAGCTCAAAGTTATAGAGTTTCATGTGCTTATGGTCTCCCTTGTTGTGTGTTTAAATTGCTAGTATTAGAACCAACATCTATGGGGTTTTCTTTTAGAGAGCTTGGCTGAAATTTTATTTATGAAAAGTAAGTTTTGTGTGAGATGGGGAGTACCACTCTCAGCCAGTTCAATTTTATTTGTTGTGTGATAAATGCCAATGCCAATGCCAATGCATAGATAATGGCCTTTCTGAGTAGCTGAAATTTCTTTTGAATTTCATGCCACTTCTTACTTAGTGGGACTAAAGTAGCATATTGCTTGTGTCGAGGTGTCTGTAGTATAAAGTTTCAGAATCTCTAAAAAGGATAACCAAGATTGAACGGTTCACCAATTATGTGGGGAGTAGGGAGCTGGGGTTTGGTGCTGGTGAGAGCCATCAGCTTCCTTCTTAAGAAGCAGAGTGGATGTCTGAGGTCAGGCCAATGAACCCAATCTGAGTTGCTATACAATTTGGCAAACGCTTATGACATGTAACTATCCCTATTTAACAACAAACATTGCATATGCTTTTTTCTATGTCCAAGTGGTAATGGCAACAATAATGTATGTAAAGGATTAATTATATTGGAGAGATCATGCACTATAAGAATGTTAGAGCTCTATTATCAACAACAAAACAGGAGAAACTTCTAACAAATAATTTCAATCTTTAGGACAATTATAATTTATCCTTGGTGGTTTTATCTTATCACAATTCAATTTACAAAATTTTCATTGTTATATTTTATCCTAAAAGTTTGGACTAAAAGGAAATTTTTAGGATACAGTTCGAAGTAACTCTAACGATTTCATTTTAATCCAAATTTTGGAAATCAAAATGTAACAATTGAAAAAACAAAAGTGGGACTAAATTATTATTGGTCAAATTACAATTTACAAATGAGTAATTTGTTTTGTCTAAAAAAATGCAAAACCTGTTAATTTGGACTGATCCTTAAGCACATTTTAATCCAAACTTTAAAGGGTCAAATGTAGTGATTGAAAGTTCGTGAAATAAATTGTAACAATGCTAAATCTCATTGGAGAAATTGTAATTTTCCCAAAGTTATTATTTTTGGAAACCAAATCATAGGTACCATCTTGTCAGTAGATGTAACAACAAAATATATTGTTATTAACTATTTTTGTGAATATTAAATGGCAGAATGGTCAACATCTTTGCAAACTGTTATTATTACACTCATAGTTGCCAAAACGTGAATCGTATCGTGAACCGATTTTTGATTTTTTCGTATTGTGTATCGTATTTTATCATGTATCGTAAGATACAAAAACACTTAATAAAATTTATAAGAAATTATAGATATACATATATAAAAGGGTATATTAATTATAAATTTTGAATATATTTAGCTAATGACTAATTTATTCACTATTTATGTAATAATATTTAACAAGCTAACTCAATAAATCAAATTAGCACGTGTTTATAACATACACATTCAAATTGCTTAAATTCAAGAGTGATAATATATTACAAATGACCCAAAAATTAATTTATTTTCATCATATTCATCATATTGGTTAATCAACTCCATCTAAGTCAATTCTATCATCACGTTTATCATTTTGCAAATTTATTTGTTCATTCAAATTTTCTTCATCGTCATTAACATTTACTATCTCTTCTTGTTCTTTTTATTTTAATAATTAAAAAAAATTTTCTTCTTGGCATTCTAGTTTCTTGAACTTATAACAATAATGAAAAAAATAAAAAATAAAAAAATTTTCAATTAATAATCTTATTCATAATATAGAAAATAAATTTGTAAATATTAAAGTGAAGTGTAAGTATGTACTGTGTAGTCCAAATTTTGTAGAAGAAAGAGAGGGAAAAAAAACTTATAAATATGTTATTTATTAGGTTAAATAAAGTAACCTAATAATTTTGTGTTTAAAACATGTCTAACAACTTGTTAGATTCAAATAAAAGTACAAATTTTAATAAAAAATCTCATTTTAAAGCATTTGTCTATGTATTGTACAATATATACGATTTTATGATGCGATACGATTTATACGATACACACACTGTATTGTACGATTCATAAATACTTACGATACGCCGATACGATACGGAACTTTTTAAACACGATATAATACGTTTCGCGTATCGTACAATACTGACAACTATGATTACACTTGCCTAATTTTACAAGTAAGCATAATTCACATTGACACATAATATTGTTCGCTCATTTGAATTTGATGTTCCCTCTATACGTGTCAATGTTCCTGTCTCACAAAATAAAAATAAAAACCTTTTGTAGCTGATATGGTTGAATTAATAAATAAAAAAAATGATGAAGATGAGCTGGGTTCGAAGTGGCCTTAGATAGATGAGAAAATGCAGTGATAATGAAGCCTACGGAATGAAATATTTGCCTGCTATTAAAAGGCAAAACTGCTTTTGGTCTAGGAATTGTACTAATCGCAGCATAATAGTTACATAATATACCCAAAAGTAAAAATAAAGGGTCTAGTTTCTAGCCTAGCGATTATGGGAAACAGTCAAATAAAAGGTGTCACTGTCACCTCTAAATGGTAAATTGTACGATAATAAGGACTTAACATGCCGCAGACTTGTGGCCCATAGAGATGCACCAAGGACCTTCCAAAATGCTTTGCATCAATGGGCTTCATGGGTCAATTATAGAGCCTATCAGAGAGAAATAGCAACTATGTTTTAGGTTACCTAACCTTCTTGTCCCGGATCACCCAAGAATTTTCCAAACAAATTTTTTAAAATTTGTTACCAAAAGGATAAATTTGGAGTTTGATTCCATCGTCAAAAAAAAAAAAAAACTTTGGAGTTTGGACTTAAGAAGTAAGAACACCATAAAATAATAATAATAAATTCTACCAACACAATTTTTGACAATTATCAAGGTGACAAGTTAGTATTAGTAGGTAAAAATATAATGTTAGTAGCAAACTTAAATGAGAACTAATAAACTTAACTGTTATGAAAATTGTTGTCTGTAGCATGCTCCCATAAAATAATAACAAAAAGAGGGGAAAAACAAAGGAGGGGAGTATTTTATTTTATTTTATTTTTTGCTAAACAAATATTTTTATTAAAAGAACAAACTAAGATACAAAGAAAGCATCCTCTAACAAAACATTCACAACTATAGGAGGAGCGGAGTTAGAACCAAAAAAATCCAAAAACTCTATTACAAAGAGACCATTGTCCAAGTTCATGAGTAGCTTTGTTGGCCCTCCTTGGAACCCAACTAAAAGAAAATGAATGAACAGAATGCGCTAAGGCCTTAGTTTCTAACAAAATATTAGTAAATGCCAAGGAATAGAAGCACAAGAGGTAGAGAGGCCTTGAATACAAGTTTGGTAGTCACTTTCAATAACTACATTAACAAGATTGTATTTCACTGCAATGAAAGCTGCCCATCGTAATGCTTCTGCCACCACTTGGACAGGGATGTTGGTGTTCACTTTACAAGAAAAAGCAAACACCAGATTCTGTCTCGAATCCCTAGCTATCAATGCAACAACTGAATCTTCCGAACTCACTGCCGCATCAAAGTTGATCTTAATTACATCCTTCTCAGGCTTCATCCAATGGATACTAGCTGAAGGGAGAGGTGGTGATCTATTGGATTTGTTGGACACAACCTTCCAAAGGAGGAGAGTAGGGTTTTGTCATCTAGGTGAATAATATTGCACAACTACTTGCAACTACACTTCTGTAAAATATTTATTTTCCCCCTACTTTCACCTTTTTAGGCATAACATTTTAAAATAATTAATTATTTATTGAAAACACGATAGAGAGAAGAGAGAGAGGGAAAATGTTTTTTTTTTTTTTCCCTTGGAGGTCTGTCAAAATAAGCTCAAAAGTTTTTTTTTTTTTTTTTTTTTTTGGTTTTTTAAAGGGACATTTTTGGCGTTTGCCAAATGCACTCCAACTATCATTTTTTCAAAGGGATTATGGGTATCCTATTTACTTAGAAGAAGTGTCTTAAAAAATTTAAATTGAGAAGGAAAAAAATGACATTTAAATTGAGGGGGGAGAAAATATTTATGATTTAGCCCCACCGTGATACATTAATAATGTATTATTGATACAAATTGATGGCATAGTAAAATTTTGTAATTTCCTAGATTTCAGTCATTATGGCTAACAAGGGGTTATCAAATTCAGTATAACGCAAATAATACAAATTTTTTGTCTATTTTTTGTGTTTCACTCTATATTTTATTAATTACAACTTGTCGTGTATTTCAGAAAGAGGTGAAACATAAGATAGAATACAAAAAAATAGGACATAATATTTGTATTCGGGGGAAGTAGAGGAAAAAAGTAACTAATAAGATATATTTTTCCAAAAAAAAAACTAATAAGCTAATCAATTATTGGAAATATTATGAAATTATTTATGGTCCACCATAGTGGATGATTTTGTTTAATTCCAATTGCCAAATATGATAAGGAATGGATTAGTTGGGAATTGTTTGAATTGTCACGTAGCATAATTATATTCCTATTATTTAGTATTTTTGGCTGCTTTTGGCGCTTTTGAAAAAAATGCCAAGCTTACCAGCATGAGATTGAGAAGGCTGAAAGAATATATGCTCTAGCTCTACCCCGTATTTGGTATACTAGATGGATACTTTAAAGCAAATCGGGTTGTGAAAACTGATACAAGCATGAATATGGGTTCAGTGGGCACCACCAATCAAGCCCTTCAACATTTATGATGTGCTACTTAAATGATGAAAGGTTGAAAAATAAAGCAAAGGGGTGCATTAAAACGTACCAAAGGACAAACCTTGAAAAATGAATATGGTTCTCACGGTTAAAAGCACGCAGTTAAATAATTAAATTTATCATATCTCAATAGTTTAAACTTTTAAAAGAATCGGTAATGTAATATGGTTTTAGAGTATGAGATTTTGAGTTCGATCATTGTCTCCTCTATTCTACCTCCCATTTAAATTCTCACGTGTTAGGTCTTACCTATGAAAAGGTAGTTTCGGCCCACACGTGAGGGAGAGTGTTAGAAGTATGTGGTTAAATGATTAAATTTACCATATCCCAATAACTAAAGTTTTTGGGAGAATCAGTAATTTAACACTCACAATTCTTGGGACTTGGTTTCTAGGTATAGCCAGCCTACGCAAGGGACTTTAAGACCAGTGTAGTTCATTACTCAGTTTGGTTATGTAAAAGCACAATAGTTAGATTGTTGTCTTTTGGAATATTCTAAAAGATAACGATCTATTTATATTAAGAGTATTGTAACTCAACTAGAACTTCTTAAAAACATTTAGGATTTAATGAGAATTTATCACTTTTAGAAATGAAAACAAAACATTCTTCTCTGTAGGAATTTATAGTTTTTAACAATTGAATTTGTCACTCCATTGTTTGGTTATGTAAAAATACAATATAAATCTTTATTCCTTAGAATGGATAATTAAATAAACTTTCTAAGTTTCATATAACTCAATTGATATTTTTTGGTATTTCTAACAAAAACCTCCAGAGTTTGAATTCTCCTCTCTTGTTGTAACTATCAAATTTATCCCCTAAAAAAAAGATAACTAAAACTCAAAAAAATAATCCTAACAACATAACTTTTTTGAAATCTTGCCAAGAGAGCAAGTTATGATTGGTAACTTATTCACATGCATGTAGGGCTAATAGTTTTCAATATCACTTTTATATGAACCGAATCACTAACACCACTTGTTTTATGCATTAATCGGAAGCTGTTATCCTAGCAATTGTAAAAAAAAAATTATCCCTACATTTATTATACTTGAAAAACAACCACCTATCAAACTTGATTGTCTTCAATAATTTCTAGTGCATTAACCACTTGTTTCATGCACTAATTAGTAATTACAGGTCAATGGTTACGAAAAAAATTGTATCCCAAAAATGATTATTCTTGAAAACAACAACCTACCAAACGTGACAATTTTCTATAATTTCTAAAATAATTTAATGATTATTTCCAAAATCACTACCACATTTTAATCGAAACGATTGAGTGTGCATGTAGCCCATATATTGACCTTAGTATCATAAGTATAAACATATGCCGTAGAAACAATAGGCAAGGGATGTGATCAATGGTCAATGCTTGGAGGAAGGGCAGATCAGAGGGAAGAATGGCAGTTGAGTTTTCTTCTTAATTGTCATCAATTTTAGCAACATATATAACCTACCCTCCTAGTTTTAGACATCATGATATACCCCACACTAACACTATATCATTTGTGTTAGACACTTCATTTGTTTTTGTTACTTTATTTACATGATATGTTTTAAGTAATCTAATAGTTATTTGTTTTTAAGATGCTCTACGGGTTTACTCTAGAGTGTTCATCACGGTTCAAGGTCAAACCAACTATAAAAGAGTAGAAAAGATGGTTCTCATCTTTGTGTTTTTTTTCCTCTCTCTCGCTCTCTCTCTCATTCATTTACATGCACATGATTCTATGATATCCTAGGAGAGAAGAGAGAAATGGGAAGAGCCCCATGTTGTTCAAAAATTGGTATGAATAGGGGTCCATGGACTCCCAAAGAGGACACATTGCTCATGAACTATATTAAGGCTCATGGTGAGGGCCATTGGAGATCTTTGCCTAAAAATGCAGGTACTTCGTTTACTACTACAATAATGTATGACTAATTGCATTCTGTTTCTTAATATATAGAGATGAATTGTTTGTTAGTATTAGAAAGATAAAAATAACATGTTAAAAAAAAATCTCAACATAACTTTGATAATATGATTCAAGTATATGAGATATTAAGCAAAACAAGTTGAATTTTTGTTTTTACTCTAGATTTGGTGTTTTTTGTGCTTGAAGGGTTACTTAGATGCGGTAAGAGCTGCAGGCTAAGATGGCTGAACTATCTTCGGCCTGATATAAAGCGAGGAAACATTGCTCCTGATGAAGAAGACCTAATTATCAGGCTTCACTCACTTCTTGGCAACCGTTGGTCTCTTATTGCTGCAAGGTTGCCTGGCCGAACTGACAATGAGATAAAAAATTATTGGAATTCTCATCTAAGCAAAAAGGTCAAAAACTCAGCAATGAATATCCAAAACAACCACAAAGGAGCATCAAAATGTGTTCAAGTTCCAAACAGGCGAAAGAAGAAGAATGATAAGCAAGATAGTTCTAATGGAGAAATGATAATAAAGACAAAAGTTCATCAACCAAAGGCTGTGAGGGTTTCACCTTTTTCAATTACAAGGAATAATAGTATTGAAAGCATGGTAAGTGGTTCATCTAGTAATGGAGATGGAAACAATAATAATAATAATGGACTCGATCATGCAGAGGCTCTGAATTGTCCTTGGTTTTGGTCTGATCACAAAGATGCTGATATTAATGGTGGAGAGGCTCTGGTTTGTGAGAATAACCATAGTGATTTTGTGAATGATTATGATGATGCATGTTACTTTTCATGCCAAAACTACTCTGAGACTACAGAGAATATGCTTGACAAGATTTATGAGGAATATCAGCAGCTTCTAGAGGATGAAAATGAACTCCCTTTGGACTCATTTGTAAAATCCTTGTTGATTTGATTGTGTACTAATTATTAAAAAGAAGTTCCATTGTATGAATGGAAGTAGCTATCTAGTTTGGTTTATTATGGATTTGGCTGTACTAAAAATAAGATCAACGTTATGTGTTCATTAAGTTATTAGCTCATAGATCATGTGGATTATGGTGTTTAGTGATTGTATTTTTGTATCATTCACGTGCTTACCTTCCTCTTTTACTCGCCACCCTCTCGATCTACATGCACATAAATACACGTGCCGACTACCCAGCTATTTCTACCAAATACTAGTATTTTAGTTTGATTAATATTACAGACAATCATTTAAAAAAGAATTAACATCAATTGAGTTGATTATTAGTGGTTTTTATTGGTTCTCGCCTGTGTCATTATTAATATCATTTTTTTTTTTACTTATTAATAACAATTTGTCACTTCAATTGCAAGGTTTTCAAACCCGAACTGTTCATTGTACCGTAAAAGGGAGAGATTCAAGGTTTTTGATGTCGAACCGAGGTTGAACCGCGATGACGTCATAATTAATTTAATAATTAATTAAAGCCTAAATATAGATATTAAATTTATAAAACTAGCAAAATTGACTAATATATCTATATATGTGAGGGAAATTTAATGATTTTCAAGCATATATTTAATAATTAAATAAGAAATTTAATAAAATAAAATAATAATCATGAAAACATTAAAATTTATGATTAATTTTTGAAGTAAAGTTGAATATCTTTGAAAGATTTTAATTTTAATTTTTTATTTATTCCTTGTAAGAGATGGATAATTTAGTTAAGTAGAATAAAATTGTGTTAAGTTGTTTAAAAAAAAAAAAAAAATTGCTAAGGGGTTGGACCCCGGTTTTAGCGGTTCATGGAATTGCCACATATGTCCGGTTCTCTATGCTTAAATAACTGGATTTCGATCCGGTTCTCGGTTTTCACGGTTCGACCTTCCAGTTTGGTCCGGGTCTGAAAACAATGTTCAATTGTTGTAAAAAATTTTGTGCTCTAGACTTATTGTTGTTTTAGTTTTGCAGTGAAAGTTGAGTGTACACTTGAAGGCAAAGGGAATTACTATAAATGGCAACTAATCAAGTTGTACCATCGACCACACAAGTTCGTGCACAGTACATACACTTAGTACTATTTATGCAGTGGTTTGTACTTTGTACAAGTGGAAGTAGTGGAAGTGGAACTAGAGGTGGCAAAATTGGACACGACCCGCGAACCCGACACGACACGACACGAAATTAGTAGGTTATTGGTTGAGGCTTAATGGGTTAATGTCATATTCGGGTTGACACGACTGACCCGTTTAATAAACGGGTTGGGTTAGTGTCCATCATATGGAACACGTTTGACCTGTCTGACCTGTTTAATTAATGACATTTTACCAATATACCCTTCAAACCCTAAGTATATAAACTTATTAGTTGTTGAGGTTTATTTTCTTTGACATATTATGATTGACTATTTGTGATATTATAATATGATTTAGTTTTGAATGATTATTTGTGATGTAGTTACTCGTTAGTTCTGAATTTTATATTAAAAATATTTATTTGTTTGGTTTTTCATAATTCATATCAATTTGGTTAATACTAAAATTAGTTTTTTTTTTCTTCATTTTGATAAAATTTGATAAACAAGTCGACACGACTGACCCGTTTAATAAATGAGTTATGTTAGGGTTAAGGAATCCTTACCTATTTAATAAACATGTCAGGTTAGGGTTGACCCATATAGTTGAATACTCATGAGTCGACACGACAAGAACCCGACACGTAAACACCAATTGCCACCCCTAAGTGGAACCACTATTTATGCAATTATGTACTTCGCTTATCACAAAAAGTCACAAAATTAATCATAATTAGCTTTGGAATCGGCTTGGAACTTGTTGAGATGTGGACATATGACATTTATCACAATGGATCAAGTGCATAGGAGTAGTAGATATAACCCTTGCCCAATTAGATTAACAACCGTGCAATGAGCTGTAATTCCAATGAATGATGAGATTTTGCCTTTATAGTAAGGCGGTGACAAATGACATTTTTTATAGTACAATTTTTAAAACTATTTTTAAAAAAATTTACAACCTTTTTAAAAAGCCCATTATTAGTATTTTTTTAAGTTATCTAAACAGATGAATGAACTAATATGCACGTGAAATTGAAATACACCAACAAAATTAGCATCATCAAACATAGTTTTGATAAAAGTAAAGGTAGAAATTGCAAACTATCTACCCTAAACTATCAATCGAGTTGCAATATCTCCCTAAAATTTAAAATAAAGCAAATTAATACCTTAATTTTGTTTGAAAATTCCATATAGCTAGCCTTCTATGGTGCTAACTCTCCCAACATGAATGTTCTATATGTGCAAGTGCAAGGATGCTTGTTGATTTACTCCTAATTTGATAGCAATTGGAATGAAAATGGGTAATTACTAACTATGCATTTTGAGTGACTACTAAAGTATGGATTATTGAGCTTTTTTTTGTTGGAAAGATAATTACAGTATGCTGTTAATTAATCTCACAGTTTGAACCCTTTCTCCTTCTCCTAAATCTCCAAGTACCTTGTGCATGGGGAGATGCCAATTCAGTTATAAGGTCTTTGACATGGATTTTTGAGCTTCAACAGACATGGCTGACCGACACTTAATAATAAGAGTAGCAACCGTTTCTTCTTTATAGTCACAATAATTATAAAGTCAAGAACTCGAGCTGGGACCATGGTCCATGGGCAATCAAAGCATGAACGAAAGGGACTTTTTTTTGTCTCGTCTATGGTGTTATTGTGTGTGTGTGTGCAAGTTATAGTAGCTAGGATGATTTAAAAGTAATTTGTGTGCGAGTCTTATAGACTATAGTTGAATTTTGAGCTTGAGCTTGATGTGAGCTTAATCAAACAAATCAACTTGGTTTGTCAAAGAACTATTCGAATTTGAGCATGTTCCTGTGTCTATTTGAATTATCAACCTTTAAACATCTAATCTAACGCGCTACATGCCAACACGCTAACTTAAAACTAGTGCAATTTTTCAAAGGCAGCTTAATTTTTAACATTACTTTATCTCACTTGTCAAACTTCAATATTTTTGTCAAAAGCGATGTTTTGTAAAATGCTTAGTCGAGAAATGTTCAGAGATTTTCATTTTTAGTTTTAAAATATAAATACTACGTCAACAGGAATAATAATATAGAAATACACTATCTTCTCAAAAAAATATATATATATATATAGTACACTAATCCTATTAATATAGAAAAAATTTAGGTTAATTTATGTTTATGAGATTTGTGAGAGTATTTAGTATGATTATAATTTGTTGACGTTGCGTATGAATGTAGGCATAGAGTTTGTTTAGCTAAATTAATGTTTTGCATAATTTTCAGAACCAATTGGTATTCATAGCCTCCTCTTAATCACAAAATTAAAGTAATGTAGCCCGTGAGGGTGTGGGCCGATTGGTCAGGTAGGCTGTAGCAGACAAACCTCACTCCGGTTGGAGTGCCTTGGTTCAAATCCCATACAACATACCCTCACTTACTTGGTACTTGTGATTTAAGGGTGATTACATTTACATGTATCTAGGGTTCGCTATCCGGGGTAAGTTCAAATGGCATTGCTTTGGCGAGGTTCTTCATTATAAGAATAAATAAAAGTAAAATCCTTGTAGACACGATATTTTTCACAACTACTTAGCTTGCAAATTATTATTGATTTTTAAATGGACCCACTACTAACACCACTTTATTATCCATTATTAACTATTAACAAGTGATTGGCTAAGTGGTTCCTAATATCTATGAGATCCTGGGTTCAAAAACTCTTGTCAACATCTTCGAGCCACCCCAAGGGATTCCTCCTTATAATAACCTGATGTATGTGAGATGGGGGAACTGCATATACTTAAAGGAATAGTCAGATACTCAGAGAGGTCTGAATACCTTCATTTGGAAAAAAAAAAATGCCATTCACAAATATGAAATTTAATGTGAAATATGTTGTGACTTTTAAACTTACTGATTTTGAAAAGTATGGAATCCCAGTGGGCCTCGGAAATTCACAGATAGTAACCCCTCATTTCAACTTAGATACCCTCGTTTGTTCCCAAAAAAAAAAAAAATCATATTCCCAAGTATGAAATTTAATGTGAAATATGTTGTGACTTTAAACTTATTGATTTTAAAAAGTATAGAATCCTAGTAGGCCTTGGAAATTCACATGGTGACCCCTCGATTTGGGATTTGATATTTTCCTTCGCCCATTTTTCCCCGAACTGTGACACTAATTTTTGCTGATGTTAAGTACTTGCAAAGTCCAAAAAACAACGGACCAATGGAACATAATACCATCAAAAGCTACGGTCTTTTACATAACACTATGTCTACATTCATTTATTGGGGTTGCCACTTACCACTCCTATAGTTTGCGATCTTGAAGAACACTTCTAATAATTTCAGCTTCGCCTTTATTTGAATTTACAATATACACGTTGTTGGCTTTTTTTTTTTTTTTTTTTTTTTTTTTGGGTGGGGGGCTAAAGTAGAAGGAGAAGATATAAATATAAATATATATATATATTTATATATATATATATATATAAGAAGAAAACATATTTTAAAATAATTTCTAATTAAGACCTAACTATATCAGGAACCAAATTTAACCTAAAAAAAATTAAAACACCTAAAAAAATGTATTTAATGCCCTAAACCTAAAATAACAAAAATTACAAAAAAAGACCAAAAATAAATAAATTACTATAATTAAACAGTAAATTGTGTCCTACATCAAATATGTTGAACAAGTGGGAAACATTTGTTGTGGATTGTAATTCATCCATTAGCACATAATATAAACTTTGAATGAAATAAATGCCATTTAGGTTTTGAGGCCACATAAGAACATCATTACCCACACTTGCACTGAGAGAAATTCAATTAATGTACTTAGCTTCATGAGGGAGGTTCATCCAACATGCCATCCACCCAACATCGTTTCTCTACATTTATAAATTCACTCATTGTGGATTTTTTTTTTTGATGAACACTCATTGTGGATATTGTGAATCTGTGATTAACTCATCATTATTAAAATTATCCGGTAACTATCTATGTCCCATATATGTATTGATTTAAAATTCCCTACTCTCCAGACAACTCCTATACAAAACAATGTCTCGTGCCTTTAGAATACTCTATTGTTAGTATTCATCGTCGAATCATTTGGCTTCAACTATATAGATTAGATGCAGTAACAACTTACCCTCAGTGACGGTTCCAGAAAGTTTTTTCAAGATGGTCATTAAAAACACTTGGTATCCGTTTGACATGATTAATTTTGCCAACTTATTTTACTATTTAACTTATTTTTGCTACTATTCATGGGTCCTATTGCACTTTTTGGTACTATTCATGGGTCCCACTATACTATTTAAGCTAATTTTTACATTTATCTACAATACTTTCAGCAAAAAATTTTCAGTTTCAACAAAATAAGCGGATCCCAAACAAATCCTTAATTTTAAAAAATTTATTAATAATAAAACTTGAATATATTAACAACACAAAATAAAAACATATTCAAATATGTTTTAAATTTTATTTCACAAGTTTTCATATTTTAAAATTGTTGTGTGATATATAGTTTCACTATTAATATTATCAGTTACATATTTTTCAATATACACAACTAAGCAATTATTAAGCTATTGATCTCCTATTCAATTACCAATATATTGCCTAAATAAGTACTAATATAAACAAAATACATTATCTGTTTTAAATTATTATTATTATTATTTTTTCTCTTTGATTGTTAAATATTATCCTATTGCATTATAAAGAATTAAAGATAATTAAGTAGGCCACATATGATCCTAGCCTATTAATCATCTAAAGTAAAGTTATGAAACATGTTAGTATTTTCTCATTCGTAATAGTTACAAACATGTATTTTTCTAGTCCTTCACCATCTAACGTGAATGTAAAAATTGTATTTTGAATAATTGTTGAAGCTGTAGACAAGGAATGATAAATAAATGAATTTAATTATGTAAATTATTAATTTGAATAATGGCTAATTATAAGTAAGACTAGATGTATCATAAAATGAGTATATTATTTTCTTTTTCTTTTTTCTTAATTTTAGAGATTTAAACATTTAATAATGTAATTTTTTTAGATCTCAAGCTCAAAAACTTGACTTGAGCTCAAGTTTGAGCTTGATATTAAGCTTGAGTTTGGCTTGACTAATTAATCAAGCCAAGTCAAGCTCAAACACTATTTTTAGGCTTGTCACAAGCTCAAGCCAAGTTTATGCTTTTGACTTTTTTTGACGAGTCAAGGTTGAACATGTACTACTCGACAAAGCTCGACTCGTTTACAACCCTACTCTTCACTCCAAATTGTTGGTCTTGTATTCCATCTTAGGATGTCCCAAAAACAAAAAACAATCAATAATAATGGGACAGCCTTTTAGTTACATTTTAAAACAAGTTCACTTTGCACAAGACGTTATCATACCTTGTTATCCTTTATTCATTTTTTTTTTCACTGTTGTCCAATCCAGTATTCTTCTCATCCCAAATTAAAATTGGCATTGTACAGGCCATTCTCATCCAAATTAATGAGCCCAGCATCCAGGTACGCCCATAGAGGGTTAGTGGTTTTTAAAGTTTTATTTTTATTTTTTGGTTTCCCATGGGGTGTTCAAGCTAGCTTATGCGTATCTCGACTAATCCTCACTCACGGTAGGAGCTTGCCGTTGACCACAAGGTGTTGCAGTTGCTGGGACTCGAACTGGGGAGCAAACCCAGTCGAACCCCATAGCCTTACCCAATCGTGGTTAGTGGTTTTTAAAGTTGATGTGATAATTAAGCGTAACATTTATTGTTGCTACGCTTCAGTTAAGCCATATCAGCGTCCACATCATTATCCTTTTTTCTTTCCAATTTTCTTATAATATTTTTTAACATTCACTTATTTTTTTAAATATTTACATTTTCTCAAACCTTTTTCATTCCCTTACCTTTTCATCTCCTCACTACCCTCTACCTTAATATCACTATTCATCTCTCACACAATTTTTTGGTGGATTTTTATTTTTCTTGCATCTCTGTTTTAGGTTGATAAATTTTTGTGCTTTTTAGAACTCTAATTTAGGTTGATACGATTTAGTTTTTTGTTTTAAATTATTATTATTATTATTTTTTCTCTTTGATTGTTAAATATTATCCTATTGCATTATAAAGAATTAAAGATAGTAGATAAAAATATAATATTATTCTATTACATAGCATGATTTGGATAATTTAGTATTTATTATTATATCTTTTAGTTTTAATTTTTATTTTCTTCTCATCTTATTTTATTCAATATTGAAATTCAACCACATCCTCCTTATCATTAAATTATTTATATTCTCTCCCTTTTTGTTTTAAATTTTTTTAAAAAAATAATATTTTACTTAAATTCAAATAAAAAAATTTTCCTCATCAAATTGTACTCATTTTTTTAATATTTACACTTTCTCTAACCTTTTTCTTTTCCTTTACCTTTTCATCTTCCCAAATCTTCTACCTTAACATCACTCTTCCTCTTTCCCTTTATCTTCCTTTATTTTGTTTCTTTTTATTATCATCCTCTTAGTATAAATTTGTAATTCACTCTTCCATTCTTTGCATAATCTTCCCTCACAAAAAAGTGTTATTTCCCTCTCTTTCTCCCTCAATTTTTTTGAGGATTTTTTTTTTCTAAATTTTCTTGCTTCTCTACTTTAGCTTGATAAAATTTTGTGTTTTTTAGAACTTTATTTTAGGTTGATGCGATTTAGTTTTGTGTTTTAATTTTTTTTTTTTTTTTTTGTTCACTTTGATTATTAAATGTTATCCTATTGCATTATAAAGAATTAAAAATAGTATATAAGAATGTAATATTATTATATTAAATAGAATGATTTGGATAAGTTAGTGTTTATTGTTATTGTAGGGTCAAGGGCCCAAATCTTACATTGGGCCTTGGGGCCCTATCCGATGGCATGTCGGTCCGAGGAGGAAGAATGGTAATGAATGATTCAGGCTCAAGATTTTACGAGCAAGGTACCAATAGGAAGTTGGTCCGAGGAGGAACAAATCCTCGGATACGATAAGTACAACTCAAATATGTGTCCCAGCAATCAATGAAACCTTCTAGGAAACTCCGGTAATAAGGACACGCATCATAAGCGTACGAAGATGATGGGAACTCAGAAATATCCAAGGGAAAGTTGCTACCACCACATTAAATGTACTACAGCTACTTTTCTGGCTACATTTATGTGGAGAAGACCCCTGAACAGTGTTGCCTTGGCTACCGCAACTCACAGAAAGCCAGAGGGGGTGTCTGATGTGACAAGCACTCAAGTGTTAGCCTGAATGATCAACAAATGTAGGAGGAGGATGGTCCAAAGGGAGCTATATAAGGAGAGAGACACTCCATGAGAAGGAGGAGAGACAGGGAACATTATAGCACTTAAAAACTATACCTGTATCCAATTGTTATTGATTTATATGATAGAACACCTCCTCGGACGGTGGATTCATCTTGTTAAAATTCCTATACTCTTGCTTAATCAACTTCTAAATCTATATTAGCCGTTGTCCAACTCATTAAAATCTAGTTCTTTGACCCACTCTCTACAAATTGTATTGTATTGGGCTCATTGGGCCTAGTTCCCATATATCTTGGGCCTGGGCTGCGAAACGTGCCCCTACAATTGGCGCCGTTTGTGGGGAGAACTTGTGTAATAGTGAGTCTGACGTTTAGCTACAGTAGGATCGAGTCCCCATCAACAAGAATCAATGGGTTCCAGGTGACAAGATCACTTCATTAACCTTGAACGCAAGCAAGATCAAGAAGATAGCATACACACCATGCATACTGGTCAAAGTCATTCTCGAGTTGGGAATCACGTCTCTCAGGAGCAGAACAACAGAGCCATGCAAAAGGAGATTGACAATTTAAAGAGGAAGCTGCGTTGTGCGCAACGGAAACGAACTCCTTCCAGTTCTGATGTCTCCTCTAATGATGAAGACGATGCTAGTTATAGGCGAAGGTCAAGAACTCCACCAAGTGGGTCGTTCACATACGATAAAGAACACCACCACAAGAGAAGGTACGGGAGCCCGCCTCGTAAGGGCTTGTGAAACGATGCTATGAGCAAGGCGTTGAATCAAATCCCCAAATTGCCCTTCAAGCGCAAGATAGAAGGAGCAAAACTTCCTCGGCGATTCCATCAGCCCACGTTCACCATTTACAATGGTCGAACGGACCCTGTGGAACATGTGAGCCAATTCAACCAGAGGATGGCTGTCCACTCCAGAGACGAGGCTTTGATGTGCAAAGTATTTCCCTCCAGTTTGGGGCCCGTGGCCATGAGATGGTTCGATGGTCTGAGGGCCAACTCCATGAATTCCTTTAAGGAGCTCACCCAGTCCTTCTGCTCTCGTTTTATTACATGTAGTAGGGTACCTCAGCCTTTGGATTCACTATTATCCCTATCCATGCGAGAGGGGGAAACCCTAAAATCGTACTCGGACAGATACTGGGAGATGTACAACGAGATAGATGGTAACTTTGATGACGTGGCTATTAGCACTTTCAAGGTTGGCCTCCCTGCCGAGCACGGTTTGAAGAAGTCTCTGACTGACAAACCTGTTACCAGTCTGCGCCAACTCATGGATCGGATTGATAAGTACAAGAGGGTTAAGGAAGACCAACAGCAAGGAAAAGGCAAAGCGAAGGTTATCCTTCAGGAGAGGAGGGATTTCAGGTCGGACCGATTCAATAACAACCGACCTCATAGAGAATTCGCTGGGCAGTCAGGGTTTGCCAACACCCAAGCAGTTAATGTCGTGTTCCGAGAGCCAGTGCACCAAGTACTAGAAAAGATTAAGAATGAGCCATTCTTCAGATGGCCCAATAAGATGGCGGGAAATCCCATGAAGCGTAACCAGAGCCTTTACTGCCACTACCACTAGGACCAGGGACACACCACCGAGGACTGCAGAAACCTGTGGAACCATTTGGACCAGTTGGTCCGAGAAGGGAAGTTGAAGCAACTTTTGCATCACTCCAGCGGTCAGAGGAGCCAGACAAATCCGGAACCCTGGAGAGATGCTCCTTCAAGGCCTCCTTTAGGCACGATAAATGTCATTTTTACCGCCCTAGGGTGGACTGGTTCTTGTCCCTCCAGAGTAATGTCTGTGGCTCGGTCGGCTGCCGAGGGTGCTAGTCCGACACCAAAAAGGGCCAGGTCCAATGTCCAACCAGCACTAAACTTTTCGGAAGATGATAAGATTGGAACCATACAACCCCATGATAATGCTTTGGTAGTCACGCTCAGAATCGGAGAGTATGACGTGAAGAGGGTCATGGTAGACGATGGCAGTAGCGCTGAGATCATGTACCCTAACCTATACCAGGGGCTGAACTTGAAACTCGAGGACCTAACGGCTTATGATTCTCCTTTGTTAACTTTCAATAGGCAGGTTTTCATTCCAAAGGGCCAGATCAGATTACCCGTGCAGGCTGGTCCGAAAATAGTAGAGGTGAACTTCATCGTGGTGGACTCTTATTCCCCCTACACGGCCATTGTAGGCAGGCCCTGGCTCCATGCCCTAGGAGCCGTCTCCTCCACTCTGCATCAGAAGGTTAAATATCCGTCAGACGGCCAAGTTAAAGAGATTGTTGGAAATCAATCCACGACTAGGCAGTGTCTGGTGGCCGCTATCTTACGTCGGCCCGAAGCCGAGTCCTCAGCCTCTGCTGAAAAGGGCTTATAGCAATTAAGAGCTCCGGCGTCGCCTGCCAACGGATCAGCCGAGGAGGCGAAATGCGAGAATTTGGAGAAAGTCGTCGTTGGTAAGGATCCGGAGAAGTTCTTTCAGATCAGGGCTCAATTGCCTCCTCCAGAGAAGGAAGAGCTGGTGGAGTTTCTTAGAAGAAATGTTGATGTATTCGCATGGAACGCTTACGAGGCCCCGAGGGTGAATCCAAACTTCATCTGCCATCACCTAAATGTAAATCCATCCGTCACTCCCAAAAAGCAACCTCCTCGGCGCCTGTCCAAGGAACATACAGATGCTGTCAGAGATGAGTTGATGAAGCTCAAGCAGACAGGGGCTATCAAGGAAGTTTTCTATCCTGAATGGCTGGCTAATACTATAGTAGTAAAAAAAAAGAGTGGGAAGTGGCGAATGTATGTGGACTTCACGGATCTGAATAAGGCCTGCCCAAAAGACCCCTTCCCTATGCCTCGAATAGATCAACTAGTGGATGCAACAGTGGGACATCCTCGGATGAGCTTCTTAGATGCCTTCCAGGGATACCATCAGATACTACTGGCCCTAGACGATCAGGAAAAGACAGCTTTTGTCACTCCTACTGGAAACTACCACTACAAAGTAATGCCCTTTGGTCTGAAGAACGCTGGATCTACATATCAAAGGATGATGACGAGAATGTTCGAGCCACAGTTAGGCAAGAGCATTGAAGTCTATATAGACGACATGGTGGTGAAGAGTAAGGTGTTGTCTGAGCATGTGGGAGACCTCGGAAACATCTTTGAAATTTTGAGGAAACACAAGTTACGCCTAAACGCCTCCAAATGCTCATTTGGCGTGGGATCAGGCAAATTCTTAGGCTACATGGTGACTCATAGGGGAATTGAGTTCAATCCCGAGCAAAACAAAGCCATTAACAGTTTACAACCACCCCGAAATCCCAAGGAGGTCCAGAAGCTTATCGGAATGACTGCTGCTCTGAACCGGTTCATCTCTCGGTCGGCGGATAGGTGTAGACCATTCTTCCTCCTGTTGAATAAGTGGAAGGGATTTGAGTGGACCGAGGACTGTGCTTTGGCTTTCCAGCAACTTAAAGAATATTTGTCCCGGCCACCTATCATGTCCAGTCCTGAGGTGGATGAGGTTCTGTTTGCCTACATCGTCGTAGCCCCTCATGCTATAAGTTTGGTGTTAATACGGGTTGACGGTGGCATACAACGACCAGTTTACTATGTGAGCAAGTCACTACACGAGGCCGAGGTCCGCTACCTGCCTTTGGAGAAAGCCATTTTGGCGGTGGTGCATGGTACATGGAAGCTTCCCTATTACTTCCAAGCACATACAGTTGTCGTCCTGACTCAGCTTCCACTCAAAGCCATACTTCGAAGTGTTAATTACACGGGGAGGATTGCTAAATGAGGGTCGCTCCTTGGGGCTTTTGACATCAAGTACATACCTCGCACCTCTATTAAGGGCCAAGTCCTCGCGGACCTGGTGGCCGAATTCGCCGAACCCCCATTAGAAGAGGTGATAGCGACACAGAACATGGATGGAAAATTGGTTGGCACAATCTCCCAGCAAGAACCTTTACTCTGGAAGACATATGTTGACGGTGCAGTGAACCAAAAAGGCTCCGGAGTGGGGATAGTTCTGGTTTCTCCTGAACAGATTACCATTGAAAAATCACTAAAACTGGGCTTCTCGGCTACAAACAATGAGGCTGAATATGAAGCTCTACTGGAAGGAATGTTCATGGTTCAAAGAATGGGGGGAAAAGCCGTAAAGATGTTCTCAGACTCGAGATTGGTTGTTGGCCAAGTAAAAGGTGAGCTAGAAGCAAGGGATGAAAGAATGCAAGAGCACTTAGGCCGAGCTAGGCATTTACAATCGAGATTTGAATCATTTAGCCTACTGCACGTCTCCAGAAGCAGAAACACACATGCTGACTCCCTAGCCACGCTTGCAACCTCTTCGGCACAGAGTCTGCCTCGAGTTATCCTTATAAAAGACTTGTGCAAACCCACGGAGGCAAAGGGAGAAGCGGCCTATGTTCACTAAGTCAGAGTAGGGCCTAGCTGGATGGATCCCATAGTACTATTCCTGAAAAATGACATTTTGCCGGAGGACAAATCAGAGGCTGACAAAATACGGAGAAAGGCGCCTTGTTTTTGGCTATTCGAGGACCAAAAACTGTACAAGCGCTCTTTTTTTGGGCCATACCTACTCTGCATTCACCCTGAGGCGTCAGAGCTACTCCTTGAAGAGTTACATGAAGGAATTTGCGGAAGCCATACAGGAGGCAGATCTCTGGCCCACCGAGCTATCACTCAAGGCTATTGGTGGCCAAATATGCAGAAAGAGGCACAAGAATATGTGAAAAAATGCGACCAATGCCAAAGATACGCACCCAATATACACCAACCAGGAGGAGTCCTTAACCCCTTATCCAGCCCTTACCCTTTTGCTCAATAGGGCTAAGACATCGTTGGCCCTTTCCCCAAAGCAGCAAGGAACAAAAGATATCTGCTGGTTGGCACGAACTACTTCACCAAGTGGGTTGAAGCTGAGCCTTTGGCGAATATCAGGGATGTGGATGCCAAGAAATTCGTTTGGAAAAACATTATCACACGATTCAGGGTCCCTCGTACCCTCATCTCAGACAATGGCCTTCAATTTGACAGTAAATCTTTCAGAAAGTACTGTTGCGATCTTAGGATTACAAACAGGTATTCCACTCTAGCTTATCCCCAAGGAAATGGACAAGCCAAGGCAGTAAACAAGGTCATAGTGAACGGACTCAAGAAGAGGCTGGATGATGCGAAGGGAAGATGGGTAGAAGAGTTATCCCATGTCCTCTGGACGTACAGAACTACCCCCCGCAAGTCAACAGGAGAGACCCCATTCTTAATGACTTATGGTGCCAAGGCTGCCATTCCTCTAGAAACTGGCTTCCCAACATTAAGGACCAGCTCGTTCAATCCGAATGATAACAACGAGTTGCTGGAAAAGGGCCTAGACTTTATTGAAGAAAGAAGAGAAAGTGCAATGGTTCGATTGGCGTATTACCATCACAAGCTCAAACAAGGTTATGATGCCAACGTAAAGCTGAGGCCATTAAGGCCTGGTGACTTGGAACTGAGAAAAGTTCTGGGTGCTGCGAAAAACTCAACGTGGGGGAAACTAGGCCCCAACTGGGAAGGGTCATACCGCATCACTTCGGTGGCTGGTATAGGAGCTTACTTCCTCGAGGACCTAGATGAACGTGTAATACCATGACCTTGGAATGTAAACAACCTGAAAATGTATTATTATTAATGAAAGTTTCTTCTATCAATATGTTCATTCGTTGCATAACGGCACTATACTTTCCCTTTTTTATTCATTTTAAAAGTGATTAAACAGGTCCCAAGGCATGTCAGGTCTCTCGGACCACATACTTGGGTGAAATTAACACTCATTGGCATCTTAAACAGATCTCAAGGCATTTCAGGTCTCTTGGACCACATACTTGGGTGAAATTAACACTCCATAGCACCTTTAAAAGTGATTAAATAGATCCTAAGGCACATCAGGTCTCTCGGACTACATACTTGGGTGAACCTAGCATTCTATATCCAATCCTCCAGACCACATACTTAAGACAAGTCAGCACTTGGCGGTACATGGCTAAGTATTAACATGGGTACCTATCTGTCCTTCACTAATTGGGGAAACAGATCTTGGGCTACGCCCAAACTCCCTAGATTGTTGATTTCGAACAGGCCAAAAGCCCTCATTTGTTTGTCTAAGTGTTTGGCAGAGTGTAGGATGTTTACCCTCTATCTAAGCCCTCATTTTTACTTATCGTTATTAGGTTCAGCCTTCGCTACAAAAAGACCAATTCACAGCGCATGTATGTGACGAATCTTTTTCCTACTGACATTTAGTCAAATCATTTAAGCTGATGACAGGTTGCTGTCATTAAGTATGATTGCAAAAAGAGTTATAACAGTTCAAGTCCATTGGCAATCTTCATAATCTTAAAGGCGTATAAGATAGAAACACAGAATGAGAAGAAAAGTTTTTTCTTTTTTCATTAATCAAAAGAAAGTGCATTACAAATGACGACAAAACGCCCATACAAAAGGAATATACACACATAAAAAACCGCCAAAGAAAGTCCAATGCTTATGCCTTCGCCTGTGGAAGGTCCTTCTTAGAATCAGCCTTTTCAGTTTGGGAGTTCTCGGCCTGAGACATAAGCTCTGCTTCCTTGGCCTGGGCGACCACATCCCTAATAGTAAGGGCATCCTCGGAAGGCTTGGCCGTCATCGGAGGCTGAGTCTCCTCACTCCCTTTAGGAGGAAGAACTTGAGTGGTAGGGAGTTGCTCGGAGAAAGGGACCACATTCGGAATTTCTTTAATATCCTCCGGAAAGAAGATATTCTCGGCCTTCCTCAGCTCAGAGTCTGCAGGAACTCCCGCCCGGTCCATTGCCACCCCCCAAGACTCGGTGTAGTAGTCCCTGCACACTACGGCCACCTCCTCCAACAGCCTGGCCTCCGTGTCAAGCACCCCGTGCTCATAAGATACTTTCACCGCGGCCTCAGCTGCTTCCCGGGCCACCTGAGCTGCATCCTTGGCTTTTTGCAGCTTTGCCTTCAAATCCAAAACGGATTGCTTTTCGGTGGCCAGATTTATTTCTGTTATGTGCAGCTTTTGGTGCATGTCCTCGGCCTGCCTTTCCGTGGTCTTCAGACCCACCTCGGCGCTATAGCGAGCCTGGATAGCCTCCTTGAGCTTCTCAGACAACCCCGCCTGCTCTTGCTTCGGGGCCCCAAGAGCCTTCTCAACTTCATGACGGGCGTGGGCCTCAAGAGTGACCTCATTGCGAGCATTCCTGACTCATTCCTCGGCTACGTATATTTGCTGTGTAACCTGCATAAAAGCAGCAAAAGGGTTATGAAAACAAATACATGCATGAGTGAACGTGCGGCTTAGTGTTTAGCGAAAAGAGATGTTGGTTGGCTCACCATTGCAAGGTCCCTCTTCAGCGACATGAAGAGGTCTGGTTGCTTAGTGCGCCTAAGACCCTCCATATCTCGGGGGAGAATGAGAAGTTGCTCCAAAGCCTCAGCGAGATAGGTGGAGTACCCCGGCTGAGACTCCCAAATCAAGGCATCCCAGGAGATTGGAGCTCCATCCATCTCCAGCCGAGGGTCCTAGGTGCGCTGCCCTCGGCGTATTTCAGCCTCGTCCCGACTGTCCACAGACTTGGCTCTCTTGTCCTTAAGGTCTTTGGCATTCTTTTGTTGTTTGGCCCCCTTGTGAGGACCGACCTCGCCCTCCTCTAGGTCCTCAACTGGTCTTTTCTTCCTTAGATTCGGGTTGGCCTGCAGTCCAAGGTCAGTGGAGGGTGAGGGAGGAGGGGGGAGTCTGGGAGGAACTTGTATCTTGGGAGCATCCTTTAAAGTTTATCCCTTGTTCCTATTGGCCATCAGGCCCTTCAAACCTGTCCTTTGCTTCAGGTCCATGCCTTCTTCTTCGACTTCGAGGCTGGTATCGATTTGGGCTACTATCAACCTCGGAGAATATGCTGTAGAAAATCGGTCAAAATTAGCTTCAGAGTCCGAGAGCTCTACTGGCCTTGTCGACACTTCGCCTTCCTCGTCAAAGCGGAATTAGTCAATCTCAGCTTCGAAGGACGAGTGGGTAGAAGCTATCTCCTCCCTTAGAGCGACTACCCTTTGAAGGACACGTTTAGTGGGCAATTGAACGGGCGGAAGGTCTCTCCGAGCTAAAAATCCTTACTTTGAGACGTCAATCCGAGCTAATCTAGAGCTTCCAACCCTTAACGCCTGGCCTGCGTCCTGAAATATGCGGGACAGAAGCTCGTAATCCAAAATCAGGTGAGCAGCCTGTAGCTGTCCGTCCTCGCTCACGAATATCTCCGACCTCAGAAGGTAGTTGAGAGCCGGAACGTTGGTCAGGATGATCTTCGGACCAACATGGTTTTTATCTACAAAACACCAAAGAAGGAAATCACGGTCAGACCGATTAAAATGATCATCAAGAGAGGATGAAATGTTCAAGGTGAATGGGGGTAAAATAAAAAGGGGCTAAATCCCTTGTCTAAAGGAACTGATCCTAAGGTACCCCACTTGGCTCTCCTGCCCGAGTTGGGCAGTAAAGACCGTCAGTCCACTCCCCGGAGACAACAAAATAGTCATCCTTCATGCTCTTGTTCGATTTAGGTGGGCACGATATCAACCTGACGACGTCGGACCGGGACTTGAAATAGTACCCTGCGCCAGCGAGCTTATGGCACTCGTACATATGAACCACATCATGCCACGTGAGCCCCAAGCCCATCTGCTCGTTGAGAGCATCTACGCAACCCATGACCCGAAATAGGTTGGGGGCGCACTGATGGGGAGTTGGTCTGTGGTTAATTAGGTAGTCCATGGTTATCCTACCCATGGGGAGCATCATTCCTCCCTCTATGAAAGCGATCCTCGGACCACATACCTTGGGTAAATTAATATTCCTAGTTATTTGCTTAAGTGTTAAACAGAACATTGGTTATGCTTGGCTCCTCAGACCACATGCCTTAAGTAAATTAACACTCTCTATTACTTGTCTGAATATTAAACAGAACCTTGGTTATGCCTGGCTTCTCAGACCACATACCTTGGATATATTAATATTCCTGGTTATTTGCTTAAGTGTTAAACAGAACCTTAGTTATGCCTGGCTCCTCAGACCACATGTCTTGGATAAATTAACACTCTCTATTACTTGTCTGAATATTAAACAGAACCTTGATTATGCCTAGCTTCTCGGACCACATACCTTGGGTAAATTAATATTCTTGATTATTTGCTTAAGTGTTAAACAGAACATTAGTTATGCTTGGCTCCTCAGACCACATGCCTTGGGTAAATTAACACTTCCCAGTATTTGCCTAATCGTTAAACAGAACCTTGGTTATGCCTGGCTCCTCGGACCACATGCCTTGGGTAAATTAACACTCTCTATTACTTGTCTGAATATTAAACAGAACATTGGTTATGCCTGGCTCCTCGGACCACATACCTTGGGTAAATTAATATTCTTGGTTATTTGCTTAAGTGTTAAAATAATATTTAATTCATTTGATGGAAATTTCAGAGTTGTTATGATTTCGACAAATAGTTTTTGGATGTGAATAACGTGATTTTCGTTTTAAGAGGAGTGAGTCATAAGTAGTACCTCAAATGTTGCATCAAGCTAAATAAAAATGATGTATTGCCGAAAGGTTTTTTCTTTTGGTTTGTTTGGGAAAATTACTAGTGCATATAGTTAAGTGTACAACTAGTATACACAATTGTAATTTACAATAGAACTCTTGATTCTTCATCACGAATTTAAAGTCAAGTTCACATGATAGCTTTTATAGTCGAGTTCACCTGTAAATTGCAACTTCTATGTACTATGAATATAGTAGGGGGCATTTGGTTCATCGTAATGTTACACTAAGGTGATGTGATATATTTTATAATTTTAGATTATGATAATGTTAGAAAAAATAAAATAAATCAAAAATTTTAATGTCACATCATCGTAATGTGCATCACATTAAGGACAAATAATACATACAACTATAATTTACAAGATAACTCTTGATTCTCAATCACGAATTTAAAATCGAGTTCACTTATAAATGGTAGCTTTTTTAGTCTAGTTCACTTGTAAATTGCAACTTCTATGTACTATGAACACACTATAAGGGCATTTAGTTCGCCGTGATGTTACATTAAGATGATATGATATATTTTGTAATTTTAGAATAAGATAAAATAAAACAAAAATTTAAATGTCACATTATCGTAATGTGTATCACATCAATAACACATCACAGCGAACCAAACACTCCCTACTTGTTTTTTGTTTTTGTTTTTTTTTATGAATGAATTATAGTGATATTAGTTCTTATTCAATTGTACAAGTTGATTTGGAATGAATGTAAAGATAATAGGATCTTGGGGTAAAAAAAAAAAGGATTTGTGAACGAAAGATTGAAATTCATTACTATTAGCTTTTGTTAAAGTATGGGTATTCACCCTTAGAAGCATCATTAATCTCAAGTCTCATCAGAGGGCAAAACGGTAACTACACCAACCATAGATAAATATTGCAAGGAAAATAAAGATTCATAAAGCAAAAATTGATATCTTTTCATTGAACAAAAAAAAAAAAAACATTATAAACAGTGACAAACTGCCACGACAAAAAAAGAAAAGTACAAAAAAGAAGAGAAAAGTAAAAGAAAAAGATCCTAAAACTATGCCTTGGCTCGGGGAGGGTCAGCTTTGGGATCAGCTTCCTTGGATTTGGGATCAGCATCCTTGGCCTTGGAAGCAGCATCCTTGGCCTTGAGAGTAGCCTCTATACCCTTGGCCTCTAGCAGGGGCTTGACCTCCTTGCCCTTGCCCTTATCCTCTGGCCGAGGACCATCCTGGCCAGCCCCCTTACCTTTAGCCTCCTCAACCCCCTGGCCTTGGTCACCAGCCTTGCCAAGCCCTTTGGGGATTTCAGGAGGTGGAAAAGAGGCCTGGGTGGTAGAAGGCTGCTCAGAGGAGGTCGGGGTAAGAGCAGTGGGAAGAGGGAGCGCAGCTGGAACTTCACAAATGTCCGCAGGGTAGAAAATGTTCTCAGCATTCCTCCACTCGAAGGCAGCAGGAACTCTAGCCCAGTTAAGCGCCTCTCCCTACACTTCCTTGCAGTAGTCCCTGTAAACCTCCGCCAGCTCCTCTGCTAGACAAATCTCCGTCTCCTGCACCCCAAGATCATAGGATGCCTGCTCTGTAACCTTCACCACTTCCTTGGCCGTCCGAGCAGCCTCTTTGGCCTTTTCTAAGTCTGCCTTCAACTCCAGGACCTGCTGTCTGGCTGTGGCCAGCTCTATTTCAACATAGTGAAGCCTTTTACGCTGCTTCTCAGCTTGGTCTTAGGCATTCTTCAAGCCGGCCTCGGCGCTCTTTCGCTCCCTCTCCTCAGCTGTTAGTTTCGCCATGAGCTCCTTGTTCTTTTGCTCAGTGGTGCCTAGGGCCTTGTCGGTCTCGACGCAAAGGTTGGCCTCAACCCTAGCCTCATTTCGGGCGTCCCTCACCCATTCCTCGGCTGTAAAAACCTCCTAGATGGCCTGCACAGAAACGACAGACGAATATGTTAGTAAATAAGAGAAGGATGACCCAACATGATATCAGAGAAGCATGCCGAGGAACTTACCAGGGCTAGATCCCTCTTCAGGGACAGAAAGAGGTCTGACTGCCTCATATTCTTCAATGCAGCCATATCCTTTGGTAGAAGGAAAGGCTGCTTTAGGGCCTTGGCCAGGTAATGGGTGTGCCCTTTCTGGAACTCCTTGATGGTGGAGTTCTGTGGAATGGCTGCCCCGTCTAGCTCCAACCGAGGGGCCTAGGTGGGATGTTGGTGGTGCACCTCGGCCACACTCTGGTTCTCCCTGTTTTCCACCGAGGAGGCCCGCCTTTTGTCTTTGGCCATCTTCTGTTACTTAAGCTCCTTTTGGGGAACCACCTCCCCCTCCTCGGCTACCTCTTTCTCCTTCATTTTCTTCTTCAAATTAGGCATGGGGAGTAGGTTAACTGCAGGAGGAGGAGGGGGAAAGAGAGCAGGGAAGGGTTGGGACCCTGAGGTGTCCTTCTGTGCCAGCCCCTTAGCCCTATCCGCAAGCAGCTCCTTCAGGCTTTTCCTCCTGTTCAAGGCCATCTCTTCTTCCTCCTCTGAACTGTTGTCCACCCTAGCAACTATGAGCTTGGGGGAACGAACGACGAAGGACCTGTCAAACTTGCCCTCCGAGTCAAAGACCTGGATCATAGGCTCTTCTTGCTCCGAGCTAGCCAAGGATCGCCTGCCCTGATTGCGTGGCCCATGTCCTGGAACTTGTTAGATATGGGCTCGAAGTCGAGGATGAGATGGACAGCTCTCAACTATCTGTCTTCGCTCACAAATACCTCGGACCTTAGTACTTTGTTGAGGTCTACAACGTTGACGAGGTTAAGGTTGGCCGCTACGTGCCTTTTATCTGCAAAAACAACCGAGAAGCAAAACCACGGTCAGAACAATAAAACCCACCATCAGAAAGAAACAAATACTAGAGGAAAAGAGAGGACAGCAAAACTGAGAAACCAATGCCCGTGTTTAAAAAAGAAAAATACCTAAACCTAAGGTACTCCATCTGGCTCTCCCTCCTGGACTGGACAGTGAAAATCGTCGTGCCATTCACCTGAGACTATCAAAAAATCATCCTTCATGCCCTTATTGGATTTGGGGAGGCACGAGACGAGCTTAACAACCGAGGATCTAGACTTAAGGTAATACCTTGCGTTTCTGAGCACGTGGCACTCGTACATCCAAACGACGTCATACCAGGTGAGGTTTAGCCCCATTTGCTCGTTGAGAGCATCCACGCTACCCAAGACCCTAAACAGATTAGGCGCGCATTGGTGGGGGCATAGCCTATGGGCGATCAGGTAGTCCCTAGTTATTCTACCCATGGGAAGTGTCATTCCCCCTTCTATGAAGGCAATCATGGGAAGGACGACCTCCCTTTCCCCTCTGTGGGTAAGCCACTTATCCGGAGCACAATACCGTAGGGAAACTCCCTAGGGAATGTGGTACTTAGCCCTAAATCCCTCCATACCGGCAGGAGAGTCTATGAGGTGAGCGAATCTACCCATCTAAGCAGACTAAGGTGAAGTGAAAGAAATTTTCAAGGAAAGGAAATAAAGAACAGAAGGCCGAGGAGACTGGTCGAGGAGAAAAAAAACCTCATTTTTCTCCTCGGATAAGAGAAAAAAAAAACCCGAGTTTTGAGGGGCTATTGTGGGGCACAAGAATTTAAATAAGGTATTTGTGCCACGTGTCGTATCCATGGCCGAGGAGTCCATTATCGTGCCGAGGAGGCCACACGCTCGGACAGTAAGGCCACGTCAGTGGCACATTGCCAGAGGAGGTCCTACTGTTGAGAAAAAACTTCGGAAATGAGGTTTGCTCTGACATGACTAAAGGGATGGTGGCTGCCCCTACATTTAATACATTCCACCAAACCTCCTAGCTGCATTTATGTGGAGAAGACCTCTGAACAGTGCTGCTTTGGCTGCCGCAACCTACAAGGGGTATGGGAAAGTGTCTGATGGGACAAACACTTAAGTGGTGAACTGGACAGTCAACAAATAGAGGGCCAAGATCGCCTGAAGGGAGCTATATAATGTGAGAGACCCTCCAAAGGGGAGAGGGCAAAAAATCTGTAGAGAAAACACTGTAGCATTAACAACATAAACTGTAATCAAATCTAAGAAAAATATATTTAAGAACTACTCTTCTCGGACATTGCTGAGGAAGAATTTTTGTGCACTACATTTGTGTATTCATTGTTTTTCCTTACTCTCTTACCATCTTTAGCCCATTGAGGGTATTGTCCACTTCATTGAAGTCTAGCTTTTTAGCCCACTCTCTACAAATTTATTGTATTGGGCTCTTTAAGCCTTAATCCATTCATCTTTTGGACCTAAGAACCAAAGCCCGCCCCTACAATAATAATAATAATAATAATAATAATAATAATAATATATTTTTAGAGATAAAAAGATTAAAAAAAAAATTACTTGTAGAAATCTTTTTTTTTTAAATAGACCATACTTGAAGTAATGGTTACTTTTTATATATTATACCTCATTACATAATATTTATATTCTCACGCATCACGTGAGTCTGCGGTTAATTTATAAATAATAACTGTAACATTGTTATTTAGAGAAAATTACGGCTTTGAAGAGTGGAAAACCTGCTTAAAGCCAAAATAGCAGAATTCAGGCTTAAACAATCCAAAGATTCAAAATAAGTTATGAACCCCACTCATCATTGAAACCAAAAGCAAAAATATTTTGACTAACGGGAAAAAAACAAAGGTGAGACTTCCGTAGCTTACCAGTTTTTATAGACTCATCACGTTGGCACAATGAACATTTGTTAGATTAACCTCTTCATTTGGTCCATCTAATCTAACCTTGTCCTCTTCATTTTTTTCCGAAGGCCATACACAAAATGACAATTAAAAATGAAAATATCACTTCAAAAGGGCCACAAGTCACCCCAGAGAGATCTTTTCGTTAGTATTACAGGGACAAATTTACATGTGAGATGCTTACTCTGAGTGATCACACCACATGCTCAAACGAATCCTCCGAGCCATCTTGTTTGGTTGATCGACAAACATCGATTGTGACCTGCCTGCCCTGACTAACAGGTGAAAAAATAAGCCTACCCCAACTACCCCCCAAGATCAGCAGAGGTAGTTTCTTCTTCTTCTGGTCAGCAGCATCAGTATCCATTACAACAGAATCATAGGTAGCTGGATCCACTTCTTCGTATGGAATATTATCAGCTTCTTGTTGTAAATTAGTTAGGTCCTCTATCAAGGTCATTAGAGATGGTATCAGAAAGAAATTGAAGTTCAGAAATTCCTAGATCACACTGGAATGCTAGTTGATTAGCATATGTATACTAGTAATCACATTATAGCAAAAACATGTTTTAATTATGAAGATCTCTTGGAGAGGTTTTCAGTGGAAATAGAGCATTCAGATGTACCATAGTCAATTTCAAGATCTTGGATTTCTTTTTGCATGTTGCTCCTTCAATGTCTCAAATTCCATGCCATCAAGGGGCCAAGGTTCCCTGATCAAATTAAACAGTCATGTAATATATAAATGTCTAGGAGTTGCAAGGTGAAGGAAATAGAAAAAAATAAAAGCTCAAAAATAACTTGAGGAATCATATTTGTGCAGTTTTGGTAAATATACTCATCATAGAGATTGATAGAAAGAACCTGTGATGAAAAGTCACTTAGCTAATTAACAATTAAGATGTAAAAGAATTACTTTCGTTCTTTTTTTTTTTTTTTTTTTTGAAGTCGAATTACTTTCGTTCTGAATGAACTTCATAAAAATCATCAAATTAACAGTATTATATGCTTTTGCACTTTTTTTTAAAGAGTACACTTTAAAAATATTTTAGGATTGAGCTGTTGCTGTCTATGAGGAGGAATCCATAAACAGCCCTTTCTCTTTGAAAGCAGCCCTGTCCATTGATAAGACGGAAGGTAATATTGATGACATTAATTTCCTTAATGCATCAAGTTGCCTATTTTATAATATATATATAAAAAATATATATATATATAAAATAATAATAATCTTCCCCGAACTAGAAGAATGATAGGAATAGAACTGTAAGGCAACTTGCAAATAAGAAGAGAACAACATGATTAGTTTTTTTAAGTCACTACATTATTAAGCAACCTGCAAGTTAGGACTAGTATTGAACCCATGATAAACCATTAAAACGCACGGATCTAATACTCTCTTCATAAGTAACTCTTGAAACATGCTTAGAACATCTGTCAATCAAATATGACATTGCATGCATCATGTTTTTACAACCCAGACAGGACTGACTGGTCTGACTGGGTTAAATAGGAACCAGTGTCTAGGCTGATCTGGTCCAAACAAAAAGAAAGGACAACTTCTTAAAGATTTTGACCATTGAAAAAAAATGCATGCATTAAAATTAAATGAACTAAGTTATTCATTTAACTAAAGAATGCTAGGCCCAACAAAATTTAGCTCTTGCATTGAACACTTCACATACTTTAAGGATTGTGCAACTAATAGAGGAAAAGTAAAAAATCTTCCTCTATTTTTTCAATGTGAGACTTGTAACAGGATCAAGATCCTCCAAAGTTCCTAGGGTACTTTACCATAAAGAGTTCCTTGAATCTTGACCTTTCCTTTTTAATGGAATGCTGACATGGCAACATCAAAGCCTTTTATTAAAAAGAAAAGATTAATGAAATCTGCGATTGAGTACCATAAAACCTCTTTCTTATTTATAGAGGAAAAATCTTAGCGTCTTCCTTTATTCTTTCAATATGAGACTTGTAAGACTTTAAATATATATATTTCATTCATTTTTTCCATGTGGGATTTGCATTTTCTTTAATTAACTTATTTTATTATTTATGCTGGTCGTACTTTAGAGCCTTGAACCTCTCTCTCTTTTCAGTTTTCAGGTTCTCATAACTGCCTAGGTTTAAAAACCATGGCATGCATATAAACATGTAGTGGATTGGCCCACTTACAGATGATAAACCGAATGGTTAACTAAGCAAAGGAACAATAGCCACATGGGGCAGAAAGTGTAGGATATGGATTAAAGGAGGAACCTTGTATGCTTGTTGTGATGATGTCCTCTCCAAGTGTTGGACAAATGACAGTATTTACTAGTTTTTGCCAATGGACATTGCCCATCATGAGGACACTGCATAAAGAGAACTGTATGAGAGAGATAGAGAGGGTGGAACTATAGTACTCACAAGGGCAACCATGTATGCACCACTTTTTTGAGCCACCACCAAGTCCTTTGAAGTTGTATTATTGCAGCTTTAGATTTATGGAATTTCTAAGAAGTCATGAATATGACACTCTACATAAGCAGAGTTAATAAAGCACATTAGTTAATCAGAAGCACAAGAGTCTTGCAACAAATATTGAATAGTTACCCTAACTAAAATCTTGTCCTGAAGAACGAACAACTTACCCTTTTCTCCATCCATAATATATGACATCACATCTGAGATATGGCATTAAATCCATGAGGTGTTCCAGGTTCAACCGAAACCTACTCCATATTTGCATTTCATAAACATCAAAGGAGAAAACTTGAATGCTGAAAAGTTCAAGACTATAAAAGCAAGTAAAACAATTCATCAATAATGTGAGATCATCACTATCTCTAAGCCATGTACAAACATGACGAAACACGAAAATTTCCATAAGCAAGAATCATACCAGAACATCCCGTGAAAGATCCCAAAGCTGGCATACTATAGTGATTCTGTCCTTCAGTGATGGTATCTCTCCAAGCATGTAGGACTTCACCCCAGAGCCAATAGCCATTAAATATCAATTAGTACCAGATATTCAAATGATATTTGTACACTCTCTTATAAATCAAATAGAGTGATGGAATCCTCATTCATGTTATATTATTATTAATGGGCTATAATACAAAATAAATATGGTAAAAAAAAATATTTGATGAAAGATTCCTTAGGTGCAGTACTTTAAAAAATAATATATCATATAGAAACATGCTACTTCCTACATTCATGCCTAGGCAAAATACAAATAATTCAGGGAAATGCTTTAGGAAGAGACCTAGAAGAATGCAACTTACAGCAATCACAAGGTCATGTCCTCTCTCTGACTTATTGATGCTTTTAGTAAGTGCCTTAATGCTACCATAACTATGAGTAAGTGGCAGGTTCTTCATACCTAGCAAAAATTGTAACATAGTTTTATTTTGATCACATGAATTTGCAAGGGGAAAAAGGGAAAAGGGGAGGGAGAGGAGGAACAAAGGATGGTCATATGGAGAAGCCTAGTGACACTGCAAACATACTTCACATTTCTCAGGAACAATGTTAATAAGGCAAAATAATTTTCAAGGCACACAATGATAGCATGTCAAATGAAATTTAAATCTAAATTGTGCCTAAAAATAAAATTTCATATGTTAATCTTAAGCCTATCCCTCCATTTCTTAACAGGAATTCTTGAGCATTTATTCACAGCCATAATGCATGTTTTAATTTTAGAAGGAATCATTAGTGGAGATACTTTAGAATAATGAACTGATGAATCGGTGGCAATACAAATAGGCAGCATCACAATGATAATTCTAAAAGAATATAGCAGTAACAGAAAATGATAATCAGGCCCTTTTAGGGAAATGGCTTTGGAGGTATGGCCATGAAACATCTCATCTGTGGCGAAGGGTCATTGCCATGAAATATGGGGAGGGAAAAGGGGGTTGGTGCACTAGAGCTTGTAGTAAGGCCCATGGTTGTGGGTTATGGTGGAGTATTAGTGAAGGGTGGGAAACTTTCGCTAAGCATTTCTCTGTTGTGGTGGGGGATGGATCTCGTACTCTTTTTTGGCATGATAAGTGGACTGGGGATGTTCCTCTTAAAAGTCTTTATCCTCAGTTATTTTTGTGTTCAGCTAATAATGAGGCTTGTATTTCTAATGTGTTAAGCCCTTCAGTGGGTGATAATGACAAAGTGTGGAGTTTAAGATTTCAGAGGGAATTCAATGATTGGGAGTTGGCGGCTTCCTACTCCCTTCTTCATTTCATCCAAACCCGAATCCCTAGGGGTGGAGGGTGTGACAGGCTTTGTTGGGATCGTAATGGTAGTGGGAAGTTTGATACTCGGTCTTTCTATCATAAGATTCGTAATGCAGCTCCTTCCACCTTCCCTTGGAAGGGTATTTGGAAAGTTAAGGTTCCTAAAAGGGTGGCTTTTTTTATGTGGACAGCAGCTCATGGTCAGATTCTAACTTTTGATAATCTTATGCTTCGTGGTCGCCCTTTGGTGAATCGTTGTTGTTTGTGCTGTTGTAATGCGGAATTTGTGGATTACCTGTTACTTTTTTGTCCGATAGCTCATTCTTTGTGGATGTATATGCTTCGGTTGTTTGGGATCGTTTGGGTCATGCCAAGTTCTGTTGAGGACTTATTATTCTGTTGGTATCATTGGCTTGGGAAGCATAGTTATGATATTTGGGATTTGGTTCCAGGTTGTTTAATGTGGACTATTTGGTCTGAACGGAATCGGCGGTCTTTTGAGGATGAGGGGAAAACTGTGGATCAGTTATTAGAGTTTTGCCAGAGGACCCTCTTTGACTGGTCTCGATGTTGGGGTTTCTCGGATTGTTCTACCCTTATGGATTTTATTTCATCTATTAGAATAGATTAGGGGCTGCTTTTGTCTTGTTGTTTCTTTTTTTTTCCTTTGTTCACTATCGTGAACACTTTGTGTTTCTCTTGCTTTTCTTTTATTAATAATATTCTCTTCTTACTTATCAAAAAAAAGACATACGATAGTTGCTAAACGAAATTAGGATCTATGAAAGAGTCCACTATGGACATGGTTACATAAAGGTTTTACTCAAATTGAGCTCATGCATATAAGCACCATATCACACACCTAATGCAAATTACTAAATATAATTGGCCTGAGCTAATTCATGAATAAAAAATCATAGATATTGTATTATAAGGTTATTCTATACATAAATACTAAGTTTGCGTAACTTCCAAATCCAAGACTCCAAACCCATTTAGCACTCAATGGATACCAATACAATGGGCTAATGAAAAATTACTATACGGTCCCTTCAAACAATAGTAATTTTTCATCTAATTACCAACTGCTCTTTGAAATATTAAACATACAATAATCTCACAGAAAAATCAACTATTTGAATCAAGAAAATGTCAGTTACCTTGTATAAGGCTCCAGCCAGCATGCTGCATTGACTGGGATGGCACTACTAATTTAACTTTCTCCAAGGACTGTGGCCACACTACTTGCAGGGCCCTACAAAATTTTGTTCAAATTGTCGCAAACGCAGCTACTAAGAGATAACAATGAACCAATATGCATTCCAGTATGCAGGTAACCATATTGTGAGATAACGAAATGAGCTTTTCACCAGAAAGCTGAACCCGTGCCATCACCAAAACCTAACACTCTAGCTAGAGAGAAACCTGGTAGCCTTCTACAAACCTAAAAATGCAAAATGTACAAAAATTATAAGAAAAATATTCAAATCCCAAAAGCTTCATTTGCTTGCTAAGAACAGGTACAAAAAAAAAAGGGCGAAAAGGGGGGAGGGGGGAATTAATCAATTAGAACTCAAGGAAACTAAAAGCCTTGACCCAGTTAAGCCTAATTCAACTCTTTGACTGAGTTAAGCTCAGCACTTCATCTAAGTCTCAAATTTCAGCAACCAAACGGAAAACAACACCAGCAATTCCACACAGAAAGCACCCATTCAATTTCCTATCTTTCACTGCACTTGGTAACACGCTTAGAACACAGCAGGCATCCGAGACGCAACATAAGCGACAGTCTCATCCTACGTATACTTGAAGCCAACATCACCATAGGAGCTTTTGATCTTCCACCACTGCTTCAACTGCTCTACTAACTTCAACAGGTCCTCTGCCAGCTTCCTCGATTTTGTTGTCACTAGCCGTGCATTCACATCTTTGATTGTGTTCAGCGACTGTGACAGCCTCAGCACCTTCCTCTTCATGTGCGGCTCCTCAAGCTCTGTATCCCCAATTCCCCACCTCCAAAAATTAAATGCATATAAATAGAAAGAAGCATATATACATAGATATTTGTAACCCCCAAAACACCTCCAAAAGTAAAATTCTTATGCATAGAAAGAATCATAACTACATACCTATCTGTAACCCCAAACCCTTGTCCAAAAATCAAATCCTTACACATACAATGAAGCATACATATCCATCCATAAACCCAAACCCACGTCCAAAATTCAAATGCTTGTACAATATACATACAATGAAGCATACATATCTATCCATAAACCCAAACCCACCTCCAAAAATCAAAGCACACATGCATTTCTGTACACCCAATACCACCATATATGATAAACTACCATTTGTCCCAAAAGCTTAAGCTATTAAGAATTGGTAAATTTAATCAACCATAATTCCAACACTCCCCCTCAAATGTAGTGCGGACTCCCCCTTAATAAGTGAGGTCAAACATGCGGGAGTTTTAATTTTTAAAATGGGAGATAAAGTGAAGACAGGGTCAGAACTCGAGAACACCTGTTACCATGTTAAACTACCATTTGTTCCAAAAGTTTAAGCTATTACAAAATGATAAATTGAATCATTTAACTATTATTCTAACAATGTCAGCAACCCCAAAACCACCTCCAAAAATTGAATGCTTATATAAACAAAGAATCACACGTGCATATTTGTGACCCCAAACCCAAACCCACCTCCAAAATATCAAATATTTATACATACAAAGAAGCAGAACATACATACATAAATACATATCAACAATTCTCAAATGTATTTGGAAATGAGTAAATGGGTACCTCGGAGATATGTTCTGATTGCACGGCGTGAACGGACCAGGAGGACGAGGCAGCGCTGGGGGATTTTAGAGGTTTCCGACAAAAGGGTCGCCATTTTTGTGTGGAGATTGTGGAGTATGTTAGTGGAGCTGTGAGGAAGAACTGGCTTTTCCTGTGAGTGAATGAGTTTGGGTGTGTGGGTTTTTAGGGGGGGGGGGGTTTAGGGATTTGGGGCTTGAAGATGGATTTGGACTTATGGGCCTAGGCTAGGCCCATAGTTTGAAGGTGAAATATGGAGAGCTTGAGTTGGGTCTGCAGTTTAGAGTCTGGATAACAGGGGTCCGTTTGGATTGAGCTTATTTTTGCTGAAACTGAAAACTGAAACTAAAACACTGTAGCAAAATAATTTTTAAATGTGTGAATAGTGTCGTGGGACCCATTTTTAATGAAAAAGTTGCTGAAAAGTGGAATTTGTGGGTCCGTGAACAGTGCACGAATGCACTGTTCACCTTGGAATAGTCAACCTTTGCGGCTACTGTTCATGAACAGTAAATGAACAGTAGCCGCACTCTCAACTTAAACGCTTGCAAAAAAAAAAAAAAAGGAAAACGCGAAGCTGAAAACGCAACGCGTTAAACGCCGAATCCAAACGGCTTCTAGGTCTAAATAAACATAGCTTTTAGATAACAAAGCTGAATTCATTTTGTCATTGAGCTCCTCATCACTCTCCCTTATTGGAACTATTAAATTATTTTTTAAAAAATAAATAAGGACCTCTTCTTATGGAGAGTAAGGTCATGGTTTAAAACTTATTAGAGAATTCACATTGAAAGGAATAAATTTTCTAAATTTTGATTGGTCAAATCCATGGTTGAGTACCTAGTAAAGAAAAATTATTTCTGGCCAATTTTGTATTTCCTCCCAACACAGATAAATCTCTCTCTCTCTCTCTCTCATAGATAGATATTTCTTGAATAAACATCTCTCTTTCTCTCTCTATTTCCTCCCCAGAGATAGATCTTTCTTGAATGAACATCTTAGATTACCTTCATGTTAATGCTTGAAGTTGCATGGTCAACAACCGTGACCAATGTCGTCTACATACATTTAACAGTATGTATATTGTTAGACACACACAAAATCTTAACCATGAAATAGACTCTCATCATAATAGAGAGGTTCATATTTCCAATACAACATACATTTTTTATTATCAGCATAAATATTTAACAAAAGTTTAATTGATTAATTTGTTGGTTTTAAAGATTTTTTGTAATAGCTCAGTGGTAATGATATTGTGGGGTCATAGGGCCCAGCGATATGCGTCCGCCTCTTGTACTAGGCCTGAGGCCCATGCTGAGGCCCATAATCGCATATGAAGAGGACAGTGGTAACCGTGCCGAGGACAACTCTGTCCTCAGCTAGCCAATGCCGAGGTTGAAGAAAGGTGATTTATCGACAAAGACAATCTTCCAAAGCATTCTAGGGAAAAAGATAAGTACAGCCAATAAGCACATTGAAGCATGGCGGTAGAGCAATTCCAGGAAAAGCTGCTGCCTCCGCATTAAATGCTCCACAACTAACACTCTGGCCGCATTTATATGGAGAAGACCTCTGAACAGTGTTGTCTTGGCTACCACAACTCACAGAAGGTAAGAGAGGATGGCTGATGGGACAAGTACTCAAGTAGTGGCTCAAATAATCAACAAGTGTAGGATCAAGATGGTCTAAGAGGAACTATATAATGTAAGAAATCTTCTATGGAAAGGGAGGGGATTTGGACCAAAGAAACACTGTAGCAGTCTGAGCTAATTTTGTAACCATTTTCACTGTCACTCAAGAAATAACAAGTTGAAGCTCTTCGGATCGGTGCCGAGGATTGAATTGTTTGCATAAGTCCATATTGATTTTACTTATTCATTTTTCAAATCATCTTTGACTGTTGTTACGCTCATTAAGGCCCAGTTCTTCTACTCACTCTCTATAAATTTATTGAACTGGGCTTGTTGGGCTTAAGTTCACTTATCACTCGGAAAAAGTTCTCAAATCCGGTTCTTACAATTGGCACCGCCTGTGGGAAGAACTTGTGCATCAGTGAGTGTAACGGTTAAACATGGTAGGATCAGGTCCACACCAAGAAAACCTACGCCAAGCAAGTCCCCAACAGACAAAACCCATAGGATCCCAGCAGCAGGGTAATTTTCCTGGCCCTGAGCATGAGCAAAATCAGAAGAATGAAAGGAATCGAGAGGGAAGTATGCATACCACCCAGACGAGCAAGAGCCACTCCCAAATGGGCAGTCACGTGTCCCAGAGACAAAACAACAACCAAGCCATGCAGCAGGAGATAGATGACTTGAAAAAGAAACTGCGTCGTGCACAGCGAAGGCGGTCTCCTTCCAGTTCTAACGTATCCTCTAATGATGAATAGGACAGCAATTATAGGCAGAGATCAAGAACTCCTCCAAGTGAGACTTTCTCTTATGAAGATGAGCACCATCATAAACGAAAATACAAGGGCCCATCTAGTAGGGGCCTGGGTAGTGATGCCATGAGTAAGGCTCTGGATCAAATCTCTAAGTCACCCTTCACGCGCAAGATAGAAGGGGCTAGGCTACCTCGGCGGTTCCATCAGGCTACCTTCACCGTTTATAATGGTCGAGCAGACCCCGTAGAGCATGTGAGCCAGTTTAACCAAAGGATAGCTGTCCATTCTGAGAATGAAGTTTTGATGTGCAAGGTTTTTTCGTCTAGCTTAGGACCTGTAGCGATAAGGTGGTTCAATGGCTTGAAAACGAACTCCATAGATTCTTATAAGCAGCTCACCCAAGCCTTTGGCTCTCGCTTCATTACGAACAGCAGGGTTCCTCGGCCTCTAAGTTCGTTGTTGTCATTATCCATGCATAAGGGAGAAACCCTAAAAGCATACTCGGACAGATATTGGGAAATGTATAATGAGATGGACGGCAACTATGAGGACGTCGCCATCAGTACTTTTAAAAGCAGTCTCCTAACCAAGCACGGCTTGAGGAAATCCTTGACTAGCAAGCCTGTCACCAGTGTACGTCAACTTATGGACCGGATCGACAAATACAAAAGGGTGGAAGAGGACCAGCTGCAAGGGAAAGGAAAGGAGAAGGCTATCCTTCAAAAGAGGAGTGATTTCGGCTCGGATCGATACAGTAATAACCGTCCAAGGAGAGATTTCACAGGGCAATCCGGACCAACCAATATGCAAACGGTTAACACTGTATTCAGAGAGCCGGTACATCGGGTTTTAGAGAAAATCAAAGATGAGCCATCTTCAAGTGGCTGAATAAGATGGCTGGAGACCCCATGAAGTGCAATCAGAGTCTGTATTGTCAATACCACCAGGACCACAGACATACTACAGAAGACTGCAGGAACCTTTGGAACCACCTAGATCAGCTGGTCCGAGAAGGGAAACTAAGACACCTTTTGCATCCTTCCAGAGGTCATTAAGGCCAGGCAAACTAGGAGCCCCAGAGAGACACTTCCTTAAGACCACCCATAGGAACGATAAATGTAATTTTTGCTGCTCCGGGGAGGACGAGCTCATGCCCATCCAGGGTGATGTCTGTAGCTCGGCTACCCACCGATGACTCTGGCCCAGAGCCAAAAAGACCCAAAGTGTATCCTCATCCGGTCTTAAGTTTCTTCGAGGAGGACAAAATTGGAACCATCCAACCCCACGACAATGCGCTAGTAGTCACCCTTCGAATTAAGGGTTACAACGTGAAAAGGGTAATGGTAGATGATGGTAGTGGAGCTGAGATCATGTACCCCGATCTCTATAAAGGGCTGAAGCTGAGACCAGAGGACTTGACACCCTACAGCTCCCCCTTAATGAGTTCGATGGGAAGACAGTCATGCCAAAGGGTCAGATTAGGCTACCTGTGCAAACCAACCTGAAGATAGTGGAGGTTGACTTCATCGTGGTGGATACTTACTCCCCTTACACTGCCATCATGGCCAGGCCTTGGCTTCATACTCTAAGAGTCGTTGCCTCCACCTGCATCAGAAGGTGAAGTTCCTTTCCAAGGGCCGGGTTCTAGAAATTCGAGGTTGCCAGGCTACGGCAAGAGAGTGCTTGGTGGCTGCCATCTCACATCTGCCCAAAGCAGAGTCCTCGGCCCATGTTCAAGAAAGCTCATAGCAATCAAAGACCCCGGCATCGCCTATTAATGCACTAGCCGAGGACGCAAAATGTGAGGATTTAGAAAAGGTGATCATTAGCAATGACCCGAAAAGGTTCTTCCAGGTGGGATCATTGATAGGGTTCCTCAAGAAAAATGTTGATGTGTTCGCATGGGACGCTTAAAATGCCCCAGGAATTGATTCAAACTTCATATGTCACCACTTAAATGTAAATACATCAGTCACTCCCAAGAAACAACCACCTTGACGCCCATCCAGGGTGCACGCCAGCGCTGTTAGGGACGAGGTGAAAAAGCTCAAGCGAACAGGGGCTATCAAGGAGGTGTTCTACCCTGAGTGGTTGGCTAACACCGTGGTTGTAAAGAAGAAGAGTGGAAAGTGGAGAGTTTGTGTGGACTTCACAGACTTAAACAAGGTGTGTCCAAAAGACCCGTTTCCCATGCCTCGGATAGACCAGTTAGTTGATGTAACTGTAGGCCATTCTCGAATGAGCTTCTTAGATGCCTTTCAAGGCTATCATCAAATACCACTAGCCCTGGATGATCAAGAAAAAACGGCATTCGTGACTCCGATTGGAAACTACCACTACAAAGTGATGCCCTTTGGTTTGAAGAATGCGGGGTCTACCTACCAAAAGATGATGACTAGAATGTTTGAGCCACAGTTGGGAAAAAGTATTGAGGTCTACGTAGATGACATGGTGGTAAAGAGTAAGGTGGTGTCTAAGCACATTGGAGACCTCGGAGTCATTTTTGACATCTTGAGGAGGCATAAACTGCGTCTCAATGAATACCTATCCCGGCCACCCATCATGTCCAGCCCTGAGGCCGACGAGGTCTTGTTCGCCTACATTGCAGTGGCCCCTCATGTTGTAAGCTTGGTGTTGATACGAATTGATAACGGCATACAACGACCAATATATTATGTGAGTAAGTCATTACATGAGGCCGAGGTGCGTTATTTACCTTTGAAAAAGGCGATTTTGGCAGTAGTGCATGCCAAGCGAAAGCTCCCTCATTACTTCCAAGCGCACACGGTTGTTGTTCTAACTCAGCTTCCACTTAAGTCTGTACTTCGAAGCGCCGACTGCACTGGAAGAATTGCCAAGTGGAACACAGTTCTAGGGGCTTTCGATGTCAAGTACATGCCTCAGACCTCTATCAAAGGCCAGGTCCTCGCTGATTTAATAGCCGAATTTGCCGAACCCCTTATAGAAATAGTAGCAAAGGAGCAAGACATGGATGAAAAATCGATTGACACAGTCTCCGTGCAAGGACCCTCACGCTGGAAAGTGTATGTTGATGGCGCAGAAATCCAAAGGGGGTCCGGGGTGGGGGTTGTTCTAATATCTCCTGAGAAGATCACCATAGAGAAATCATTGAGACTAGGATTCTCGGCCACGAACAATGAAGCCGAATATGAGGCATTATTGCAAGGAATGACCATGGCACAGAAAATGGGGGGAAAGGCAGTGGAAGTGTTCTCGGGCTCGAGATTGGTAGTGGGCCAAGTGAAGGGAGAGCTAGAGGCCAGAGATGTGAGAATGCAGGAGTACTTGAGTCAAGTCAGACGCTTGCAATCGAACTTTGAATTCTTCGACTTGTCACACGTCTCTAGGAGTGGAAACACACACACAGATTCATTGGCCACTCTTGCCACCTCCTCGACGCAGGATTTACCTCGAGTCATCATTGTTGAGGATTTGTGCAGAGCAGATGTAATCAAGAAGGACATGGTTCAGATCCATCAAGTTAGAGTGGGCCCAAGCTGGATGAATCCTATAGTGAGCTATCTCAAAGATGATACACTACCTGAAGAGAAATCAGAAGCTAAGAAAATACGAAGAAAAGCTCCTCGGTTCTGGCTGTCCGGGGATCACAAGTAGTATAAGCGCTCATATTCTGGGCCGTATTTGCTGTGTATACATCCCGAAGCATCAGAGTTGCTGCTCGAGGAGTTGCATGAAGGAATTTGTGGGAGTCACACAGGAGGAAGATCTCTGTCTCACAGAGCCATCACCTAAGGATATCAGTGGCCAAGTATGCAGAAGGAAGCCCAAGAGTATGTCAAGAAGTGTGATCAATGCAAAAAGTTTGCCCCAAACATCCACCAACCGGGTGGGGTCCTCAATCCTCTCTCTAATCCTTGGCCGTTCGCTCAGTGGGGCTTGGATATTGTAGGCTCTTTCCCTAAAGCAGTAGGAAATAAGAGGTACCTATTGGTAGGCACAGACTATTTCACCAAATGGGTCGAAGCCGAACCCCTGGCTAACATTAGGGATGTGGATGCTAAGAAATTTATCTAGAGGAACATCGTTACTCGATTTGGGGTCCCTCATAAACTTATCTCGGATAATGGCCTTCAATTTGATAGAAAGGCCTTCAGAAAATACTGTTGTGATTTGGGAATTACAAATAAGTATTCCACTCCTGCCTACTCCCAAGAAAATGGGCAGGCTGAGGCTGTTAATAAAGTCATAGTCGCTGAGCTGAAAAAGAGGTTGGATGATGCAAAGGAAAGATGGGTGGAAGAACTACCACACGTCTTGTGGACATACCGGACTACACCACGTCGGTCAACAGGGGAGACCCCCTTTCCCATGACTTACGGGTCGAGGCTGTCATCCCCCTAGAGACCAGCTTTCCAACGCTAAGAACGAGTACCTTCACTCCGAGTAGCAATGATGAACTGCTAGCAAGGAGTTTGGATTTAGTTGAAGAGAGAAGAAAAAAGGCGATGATCCAACTAGCCTATTACCATCAGAAACTCAAGCAAGGGTATGATACCAATGTGAGGCTACGGCCACTAGCACCAAGAGACTTGGTGCTGAGAAAAGTTGTGGGTAGTGCTAAGAACCTGGACTGGGGAAAGCTGGGGCCCAACTGGGAAGGACCATATCGCATCACGTCAGTAGCAGGAATAGGTGCATATTATTTAGAAGACTTAGACGAAAAAGCTGTACTCCGCCCATGAAATGTAAATAACCTAAGAATGTATTATTATTAATGAAAACAGTCCTGTTTGCACTCTGATTTGTTGTAATTGCGCGTCATGCGGTTCACTACTATTTATTGAAGTATTAAACAGAAATTAAGTCATGTCAGGTTCTTCGGACCACAAACTTAGTGAAAATTAATACCCTTTAATCTCAGTACGTGACTAACCGATGATGCACGGATCCCAATACGTAACTAACTCCTTTACATGAATCTCAGTACGTGACTAACTCCACAACAACCCTTTAATTGATGTAGTTGATTTGCAATAACTTCACATAGAAACACCAATAAGATCTTCAATGATGGTGTGAGAGACTTTGCTTGGTTACAGAACCCAAAGGCGTACAAGAAATGCAGCAAGAACTCTTTCTTCTATAGGAGGAGGCTAGGGTTTCAAAAAAAAAAACCTTATGAAACTCTCTAGGGTTAGATTTTTCTTTTTCCACTTCCTTGTTTAAATAGGAGCTCAATAAGCTCTCCTATTCCAAATAGGTATACACAAACCTTGGGCTTTCATAGTCCAATAAGGATTATATAAACCCATAAACAAATAGCCTTTTAGAATAAAAACATTGCTGGCTATAGTCTAAATCTCGTAAGCTTGATAGATCGAGACATGTGTCGAGTTTTAATGAATCTTGACACATCGAGCTTCTGTCGAGGAGGTATCGAGACCTGCAGATTGCACTTTTCTTGAGCAGTTCTTGAGTAATCTTCATGTCTTCAATATAACTACTTGTAATGATCATCTTGAACCTATTTAGATTTACCCAAATACAAGTAAAATGCGTTTTGTCAAAAGATATGCCAATTATATAAAAATATGTCCCTTACAAGGATCATTACTGATGGTGATCTGAAACCTTTGAGTGGGATCTCAAAGTCATAAGCAAAGCGGCTTGTATTGGTGTAAATCCAAGGAGAGAAGGAGTCTGTGAATTCGGAGCTTGCACGTGGTTGTGTCAGTAAATTACTACTGGAGGTAGCAATAGATTTAGGGTTAAATTTGATTGTAAAAACTTCAATTCTCTTATAGTGGATTTGTTTTACCTTGAGGATAGTTAGATCAAATCCTCCCCAAGTTTTTACCTTGAAACAGTCGTTTCATTGGTTTTCCTAAGTCATCATATTGTGGTGTTATTTATTTTCTACTGCTTTGCATGATATGATATATGCTTGTTTAACCTAGATCTAAATAATTAATCTAAGTAATCATTTGGTTAATATATTAGGTTAAACTATCTGGTTTAAGGGGTCTAAACGAACAAACATTTTTCATACCCTAAAACCCTACTATTTAAAAATATATCATCAACTTATTTTATTCTACTCAACAAGGCTTTCTGTCTTTTTTTTTTTTTTTTTTTCTCTAGCTAGGTTGGAAATAAAATACCAATTTTAACATTTTCTTTTGTCTTTATTATAAACAAATTTATATACTATTGAATCATTGATTTTGTATTTTGAGATTTTTGTTTTTGTTGTGATATTGTCTTGTTAAACACTTTAATAATATTATTCAATTTTTGCTAAAAATTAGTTTGAATTTATGGGATAAATTTATTTTTAATTTCAAGTTTATTTTTATTAACGATACAGGTTTTATTAAAAACAATTGTAAATTTGTAATAGTTGTGGGCAAATTAACAAGAAGTAGAGTTTTATGGGGTGGGGTAGGGTGGGGCGGGGCTTCGCGAGATCCCAAGAGGCGGATGGGGCAAGAAAATTTTTCCCATCATGCGGGGTGGGGCAGGAATGGGGTAAGACAAAACCATGCGGGGCGGGGGCGAAGACCCCATCCTTCGGATCCGCCCTGCCCCATTGCCATCCCTAACTTAGAGGGAAAAAAGGGGATTATTTTTTGGTAGGTATAGGGAGAAAACTCTTAAGACCTATCAAAATCTCTTATATTTTCCTCCCTCTACTAAACACCTCCCATACCATTTGTCATTTTCTCTCAACTTTTTTTTTCCCTTTTCCATCCTCCCAATTTCCACTCCAACCAAACACACTCTTAAAGTTCATTTTCTTCTTTCCCTTGTAAATTTTCCTTTAGTTAAAGGAAATTTGGGGATTTGTAGCTACAGAGCCACATATATAGAGACAATGGGAAGCCACGGTCCCTAAACTCTATAATGGTAGTGTCCTTTATTAACCTACGTACAAATATTTAAAACTGTCTCCCCAAATTTTTTTTTGGTAAAACTGTGAAAAAATGTACAATTCTTTAACTCTTTGACCCAATAATTTGTTACAATACCTAAGTGTACCCACGCTCAAAGATAATCGTCCCCATCCCTAATTAAAATTCCTTAGATGATCTCTGACGTGCCTGACTTCTTTGGTGGAATGGCAACCATATTTTTATTAGCTTCAGTGCCCACAAACTATGTATTGAGTCATAATTTAACCGCAATTAAATCGATTTTATATCATACAGCATAAAAAAAAAAAACACTTGTTAGAATTGATAGATTCAAAGTTAGTTTTGATCCACCCCGATTACCAATTAAAAATATATATAAACTTTGTTTTCCCTTGTGTAAACAACTTTGCACTTTTATGGTAAATGGTTATATTCAAACAAAGAACAGTCAAAATGAAAATTACATAAATGAAGAAATTAACCCATACAAATTCGAGAAAGTAAAATGCCTATTTCATTAAAACATGTCTTAGGAAAAAGAAATTTCATTATAGAAATTGTGACTACATTACAAAGATAAAGATTCATTGTTTCAATTTTATCTTAAGCTTATCCTTGGAAGTCTTGCTAGCTTGTTTAGCTGCTTCAGTAGGAGTCATTTTTTCTTTCTCTTTGGGGGCTTCCTCAGCAGGCATGGTAACTAAAGCTTAGGCCTGTTGAAAACCTTGGGAAGCCACCCCATCTTGTGGAACCTCTGCAGCTTTATCCGAGGATATTTCCTTGGGAGTTTCAGGTTCTTTTGTTTGCTCCTGTTGACTGGGAGGAAGAGGATCCTACGGCTGTATTTTTTCAATTGGGTCAATAACTGTAGAGGCTGCTTCACCTTGGACGGGAGGAGGGTCCAAGGCTCGTATGGCTGGTGGGTAGTAGATATTCTCTGGTTTTCTTAGCTCAGAAGAAGTCTCAACCCCAGCTCGGTTGAGGCCTTCACTCCAAGTCTGAGCACAATAGGTTTGACACACGGCTGGGACCTCTGCCCTAAGGGTTTCCTCAGTCTCGGCTACTCTGACGTCGTAACCATGCTGCTTAGCCTCGTCCCGAGCTTTCTCAACCTCCATTTTAGCCTTCTCGGCCTCATCTCTTGACCTCTCGGCCTGATCCTTAAGCTTTTGGGCTTCTTCTAACTTCTTCCAGAGGGTCGCTATCTGCTCTTTGGAAGAAGCCAACTGTTCCTTAGCATCACGCAAGAGCAGCCTCTGATCCTCGGCTTGCCTTTGAGCGCTCTCTAGACCCGATTCAGCACTTTTTCTGGCCTTTTCCTCCTCGGTCAACTTCTTCCTTAAATCTTTGTTGGACTGATCGGCGATGTTGAATGATTCCATAGCTGCCACGCGCCTAGTCCTCTCGTCGTCCAGCTGTTGGTAGCAGGAATTGGTTATCTCCTCAGTCTTGAAAGTGGCTTGGACAACCTGAAAGAAAAGGGTTAATAACCTTACAAATAACAATAAAGATAAAAAATAAAAAAAAAGGGGGGGGGGGGGAATAGCATCATACCATGCCCAGGTACCTTTTGAGGTTAAGAAAAACCTCATTCTTCCTGATAGACCGCAGCTTGGCCATGTCAGTGGGGAGTAATAACGCCTCCTCCAAAGCCGAGGCCACCTGACATCCAACACCTCCATGGAAATCCCTGATGGATGCATTATCCCTCAAGGGTTCACCATTAAGTATCGGAGCTGGAAGCTAGGCCTGAGGCTCAGATGGTTGACTATCCCCTCTCTCCAAGCCTCTCTGCCATGTTTGGCCAGTCTTTTGCTGCTTCGCAGCTCGTTGGGCCTTGTCTTCATGCACAAGGCGAGATTTTCATGCCTCCACTACGTCCTTGCCTTTTTGCTCTCTCTTTCTTTTCTGGAAAGCAGAGTCAGATCTGGATGGCAAAGATGGCTGAAGAGGAGGAAGAGGAAGTTTGGGAGGAGGAGGAGGAAGTTTGGACTGAATTGGTTTCTCCGGCGCACGCTTTCCAAGCTAGGACTCTATTAAATCCAACAAACTTCTTTGAGTTTTCCTTTGGATACCCATCTCGTCCAAAGTGATGGTGTCTATTTGTTGCTGATGATCAAGGTCAGCTGATGTACCCTTGGGGGATAGAGGTCGATTGAACATCTCAAATTCATCCTGAGAGTCTGACAAGTCTACAATCCCCTCTGGTTCTTCTTCACCTTTTTCCTCTTCTTTTTCCTCCTCTCCTTCTTTAACAATGGGTTGAGATGAAGATGCTCCTACTGAAGGGATGCCCACAAAGAGTGGCTGTGTAAATGGTGTACCCTCAGGAATTGGAACGCCCTCAGGAACAACGAATCCTTCGAAGGCCACACTAATACGGTAAAGACGAGGATTTTTGGCTTTTATTACACACTTGGGAGCTTGAAATCCAAGGGAAATAGGTTTGTACCCAAGGATTATGTGCGCAGCTCGTAATTGACCGTCGGCTTCGTTTACAAACACCTCGGACCGTAGAATTTTGTCTAAACTTTCTCTGTTAACTAAGTTGAGCCGAGGTTTGGTAGAACGTCTGTCTATAAAATCATTAAAACGAAAGAAGAATTTGTCAGAAGCAAAAATGATGCGAAACAAAAGGGAAATATAAACCCAGGTGCATAAATTTACGACTAGACCCCCACCTGGTGTTCCCTCCTTAACCGGACAGGGTAATCCATCGTGCCATTCCCCAGAAAAAATTAAAAAATCTTCCTTTAGCCCCTTGTTTGACATAGGGAGGCATTGAATTAGCCTTACTTTGGGATACCTTGACTTAAGGTAGTATCCCTGCCCCTTCAAATGATGCAGGTTGTATACCTAGTTGACATCATGATGTGTCAATCCTAGGTTCATTCTCTCATTTAGGGCTTCTACGCTCCCTAACACTCTGAACATATTTGGGGCGCATTGTGTGGGGAATAGTCTAAAGAATCTGAGGTAATTCCTTGTGATAGTACCCATAGGGATGGTCATCCCTCCCTCTATGAAGGCGATCATTGGGATGACCACCTCTCCCCCTTTCATATCGTCTACCCATTCCCCTTGGGCAGCGTATCTCATGCCCACTGTTGGTGGGATCCTGTACTTAGCCTTAAATTTCTCTCTATCCTCCTCGGATTCAACTAAACACTTGAACCTACCCATTTCCTAAAAAGATTTGAAGAGAAATTAACAAGTTTGAAACGAAAAGTAGAGCCAAGAAGAAAAAAGTGTGATGAAAAAAGGATATATGGAAAGAAATAAAACTAAGGGGATTCGAGGAAACTTACAGGTTTGAAAAGAAGGTCCTTGGACAAATTTTTGGTATTTGTAGACGCACAAGTGATGGAGAGTGACAGATTCAGTGTATGAATTCTAGAGCTGTGTGATTGTTGGAAGTAGGGAAAGGAGTTGATTTGAAAGGCTATTTATAGTAGTACAGAAGTTACAAGCGGGAAAATTCCCGCTCATAACCCCATGAAATTCTCCACCGTTAGATCCGCATCATGTCGTTGAACGTGGGGGACAAAAGTGCCGTCAAAATTTAATGAGAGCGCGCTCTGGACACCAAAGCGTCAGGAGCGTGCCTTGAGAAGGTAAAAAGGCATATGGGAGTTCGGATAGAAGGGGTGTAACTGTAAACAAGGTGGGCCGAGGATATCAAAATCCTTCTTTCCTCCCGAGGAGTCGAAAAACAAGATTTTGAGGGGCTATTGTGGGGTCATAGGGCTCAGCGATATACGTCCGCCTCTTGTACTAGGCCTGAAGCCCATGCCGAGGCCCATAATCGCATATGAAGAGGACAGTGGTAACCGTGCCAAGGACAACTCCATCCTCGGCTAGCCAAAGCCGAGGTTGAAGAAAGGTGATTTACCGACAAAGATAATCTTCCAAAGCATTCCAAGGAAAAAGATAAGTACAGCCAGTAAGCACATTGAAGCATGGCGGTAGAGCAATTCCAGGAAAAACTGCTGCTTCCGCATTAAATGCTCCACAACTAACACTCTGGCCTCATTTATGTGAAGAAGATCTCTGAACAGTATTGTCTTGGCTACCACAACTCATAGAAGGCAAGAGAGGATGGCTGATGGGACAAGTACTCAAGTAGTAGCTCAAATAATCAACAAGTGTAGGATCAAGATGGTCTAAGAGGAACTATATAATGTAAGAAATCTTCTATGGAAAGGGAGGGGATTTGGACCAGAGAAACACTGTAGCAGTCTGAGCTAATTTTGTAACCATTTTCACTGTCACTCAAGAAATAACAAGTTGAAGCTCCTCGGACTGGTGCCGAGAATTGAATTGTTTGCACAAGTCCATATTGGTTTTACTTATTCATTTTTCAAACCATCTTCGACTATTGTTACGCTCATTAAGGCCCAGTTCTTCTACCCACTCTCTATAAATTTATTGTACTGGGCTTGTTGGGCTTAAGTTCACTTATCCCTCGGAAAAAGTGCTCAAATCCGGTCCTTACAGATATCTTTTGTGGAGTTACTTGTCTATGATTTGAACTCCATCTTTCCCTAATCTCCCATGATCTACTCATCTAAATTTTAAAATTAAAATAAAAGCTATCATAAATCAAACAAAACAAAGGCTTATTTTATTTTAGGCTGCACTACAAACCTTACAGAAACCATTGTAATTAGCTGATGAAGGGTCAAGAAAGTCTTCAACTCGCCAACCCGGCAAGGTTTCCATCAAATACTCTGATATGCTGCTGGTTGAAATAGAAACCGTGCTATTCTCATTTTCATTGATCTTGATAGTTGGTGGTGTTGTTTTTGCACTTGAAGGAGAGCTCAAAGCTTCATTATGAATTGGTTTTGGTCTCTTTATGGATGACTTTGTGCTTCTATTCTCAGTACCAATGTTTGCATCAGAGGCAGTGGAAGATGATGAGGTTGGGTATAAAGAAGAAGAGGCAGAGAGCTTTACACCTGTGAGAAGAAACCTATTGTGTATCTGGGTATGTTCATTGGCTTTGTGAATTGGAAGGTCACATTCTCTACAAAGAATTGCTCTATCTTCTCTGCAAAAAAGAATGGCACGCCTTTCCTGCAATTTAGAGAAGATGACCATCAGTCCAATATCATTAATTTCTTCTTCTAATGGTTGTTTTGAACTTTTTTTTTTTCAACCAAAATTACACAACAATAACAATGGCAAAGTCTTAGTCCCAGAATTCTTGGGTCGGCTATGAATTCTGAACAGACTAATCAGGGTCAAGGAATTATAAAGAGACTTTATTCATTATATATGACTTATCTCTCTCTTATTATTGACTAGGAGGAAGGAGATGAGGAATGAGTACCTGACAGATATCACAAAGAGGGAATTCTTTGGAGGAGGGGTGGACCAAAGAGAAGCGTGTGTGTTTGCTGGCGAGCTTGTTTGCATGGTGGATGCTATTATCACAGCCATCACAAAGAGCAGCTTCATCTGCAGGGCAAAATACAGTGGCTCCTTCTTTGTCACACACGTCGCACTGGATCTTCATGATCTCTTTTCAGCAACTCTCCTTCTTGATTTCTCTCTCTAATCTACACAAAAACTCTGACTGATAAGGGAAAAATAACGTGAGGGAAAGAGACAAAGTGTTATGGGCTACTAGGCCAGAGATAGCAGTCAATTAGCTCTCAGAGATCTTAACTCTTTGAACTGTCTGGCTTCAAGAAAGCTCTTCATATATGCCATTGGCCAGTATTTCAAAGCCCCCCTTCCTTCTCTCTCTCTAGTATGTATATACTTTGAGTAAGAGGTACCAACTTGGCTTTCTTGGCTTTAATTTTAGAGTTGTGACAGTGACATAACAAATAATTGTCACCACATTTTTACAATAGTTAAAGCGGTAGTTGTTATATATCAAAATAAAATAATAAAATATTAAACTTGATGAACTATAATTAAAAACAAGAATATTGTAAAGAATAATGTTAGGATCATAACTTGCTCACATGACAAGTTATGAGTAGTAGATTTGTGGACCCATCACTTTTACTTAACTACTTATGATTTGCCACGCGAATAAGTTGCAGCAAAAGTTGTAGTCTTATCATTTTTTTATTGTAAAAAGAATAATGTTTAGTTCACACTAACAGTTGCATACAAATGTACACACATAATTTCTACTGAAGTTTCGGTGCAAGATATAAGTACGGTTATATGCAACACCCAAACGAGTATGACTGAAATTTTACCATGTCTATAAAATTACTAGTAATTTTAAGGTTAAAGCTATCACTCTCCTACTGACTCTGTCTGAAATTGGAAGCATGGGTAGCATTTATCTGTCTATTTATTGATCCCTGCTCTTCTTTCAAAACTGAATAATATGATCATAATGAGAGAGAGAGAGGTTGATGGAGCAGTGTCAGCTTACGGGGAGACCAAAGGTGGTTGATTTTTATTTCCATTACCTTTTCTGGGATGGGCTAAATTAAACTCAATATAATATTCCCCATTGATCTGGAATCTAGCCCATTCGATTCATTTATAGCATTTCTTTTCTTTTTTCTTTGGGCCACATGATGATTTCCTTGTTCATTATAAATATACTTTTCCAAAATCGATTTATATGTGACAATTTCCTTAATTATAAGTAAAATTTAGTCACAGTTATTTGTTTGTTATATGTTATGTTCTTTATTTAATTCAACAATTTGATTTATTAATCAATGTAAATAATGTAATACAAATATACAAGTATACATAGAAAATATGTGATGGCTTATTGGTCAATACCTTTTCTTGTGTAAAGTTACAGTTTCCAACCATATAATTAAATTTTAGAGAATTACTAGGAATATTACAAATTTGACTACATATTATAGTTTTTACAAATTGATGTATTATTAATAAATAAATAAAAGTGATTCAAATATTTGTTTACTATATTGTTTACATGGTACCAATCATAATTTTTTCGCATCAATTTATAAATTATTTATAATAAAATTTTTATAATAGTTTAGCATTTTCCTAAATTTAGCGTACCTTTTTCTTATTAGAAACTAGGTTGTTATAATGATTTATTTTTACATTTTTTTTAGGTGCAAGCAAATTGTATTTTAATTTATCTACATGCAATCAATTATTACCCAACTCAAAGGAGATTGACAGCATTTTTTTTTTTTTGGCAAAATAAAGGGGATTGATAGCTAATTCATAATTAACAGTCCCAACTCCCAACTGCGTTGTTTTTCAGTAAAGCCAGATTGAAGGCTTTGCTAGGAAAAGTTCAATCTGACATATTTAAACACAAACTCTTTATTACTACTTTCAGTATTTGTTAGTGATGAGTAATGATGGGTATAAATCACATAGTTTTTTTTTTCATTACTGTGCTTGCATTTCAACAGTTTGAAACACGAGTAATTCTTAGGTACTCTCAAAACATAGTAAATGGTGCTTCATTCTCTCACATTTATGATGAGGTCTACTCATTAAATTTATGGTGAGGTCCACCATAAATATGAAAGAAGGAAGTACCATTTTGCTATGTTCCGAGAGTATGTAAGTATTTTCCTTGAAACACATGTTGGAATAATTACTTTTAAGCACAGATTAGAAATAATCAATTTAACCAAGAGCCTTGTAACTTACTTTATACTTCCCTATACACAAAGTGCTTGAGGGTCTAAGGAGGTAATTAAGAGTTCGAATTGCATAATTAGTAGCATATTGTAACTATCTTTAAAAAAAAAAAAATCAATTTAATTTCTATTTGTGAGTTTAATAAAATAATTCCAAAATGCTAGTAATACTTTTCCTTCTCAATAAAAGAGGTTGACCTTATTATTCTACTCTTGGTTACCAGAATCTACCTTAAAATTCAAGAAATTTGAATAAGTGTGCTTTTGTTTTATAGGTCGGTCCTAGGTCATGATATCAAATCAATCAATTTGAAATAATATAAATTGTCTTTGGCGTGCTTGAGAATCATTTGAGTAAGCAAGCTGGAAAACAACTACAAAATAATTGGATTTTGAGGTGTTATATATATATATATATATATTGTGGGGTCAAAGAGTTTGGCTACCCCGGCTCACTTTATACTAAGCCCAAGGCCCAAGCCGAGGAAGAAGGAATGCTCGAGGACGAACGAAGAAGGTCCGAATTGCCAAGAAGCATTGCCGAGAACAATCCTGTCTTCGGCGAACCAAAATCATAGAAGGGAAGAGCAGCACGCCATCAAGGGCAGCCTCGTAGAGCATCTTAAGAAACAGGACAAGTACAATGGGTCAGTCATGGGAGCTTGGCGAAGGAGCAATTCAAGGAGAAACTGTCACCTCCACATTAAATGCCCACAACTAACGTTCTGGCCGTATTAATGGGGAAATGACCCCTGAACAGTGCTGCTTTGGTTGCTGCAACTCACAAAAGGTTGAGGACGGCGGCTGATGGGACAAGCACTGAAATAGTGACTTGCACGATCGACAAATGGAGGGCCAAGATCAACTAAAAGGGAGTATATAATGTAAGAAGTCCTCCAGAAAATGGATCGGAAGTTGGGAGCAAAAAATACTGTAGCAACTGGTATCATCTTTGTAAACCTTGTAACCAAGCACTAAAGAAGCAATAAGAACAAATAGCTCCTCGGACTAGTGCCCAGGATAGAATTTAATACGCAAAGCCCATTTTCTTGTTACTTGGTAGACTTTTAACCATGTTTATTCGTTGTTATCTTCACTAAAGCCTAGTTCTTAAACCCATTCTCTACAAATTTATTGTTTTGGGCTAGTTGGGCATGAGTCCACTCTTCCAATAGAAGAAGTGTTCAAACCCAGTCCTTACAATTGGCGCTGTCTGTGGGAAGAACTTGTGTCTTAGTGAGGGTAACGATCAAGCATGGTAAGATCAAGCCCTCATCAAGCAGGTCCCCACCAGCCTGAACCTATTGGATCCCTACGACAAGGTAACTTTCCCGATCCTAAGCATGATCAAAATGAAGAGAATGGAAGGTTTCGAGAGGGAAGTGTGCACACCACTCAAACTAGCAGCAGCTGCCACTCTCGTGTGAGTAGTCACGTGTTCCAGAGACAAAATGACAACCAGCCCATGCAACAAGAAGAAGTCAGGAGCCACGCATCCCAGAGACGGAATGATAATCAGGCCATGCAACGAGAGATAGACGACTTGAAGAGAAAGCTGCGCCATGCACGACGAAGGCAGTCTCATTCTAGCCTTGACATGCCCTCCAGTGATGAAGGCGATGATGACTATAGACAAAAATCGCAAACCCCTTCAAGCGAGACCTTCTCTCACGAAGAAGAGCACCATCGGAGGCGTGCACGTAAAAACCCGTCTCCTAGGAGCTTGGGAAATGATGACATGAGCAGGGCACTGGACCAACTCTCCAAATCACCGTTCACACGCCACATAGAGGGGGCTGCGCTTCCTCGACGTTTCCAGTAGCCAACCTTCACCCTTTACAACGGTAAGACAGACCCCGTGGAGCATGTGAGCCAATTTAACCAAAGGATGGCTGTCTATTCTAAAAACGAGGCGCTGATGTGCAAGGTCTTCCCATCTAGCTTGGGGCCAGTGGCGATGAGGTGGTTCAATGGCTTAAAGGCGAATTTCGTAGATTCGTATAGGCAGCTAACTCAAGCCTTTAGCTCTCGCTTCGTTACAAACAGTAGAGCTCCTCGGCCCTTGAGTGTGTTATTGTCGCTATCCATGGATAATGGAGAAACTCTGAAGGCCTACTCGGACAAATATTGGGAGATGTATAATGAAATGGACGGCAGTTGTGACGATGTCGCCCTTAGCACCTTCAAAAATAGTCTCCCAGCTGAGCACGGCTTGAGGAAGTCTCTGACTGGCAAGCCTGCCACTAGTGTACGCCAACTGATGGATCGGATCGATAAGTATAAACGAGTAAATGAAGACCAGCTGCAAGGTAAGGGAAAAGAGAAGGCTATCCCTCAAGAGATGAGGGATTTCAGGTCAGACCGATATAACAGCAGCTGCCCGAGGAGAGATTTCGTAAGGCAATCCGGAGCAGCCAACACACAGACTGTCAATACTGTATTCCGAGAACCAGTACATCGGGTGTTGGAGAAAATCAAGAATGAGCCATACTTTAAGTGGCCGAATAAGATGGCAGGAGAGTTCAAGAGGCGTAATTAGAACTTTTATTGCCAATACCACTAGGACCACGAAAATACCACGGAGAACTGCAGGAACCTCTGGAACTATTTAGACCAGTTGGTCCGAGAGGGAAAGCTGAAGCACCTTTTGCATCATTCCAGTGGTCATCCAGGCTAGGCCCATTAGGAACCCCAAAGAGATACTACCCTAAGGCCACCCTTAGGGACGATCAATGAAATTTTGGCCGCGCTAGGAAGGACAAGCACGCGCCCTTCAAGAGTGTTATTTGTGACCCAGTTGCCTGCCGAGGAGTCCCAGCCAGAGCCGAAGAAGTCCAGAATGAATTCTCGCCCAATCTTGAGTTTCTCAAAAGAAGATAAGATCGGAATCACCCAGCCCCATGATGATGCACTACTAATCACCCTCAGAATCGGGGACTACGATGTGAAAAGAGTAATGGTGGATGGTGGATGGTGGTAGTGCTGCCGAGGTTATGTACCCCGATCTCTACAAGGGGCTGAGATTAAAACTGAAGGATTTGATGCCCTATAGCTCTCCCCTGATGAGTTTCGACGGGAAGCTTGTTATTCCAAAAGGCATGATTAGGCTACCCCTCTAAACCGGCCCAGAGATAGTGGAGGTGAACTTTATCGTAGTGGACACCTACTCTCTATATACAGCCATCATCGGTAGGCCCTGGCTCCATACCTTGGGGGTTGTTGCTTCCTCCTTGCATCAAAAGGTGAAATTCCCGTCAGGGGACCAGGTTCTCAAAATTCGTGGTTGCCAATCCACGACAAGGCAGTGTGTGGTGGCCGCCATTTCACACCGGCTTGATGCGGAGTCATCGGCCTCTGCTGAAAAGAGCTTATAGCAATCAAAGACACCGGTGTCGCCTCACGCTACAGCGGCCGAGGAGGCAAAATGCGAAGATCTAGAAAAGGTGGTCATTGGTGATGACCAAGAGAGGTTCTTTCAGGTAGGGGTTCAGCTGCCCCTTCAGGAAAAGGAAAAGTTGATTGAGTTCCTCAAAAGAAATATTGATGTATTTGCATGGGATGCCTGCGATGCTCCAGGGATTGATCCGGCCTTCAACTGTCACCATCTCAATGTCAACCCATCTGTTATTCTCAAGAAGCAGCCACCCCGACGCCCATCAAGAGAGCACGCCGATGTGATTAGGGACGAAGTGGCGAAGCTTAAGCATGCGGGGGCTATCAAAGAGGTTTTTTACCCCGAATGGTTGGCCAATACCGTGGTGGTCAGGAAGAAGAGTGGAAAATGGCGGGTTTGTGTAGACTTCACGGACCTAAATAAAGCATGCCCAAAAGACCCGTTCCCCATGCCTCGGATAGACCGGCTGGTGGACGCAACAGTGAGCCATCCTCGGATGAGCTTTTTAGATGCTTTTCAAGGCTACCATCAAATACCACTAGCCCTGGAAGATCAGGAGAAGACAGCCTTCGTGACACCTATTGGGAACTACCATTACAAGGTAATGCCGTTCGGCATGAAGAACGCAGGGTCCATTTATCAAAGGATGATAACGAGGATGTTCGAACCACAGCTGGGCAAAAGCATCGAAATCTATGTTGATGATATGGTAGTAAAGAGTAAAGTGGTGTCCGAGCATTTAGGAGACCTCGACAATACCTTTAACGTCTTAAGGAAGCACAAGCTGCGCTTAAATGCTTCCAAATGCTCATTTGGTGTGGGATCAGGCAAGTTTTTAGGCTACATGATTACTCATAGAGGAATTGAGGTTAATCCTGACCAGATCAAGGCTATTAACGATCTAAAACCACCGCAAAACGCCAAGGAGGTCCAAAAGCTTACTGGAATGATTGCAGCCCTGAATCGATTCATTTCCAGGTCAGCGGATAGATGCAGACCATTCTATCTCTTGATCAACAAGTGGAGAGGGTTTGAATGGTCCGAGGACTGTATTGTGGCCTTTCAGCAACTCAAGGAATACCTATCCCAGTCACCTATCATGTCCAGTCCTGAGGCCGATGAAGTCCAATACGCGTATATTGCTGTGGCCCCTCATGCTGTGAGCTTGGTACTAATACGGGATGACAATAGCCTTCAAAAGCCAGTCTATTACGTGAGCAAATCGTTACACGAAGCTGAGGTCAGATACTTACCCTTGGAGAAAGCCATACTAGCTGTGGTCCATGCTACACGAAAGCTTCCCCATTACTTCCAAGCCCACACAGTGGTTGTTCTAACCCAACTGCCCTTGAAGTCCATACTTTGGACTGCTGATTACACTGGAAGGATTGCCATATGGAACACAATTCTGGGAGCTTTTGACATCAAGTACATGCCTCGGACCTCCATAAAGTGCCAGGTCCTAGCTAACTTGGTGGCCGAATTTGCTGAACCACCAATAGAAATAGTAGCCGAGGAGCGAAACATGGATGAAAAATCAGTTGGGGTAATCTCTATGCCAGGACCCCCATGTTGGAAGGTGTACGTTGATGGTGCAGCAAATCAAAGAGGGTCCGGAGTGGGGCTAGTCCTAATGTCTCTTGAGAAGGCTATCATTGAGAAATCCCTGAGACTTGAGTTCTCGGCCACGAATAACGAAGCCGAGTATGAGGCCTTGTTACAAGGAATGGCCATGGTGCAGAAAATGGGAGGAAAAGCAGTAGAGATGTTCTCGGACTCGAGATTAGTAGTGGGATAGGTAAAGGGAGAGTTGGAAGCCAGAGATGTGAGGATGCAAGAGTACTTAAGCCAGGTCAAAAGCCTGCAGTCAGACTTCGATCTCTTCAGCTTGTCACACATCTCTAGAAGTGGAAACACCCACGTAGATTCATTGGCCACGCTCGCTACCTCCTCGGCCGGGGATCTGCCTCGAATTATTCTTGTCGAGCATCTGGGTAGACCAAATGAGGTTGCAAAAGGCAGGGTTCATATCCATCAAGTCAGGGTGGGGCCTAGTTGGATGGACCCCATAGTGAGATTCCTCAAAGATGATATTCTGCCCGAGGAAAAGATGGAGGCTGAAAAAATACGGAGAAAAGCTCATCGGTTCTGGTTGTCCAAAGAACACAAATTGTATAAGCACTCTTATTCTGGACCATATTTACTGTGTATTCACCCCGAGGCATCAGAAGTACTGTTTGAAAAGCTGCATGAAGGGATCTGTGGGAGTCACACAGGAGGAAGATCTCTGTCACACCGAGCCATTACCCAGGGATACTGGTGGCCGGGGATGCAGAAGGAGACCCTAGAATATGTTAAGAAATGTGACCAATGCCAAAAGTTTGCCCCGAATATCCATAAGTCAGGAGGGGTCCTTAACCCTTTGTCCAGTCTGTGGCCGTTCGCCTAATGGGGCCTGGATATTATAGGTCCCTTCCCCAAGGCAGCAGGAAATAAGAGATATCTGTTGGTTGACACAGATTACTTCACTAAGTGGGTTGAAACTGAGCCATTGGCCAACATCAGAGATGTGGATGCTAAGAAATTCATTTGGAGAAACATTGTTACACGATTCGGGATTCCTCGTACCCTCATTTCAGATAATGGATTCCAATTTGACAGCAAAGCCTTCAAAAGATACTGTTGCGAACTGGGGATTACGAATAGGTACTCAACTTCAGCTTACCCTCAGGGAAATGGGCAGGCCGAGGCTATCAACAAGATCATAGTCAATGGGGTTAAGAAGAGACTGGATGAAGCCAAGGGAAGATGGGTAGAGGAGCTACCACACGTCTTATGGACTTACCGGACTACACCACGACGGTCAACAGGAAAGACACCCTTTGCCATGACTTATGGAGCCGAGGTCGTTATCCCTCTAGAGGCAAGCTTCCCGACACTAAGGACGAGCTCCTTCACTCCAAGTAATAACGATGGACTGCTGGGGAAGAGCCTAGAACTGATCGATGAACGAAGAGAAAAAAACAGTCATCTAGTTGGCCTATTACCACCAGAAGCTCAAGCAAGGACATGATGCCAATGTGAAGCTGAGACCGTTAACACCAGGGGACTTAGTGTTGAGGAAAGTCGTGGGTGCTGCCAAGAACCCCTCTTGGGGAAAGCTGGGACCCAATTGGGAAGGATCATACCGAATTACTTAAGTAGCAGGAATAGGTGCATACTACTTAGAAGACTTAGATGAAAAAGTTGTACCTCGTCCATGGAATGTAAATAACCTGAAAATGTATTATTATTAACAAAAGCATTTCTCTAATTCAAAATTTTAGTCTATTGTGATTATACGTCTTGTATTTTGGCAACCATCGACGTACTAGACAGAACCAAGGTCTTGCATGGTCCTCGGACTCAAACCTACGAGGAAACTAACTACTTCAATGAAGATCTAAGTACTAGACAGAACCAAGGTCTTGCATGGTCCTCGGACTCAAACCTATGGGAAAACTAGTTACTTTTAGAAAATCTAAGTACTAGACAGAACCAAGGTCTTGCATGGTCCTCGGACTCAAACCTATGGGAAAACTAGTTACTTCCAGAAAATCTAAGTGTTAGACAGAACCAAGGTCTTGCATGGTCCTCGGACTCAAACCTTTGGGGAAACTAACTACTTCAATGAAGATCTAAGTACTAGACATAACCAAGGTCTTGCATGGTCCTCGGACTCAAACCTATAGGGAAACTAGTTACTTCCAGAAAATCTAAGTACTAGACAGAACCAAGGTTTTGCATGGTCCTCGGACTCAAATCTATAGGGAAACTAGTTACTTCCAGAAAATCTAAGTGTTAGACAGAACCAAGGTCTTGCATGGTCCTCGGACTCAAACCTACGAGGAAACTAACTACTTCAATGAAGATCTAAGTACTAGACAGAGCCAAGGTCTTGCATGGTCCTCGGACTCAAACCTATGGGAAAACTAGTTACTTTTAGAAAATCTAAGTACTAGACAGAACCAAGGTCTTGCATGGTCCTCGGACTCAAACCTATGGGGAAACTAGTTACTTCAAGAAAATCTAAGTACTAGACAGAACCAAGGTCTTGCATGGTCCTCGGACTTAAACCTATAGGGAAACTAGTTACTTCTAGAAAATCTAAGTGTTAGACAGAACCAAGGTCTTGCATGGTCCTCGGATTCAAACCTATGGGGAAACTAGTTACTTCTAGAAAATCTAAGTGTTAGACAGAACTAAGGTCTTGCATGGTCCTCAAACTCAAACCTATGGGGAAACTAACTACTTCAATGAAGATCTAAGTACTAGATAGAACCAAGGTCTTGCATGGTCCTCGGACTCAAACCTATGGGGAAACTAGTTACTTCCAGAAAATCTAAGTGTTAGATAGAACCAAGGTCTTGCATAGTCCTCGGACTCAAACCTATGAAGAAACTAACTACTTTCAACAAAGGCCTGAGCGATTAACAAATTCCGAGTGTTCTGTGATTTCTCGGACCACAACCTTTGAGGAAATTAACGAGCTCGAGCATTCATCTGAGTTACAAATACAGCTAAAGGGGAGTCTGGCACCTAAAAACACTTGCGCTGTCCTCATTTGATAAAGATGCAAACAAACACAAGCCCATGAGCATCACTTAAGGCACTTTATGGTACATTGAACGTAACTCCCCTACATAGCCAGTAGCTAATTGTTTCCTTGAGGTCAGTAAATTTTTGGAACATACTTCTGAATGCCCTTGCACATTGTGCTGTGGCATTAAATCTTAGGATTTAAAAGTTTGTCTTTATAAGTGATGCGCGCTTAGCATTTTATACCCGTTATGATAACCAACTCATAAGGTATAGGATTCATGTTATAAGGTTATTGCATTTTATAGTCCATTCAGCAAAAGCAAGTCGTAATAATAAAGTTGCTCAATTGTTAATCAGAGTCTAAGTGAAAGTTATCATTATGGACTTTACATTCTTTGGCTATTGTTTCAAAAATGGAAAACAAGTCACACTGTTAAGACTGTTTAGCCAATAATCAAAGCACAAGTTATATAAATAACAGAACCCATCATAGCGACAATTAACGCGTGAAAAGGGAATTGCATATATTCAATCCAAGTGTTCCATTACAACAGTTCGAATATCTAAAAAAAAAAAAAAAAAAAAGAGGGAGAAGAGAAAGAAACATGAGGCAAAAGCACAACAGAGGCAGCCTATTTCTTTAACTTGATCTTTATTCCCCCCTTGGGAGGCTGATCTGAAGCGGCCTCAGGGCTTTCGCCTAAGGGAATAGCCAGCAGAGGCACCACAAGGAGAGCTGTCTCCTCGGCGTGAGGGGCCTGGGCATCAGCTGAGGGCTTTGCAGCATCCTGGGGTGCTTCCTGGTCAGGGCCTTTATCTGTTTCGGTTACTCCAAAAGGCTCAGCATCTTTGGCAGGCTCATCAGGAAAAGTTGAAGCAAGTGCAGTGTCAGGATGGCCTGCCTCAACCACCTCGAGAGAAATACCAACCTTGGAGCTAGGAGGACCTGGCTCTCGGATGGCAGGAGGGTAGTATACATTCTCTACCTTCCAAAGGTCAGATGAAGCCTCAACTCCAGCTTGCTTAAGGGCTTCATTCCAAACCTGGGAACAGTAGAGCCTGCACACCCCAGGTACTTGAGCCTTAAGAATGGCCTGGGTCTCATCCATTCCCAAGGCATAAGCCTCCTCCTCGGCATTCTCTTTGGAGCTCTCAGCCTTTGTCCTAGCGAACTCTGCCTCCACCTTAGCCCTCAAGGCTTCATCCCTAGCCCACTCCGCAGTGTTCCTAGCCCCCTCCGCCTCAGCCAGCTTCTTCTTTAGATCAGTGATTTGCTCATTGGCAATCTTCAGCTGATCCTCAGTTTTGATTAGGTGCCTCGTCTGGTCCTCAGCTTGTTTTTGAGCACCAGTTAGGCCTGACTCAGCGCTATCTCTGGCCCTTGTCATCTCCTTTAGAGCCTCCCTCGCTTTCAGGAGATCGGCCTCGGAGTTCTTAAGGGTCTGCGTGGCATCCAGGCGCTTGTCACGCTCAAGCTCAAGGGCCCTGCTTTGGTCGTTAGCAGCCTCTTCCAACCTATAAGTGGCCTGGACAGCCTGCCAATTGAAGCAAGCACACGATGAGTCGAAAACTAAGGAACAAAAGTCAACGGAGTCGCAAGTGTTCAAAGTCTTACCATGCCCAAGTACCTCTTCATACTGAGGAAAACCTCCCGCCTCCTTATATTCCCCAACTCGGCCATGTCGGTGGGAAGTAGCAGGCACCTCTCCAGTGCATCGGCCATGTAGACACCTTCACCCCCTCGGAAGTCCCTAAGGGAGGTGTTTTCCATCAGAGGCTCCCCATAGAGCATTGGGGCAGGAAGTCAGGCTTGGGGCTCGGACTGTGTGGCGACTTCCCTTTCTTGGCCTTGGTGCCCAACTTTCAGTTGTTTTGAAGCTCGTCGGGTTTCATCTTCCTCTTAAGAGGAGTGAGGTTGTCCCCCATCCATAGGCTCTTTGCCTTTGGACTCCCTCTTCCTTTTTGAATTGGTAAGCTCGGGCCGAGGAGGCAGAGTCGGCTGGGGAGGAGGAGGAAGTTTGGACCAAGGAGATGATGACTTTGACTGGGTGGAAGATGACCTAGTCTGAACAGGCAGAGACTTGGTTGGGGGAGGAGGAAGCTTGGACTGTGGCTTCCCCGGTGCGTCCTTCCCCGGCTAGCCCTCAATCAGGTCAAGCAAGTCGGTTAAGGGTTTCTTCTTAAAACCCATTTCGGCCTGAGAAGAAGTCCCTACTGATAGGAGATCCGCTTTAGTCAAACTGGGGTCGCCCAAGTCACCAAAAGGGATCCTCGGATAGGTTAACTTGGTCGAATACACCAAAATCGTCCTCGGCCTCTACAACTTGATGAGACGAAGAAGGGCCTGCCAACGGAGCGCCTTTTGGGACAGGGGATCTTTCGGGAATCAAGAACCCATGTTCTGCTATGGAGATTCTGTGAAGCCGAGGATCTTTGGCTCTGATCACGTACTTCGGAGCCGAGAACGATTTCTGGATGGGATCATACTCGAGGATCTTGTGAGCGGCTCTAACTTGGTTATTAGCTTCGTTCACAAAAACCTCCGCCCTAAGGATGGTTGCCAGATCTTCCCGGTTGACCAAGTGAAAGTGTCGATCAAAGGCGTGTGGATCTACAAAAAAGAAAGTATATTCATATTAGTAGCCAAACGGTGCAAACTATGACAACACAAAAGATCAACCCTCTCCTACTCTGAATACCCCACCTGGTGCACCCTCCTCTGTCGGACAGGGAAGGCCGTCGTGCCACCTCTCTGACACAATGAGAAAGTCTTTATTCAGCCCTTTGCTGGACTCTGGGAGGCACTGAATAAGCCGAACCTTGTCATCCCTCGTTTTCATATAGTAGGATTTACTCTTTAGGTGTTGGAGGTTGTAGCACCAGTTTACATCGTGATGGGTCAACCTCAACCCCATTTTCTCGTTTAAAGCGTCCACACAACCTAGGATCCTAAACATGTTGACGGCGCACTAGGTGGGAGCTAATTGGAAATGCATCCCTCATCACCCGCCCCATAGGGATTCTCATACCACCTTCAATGAAGGCGATTATGGAAATCACCACTTCACCATCTTGCTTCCTAAAATACCACTCCCCTTCTTCACAGTATCTCAAGCCTACATTACTGGGAATCCTATAATCGGCGATGAATTTCTCCATTGCCTCTTCAGACTCAACCAACTTTTTAAACCTACCCATCCTTAGAAACGGCTAAAGGACTCAGGGAAGGACAAAAGAAAGAGAGGAATAAGAGAAAAGGAAACTTAGAAGAGAGAAAATATGAATTAGAGAGAGTAGAAACTTACAGAAATGAAGAAAAGCTCATCGGACAGGCTTTTTATGTTGAAAAGAAACGCGAGTTCGGCTGGAGATTTGATAGAACTCAGGATACGTGCGCAAGAACTCTTGAATGTGGAAGTAAAGAGGCGAATCGGTTCAAATGAGCATTTATACATTCAATTAAAAATAACCGTGCTGGTTTTCCCCGCCCATAAAGTTAAAAAATCCCCACCGTTTGATCACCATCACATCGTTGAACGTGGGGAGCACAGAGCCACCAGAATTTAATGAGGGCGCACTCCGTATACCGAAGCGACAGGAACGTGCCTTGGACAAGCGAAAAGGCTCTGGCGCTGATGAAGGACAAGACTTGACAAGTTGTTACGAAGGCCCGAGGACACCAAAATCCTCCTCTCCGTCCGAGGAGCAGAACAGCAGGATTTTAAGGGCTATTGTGGGGTTAAAGAGTTTGGCCACCCCGACCCACTTTATACTAAGCCCAAGGCCCAAGCCAAGGAAGAAGGAATGCCTAAGGACAAACGAAGAAGGTCCGAATTGCCAAGAAGCATTGCCGAGGACAATCCTGTCCTCGATGAACCGAAATCATAGAAAGGAAGAGCAGCACGCCATCAAGGGCAGCCTCGTAGAGCATCTCAAGAAACAGGACGAGTACAGTGGGTCAGCCATGGGAGCTTGGCAGAGGAGCAATTCAAGGAGAAACTGTCACCTCTACATTAAATGCCCACAACTAACGTTCTGGCCACATTAATAGGAAAATGACCTCTGAACAGTGCTGCTTTGGTTGCTGTAACTCACAAAAGATTGAGGACGGCGACTGATGGGACAAGCACTGAAGTAGTGACCTGCACGATCGACAAATGGAGGGCCAAGATCAACTAAAAGGGAGTATATAATGTAAGAAGTCCTCCAGAAAAGGAATCGGAAGTTGGGAGCAAAAAACACTGTAGCAACTGGTATCATCTTTGTAAACCTTGTAACCAAGCACTGAAGAAGCAATAAGAACAAATAGCTCCTCGGACTAGTGCCCATGATAGAATTTAATACGCAAAGCCCATTTTCTTGTTACTTGGTAGACTCATAACCATGTTTATTCGTTGTTATCCTCACTAAAGCCTAGTTCTTAAACCCATTCTCTACAAATTTATTATTTTTGGCTAGTTGGGCCTGAGTCCACTCTTCCAATAGAAGAAGTGTTCAAACCCAGTCCCTACATATATAATCATTTTCAATTTATTTATTTATTAAAAGACGCTTATAATTCATTTTATTTCATTTCTTTCCCTCTCTGAAATGAAAATAACTTTTACTTTTAAGAAAAATGAATAAAATAAAATGAAATGAAATATAATTTTATTTGAAATGAAAATAGTTTTTTACCATTCCTTTTGAATTCCATTCAATCCCCTAAATCTCCACTATCCAAACAGGCTGTTATGGAAAGCAGAAAAGGTATTGGGTTGGACTCCAAAAGATGAGTTTGGAGGTGATGAAAATTTTAAGTGAGAAGCTTGTTGAACTAGCTACCCTTCAACATCATATGGAGGATATGATGAAAAAGTAAAAGCAAAATGTATGTTTAGGTCAGTTCTGTCCAAAGTTTGACCCCCTTAAGTCCAAGTGTTTTGGGTCAGTCTAGCCATTCAGGGATTGTCTCTGTCAGAAATAAAGATAAATACTAATGGTAGGTGGAAGAACTTGGATCCACCTCACGGGCTACATCTACAATATAGAAGTGCACATTTTACTATGAAAAGAAACCTTATACTAAACTTAAACGAAGTTTTTTTTTTTTTTTTGAGAATCAAACTTAAACGAAGTTAAATAAAATATCTTGTAGCTGAACAAGAGATTATATTATACATAACGTATATTCTTAAGAAATGTGAAATAATTACTCATTTTTTTGTGGAGTTTGTGCTATGTCTTTGTATTAAACCTTGTTATTTATCTTTTGTGTGTATGTTTATTTCTCAAAAAAAAGAACATGAGATTTTGAGTTCAAACCCCACCTACATCAAAAAATAATTGATGTTTGTTAGCTCAACTTATAAAATTCTTTGTTATTGAATAAGAAATTTGGATTCAAACTTCATTTACATAAAAAATCTAATTGATGTCTTAATATAATACTAAATGGGGGCAATTTGAGTCCAGTTCACTAGACCCGTTAGGATGGTAACATGTGTCAAAAAAATTAACAAATCAATAATCAAACATTGGTAGAAGGTTTTGTCCGTCTTGGTCCAACAAACAATATTAAAATAATATAATATGTGATTGATAAATTTTTTTCCGAATTACGTAGGGGTTTCCAATTAATGAACTCAACCAAATTAAAAAGTTGATAATTAACATTGACTGAAAATTTGTGTCCCCGTCATGATCCAGCAAACAAGATTAGCATACCTGCAAATTTTTGGCATTTACATTTTTTATTTTGTAATTTATATATTTATTTTTTATAAAAATATGTGATTGGTTACATTTTTTTCATAGTACTTAGGGGTTTCCAATTAATGAACACATCAGAATTGAAAAGTCAATATTTTTTTTTGGTGAAAAAAAAGAAGAAAGAAAGTGATTTTGTCAATAATTAACATAACATTGGCTGAAGATTTTGTCCCCGTCTTGGCCCCACAACCAAAATTAGCATACCTGCAAAATTTCTTGCATTTACATTTATTTATTTATTTAAATTTTGTCATAAATATATTTATTTTCGTTGAAAATAATATAATATGTGATTGATTAATTTTTTCCACACTACGTAGGGGCTTCCAATTAATGAACACATCAGAATTGACTAGTCAATAATCAACATTGACGGAAGATTTTGTCCCAACCCCTTTTTTTTGCTGAGTAGAAAAAATATTTATTAAAACTAAAAAGTTTATTAGCTTTTTCTATTTGATGCATGTATCATAACTGTGTGGGTCCCACAGGTTCCACCCATGGTGAGATGGTGAGAATGAGAATACGAATATCATATACATGAGATATCTTCTTCAAATAGGGCAGAAATGGACCTAGCCATTTCAACCAAGGACACACTCTCAAGAAGGACGGAGATGGGAACTGGCTCAGTCCATTCATATACAAATGGTCCAGTTAACGAGTGCTTGAAGACAATGGTTAAGATTGAGTTTTTTATTGTAATCAATTAGCAAAACGTGTAACCTGCCGCTATCCAAACTAGACTGTAGTGTGCGTTTGTTTAGCAACGCATCTGCGTTGCTGCTTCGTCTGTGTTTTTTGGCTGGTCCCATGGCACTGTTTATGGACCAGCTAAAGCACAAAAACGCGTGAACAATAACAAGTGAACAATGTTTTGTTTTTTAAAAATTATTTTGCTACAGTATGTTTTGTTTTTTAAAAATTATTGCTGTGTCTGTTTGGATACCGCTTATTGTTGAAAACTGAAAACATTGTAACAATATAATTTTAAATTTGTGAATAATACCGTGGGACCCAGTTTTAAAGTTGATTTTGCCAAATTCCCTACTTGCCGGTCTCGTGATCAGTGCATGGGACCTAGAAAAAAAGCAGACGTGCAAAACGTGTAACCTGCCGCTATCCAAACTAGACTTAGTGTGCGTTTGTTTAGCAACGCATCTGCGTTGCTACTGCGTTGCTATTGCGTCTGTGTTTTTTGGCTGGTCCCATGGCACTGTTTATGGACCAGTTAAAGCACAAAAACGCGTCAACAATAACAAGTGAACAATGTTTTGTTTTTTAAAAATTATTTTGCTACAGTATGTTTTGTTTTTTAAAAATTATTGCTGCGTCTATTTGGATACCGCTTATTGTTGAAAATTGAAAACATTGTAACAATATAATTTTAAATGTGTGAATAGTACTATGGGACCCAGTTTTAAAGTTGATTTTGCAAGATTCCCTACTTACCGGTCCCATGATCAGTGCACGGGACCTAGAAAAAAACGTAGACGTGCAAAACGTGTAACCTGCCGCTATCCAAACTAGACTGTAGTGTGCGTTTGTTTAGCAACGCATCTGTGTTGCTGCTGCGTCTGTTTTTTTTGGCTAGTCCCATGGCACTGTTTATGGACCAGCTAAAGCACAAAAACGCGTGAACAATAACAAGTGAATAATGTTTTGTTTTTTAAAAATTATTTTTCTACAGTATGTTTTGTTTTTTAAAAATTATTGCTACGTCTGTTTGGATACCGCTTATTATTGAAAACTGAAAACATTGTAACAATATAATTTTAAATGTGTGAATAATACCGTGGGACCCAGTTTTAAAGTTGATTTTGCCAGATTCCCTACTTGTCGGTCCCGTGATCAGTGCACGGGACCTAGAAAAAAACGCAGACGTGCAAAACGTGTAACCTGCCGCTATCCAAACTAGACTTAGTGTGCGTTTGTTTAGCAATGCATCTGCGTTGCTGCTGCGTCTGTGTTTTTTGGCTGGTCTCATGGCACTGTTTATGGACCAGCTAAAGCACAAAAACGCGTGAACAATAACAAGTGAACAATGTTTTGTTTTTAAAAAATTATTTTTCTACAGTATGTTTTGTTTTTTAAAAATTATTGCTACGTCTGTTTGGATACCGTTTATTGTTGAAAACTGAAAACACTGTAACAATATAATTTTAAATGTGTGAATAGTACCGTAGGACCCAGTTTTAAAGTTGATTTTGCCAGATTCCCTACTTGCCGGTCTCATGATCAATGCACAGGACCTAGAAAAATACGCAGACGTGCAAAACGTGTAACCTGCCGCTATCCAAACTAGACTGTAGTGTGCGTTTGTTTAGCAACGCATCTGCGTTGCTGCTGCGTCTATGTTTTTTGGCTGGTCCCATGGCACTGTTTATGGACCAGTTAAAGTACAAAAATGTGTGAACAATAACAAGTGAACAATGTTTTGTTTTTTTTAAATTATTTTGCTACAGTATTTTTAGCAATAAATTTTTAATTTTTAACAAATAAATAGTATCTAAAAACACCCGTAAGAGCATTCACATAAGCTTTTGTATAAATGTGTAAAATACACATTTTTGGCCACTTTTACACATTTTGCACCAAAAAACACTTCACATCAGTCTGTTTAAAAATTTGTAAAATCTTCTAAATTTTTCAACGAGCTACAGTAGCCGTGTAAATTTACACGGGCACTGTAGCATGTGTATTTAGTTTTTTATTAATTTCCGTTCGCACCAATTTTTCTCTCTCTTCTCCCTGCACAACGACCTCAGCTCCTCGTCTTCTTTTCCTCAGATGCACACAAACACACCCACACACAAACACATCCACACAGACAAATCAACACACAAACAAACCCACACAGACAAACCAACAGAGAGATAGATCGATGCTCGGAGATCGGTGCTTGTAGTATGGGTCTTGCTGGAGATCGGTGTGCAATGGTGTGTGGTGGCTGTTGAGATCAATGTGCGTCAGCATTTGGGTTTCAGCGTTTGAGATCGATGGCTGTTGAGATCGGTGTTTGGGTTTCAGCATTTGGCGTTTGGTGGGTTTCAGCTGTTGAGATCGAAGATTTTTGGTGGTTTGGGGATGTGGGTTACTAGATTTCAGGGGTCGTTTTGCTGGTGGTGGGTTGTGGGAGTGGGTGACGGTTGCGGTGGGTCGTTTTGCTGGTGGTGGGTTGTGGGAGTGGGTGATGGTTGCGGTGGGTAGTGGCTGTGCGGATGAGATTTGGTGGTGGATCGGATTTGGTGGGTCAGGGTAAGTGTGTGGTTGAGATTTGGTGGTGGAAGAGGAAGGTGGATGAGTTTTGTGATTTGGAAGAGGAAGGCCAGAGGTGATGGCTGGTGGAGAGGTGGCCAGAGGGATGGGTGTAGAGAGAGAGAAACAAATCAGAAAAATAGGTAGAAAGAGAGAGAGGGCGCGTATGTAAAGAGAGGCAGTTGAGAAAAATAATAAAAAAATTGAGAAGAGTAAATATTTTATTGAAATATCTTGTAAAATAGATAAACTGATGTGGGTGTTTTGTAAAAATGATAGTGTAAAATAAAAAGAGTAGGTTTTTTCGTGTAATATAGACAAAAAATTTAAAAGAACTGATGTGGATGCTTTAATATCCTTAGAGAAGAGAAAAATATTTAGAAATATTTAAATGGGTGCACAGAGTATTTTGAAGAAATCGTACCTAATAAATAAGGGAGCATTGAAGTTGATGAAAGCTACTTTTTAGTCAAAATTTACGGTTCCGACTCTTTTGAAATTTATATGAATGAATTGTACTATAAATGTCTGTGCCACGTTTAGTGTTTTCTTTAGTTTAGACAAGGAATATCTTGTGTCAATTATTACTTCGTGATAGGTTTATTTTGTTTAAGAAATAAATTATACTGTATAAAATTCAGCTGTAAATTAAAAAATAATAATATTTAATTCATTTGATGGAAATTTCAGAGTTGTTATGATTTCGACAAATAGTTTTTGGATGTGAATAACGTGATTTTCGTTTTAAGAGGAGTGAGTCATAAGTAGTACCTCAAATGTTGCATCAAGCTAAATAAAAATGATGTATTGCCGAAAGGTTTTTTCTTTTGGTTTGTTTGGGAAAATTACTAGTGCATATAGTTAAGTGTACAACTAGTATACACAATTGTAATTTACAATAGAACTCTTGATTCTTCATCACGAATTTAAAGTCAAGTTCACATGATAGCTTTTATAGTCGAGTTCACCTGTAAATTGCAACTTCTATGTACTATGAATATAGTAGGGGGCATTTGGTTCATCGTAATGTTACACTAAGGTGATGTGATATATTTTATAATTTTAGATTATGATAATGTTAGAAAAAATAAAATAAATCAAAAATTTTAATGTCACATCATCGTAATGTGCATCACATTAAGGACAAATAATACATACAACTATAATTTACAAGATAACTCTTGATTCTCAATCACGAATTTAAAATCGAGTTCACTTATAAATGGTAGCTTTTTTAGTCTAGTTCACTTGTAAATTGCAACTTCTATGTACTATGAACACACTATAAGGGCATTTAGTTCGCCGTGATGTTACATTAAGATGATATGATATATTTTGTAATTTTAGAATAAGATAAAATAAAACAAAAATTTAAATGTCACATTATCGTAATGTGTATCACATCAATAACACATCACAGCGAACCAAACACTCCCTACTTGTTTTTTGTTTTTGTTTTTTTTTATGAATGAATTATAGTGATATTAGTTCTTATTCAATTGTACAAGTTGATTTGGAATGAATGTAAAGATAATAGGATCTTGGGGTAAAAAAAAAAAGGATTTGTGAACGAAAGATTGAAAGGAACATGGTGGTGAATTGCATGCCATCAAATAATTCATTTTATCAAGCAAAAGCTAGGTAGCTATTCCTTGAATCATTCATTATTTGTTGACTAATGCACGTTCAAATGAAAAATGTGAAAGCAAGAAATTTGAGGAAAGAGACTTTGATTGAAGAATCAAGGGAAGGCCGCCAAAGCTAAACGACAAATAATACTTTTTCAGACCTCGATATGATTGATCTTTTATAGAATAAAAAAAATTATAAAAGATATGCAAGTTGTCGGCACAGCACAAAAAAGGTAATAAGCAGATAAGAAAGCAACATTTCAACCGTTTTAAATTATTTTATTTTTGTGTATGCTGTATGGTTTCAATACTTCTCACATGGATGGGGTTGTTGAAGCATATGAAGTAATGATGAAAAGACCATTTCTTCCCAACGCTAGTGGGTGGGTGATAGGTGTGTTTGAGAAAATACCATGTGTGTGGAACACATATAGTTTCATATTTGGACAAAAGTTGGGTGATGATTAGTAAGTTTGTGTCTGATTCTAGGGGTGAGAGTATAGGGGGGTTGTGGAGCGAGCAAGCAAGCAAACCAGGTTGCTTAAGCAATTGCAATAGTTATCAATTTGAAGATTTATGGATTGTAATATTGTATAGATGGATTTTGTTAGAATTTTTTTTTCTAAGGTAATTGTTAAGAAATTTGAGGGCCTATTTGGTTGTATTGTTTAAACAACAGTTTTCGTTGTTTAAACAACACAACACGTATTTTCACAACACTTTTTCATACACGGATATTTCCATAATACTTAAATAATATTACTAGAACAACATTACTAAACGGGTCCTGAATTATACAAAATTTAATAAAAAGAGAATTTCATAGATTGATAACAACAACTTCTCCACAAAAAAAAGTTAAAAAAAAAAAATGCAATACATAAAGTTTTATAACGAGTTTTCATTATCAATGCTGCAAGTTACATTTCTTTTAAATTTTAGTTCAATTTTTTTTTTTTACCTTTTTGTTTGAAATGACCTAATATATTGTTAGGGTGATCAAAGTTTAACTTTGTTTGGCCTTGAAAACTTTAGGGTGGTCACAAAATTTTTTTAAGGGGAGACAAATCATAAAATTTTTAAATTTTATATATAATAATTATTCTTTTTAGGTTAGGGTGGTCCCGTGCCCACCCTACCTTCAATGTGGAGTCGCCCCTAGGGTATTGATTTAGAAAATATTTTTAAAAACTTTATATGGAAAAAGAAAAAAAAAATTTCTTATAACTTTTTATATTTTCCACAAAAGTGGTATCAAAACTTTCCTAAAATTATATATTAATAAATGCTCTAGGACACTTGTTAACCATACCCTTCTTTCTATCATGCCAAAATTTTTATAACTCAACTAATATTTATTGGTATTTCTAATGAAGACGTTTAATGTTCAAATTCTCCTTCTTAATTATTGAATTATATCTGGACAAAGTTGGTTGGTGATTAGTACGTGTGTCTCTGATTCTAGGAGTGATAGGATTGAGGGTGGAGCAAGCAAACAAGCAAACCATATTGGTTGAGCAATTGCAATAGTTACCAATTTGAAGATTGTAATATTGTATATATTGATATTCTCCAAAAGTCTTGTAACTCAACTAATATATATTGATGTTTCTAATGAATACGTTCAATGTTCAAATTGCTCTTCTTAACTATTGAATTATAAATTTATTTATCTATTTATCAGAGATCATAAACACTTTCTTATGGGTGTATATGTGTTAGTGTGTATGTGTTAATATGGTTAGGCCTAAATAAGGTCTTTCATGAGAAGGCCCTTGAAAATCAAACACTAAAATGTTGGCACTTGGCACTAGTGTACTTTTAATCCATGAAACTGAAAAGCTGCGGCATCAAATTTTGGGGTTGAGCTGGTTTGAATGATATCCACTTGATACTGTTTAGTGGCTTATGAGTCAAATAACCCTTTAAATACTCAACCATATATATAAATGTCTTCGATGAAAATTGATAGATAATTCGGCGCGCAGTTGACCGTTGAGCAATGTTTGCGTTAGGGCAATAAAAGATGTGTACGTATGTAATCAATGCGATCATGCGACAATTACACTCTAAACAATGTGGTTAGCTCTGCTCTCTTAGCTCTAACTCAAAGAATAACAATACATAAAAGGGGTACCCTATAGTTTTTGGGGTCCAAAAATCATCATGAAGCTGGTTCATGAATGTTCAAGATTGACATACCAATAGAATCAAATTTCTTCAGCAAACTAGTCAATGGGAAGGCCCCATGGCTTGGTGATCGAATTGGTCATCCATCCAAAATCACCTTTTTAGCTACTAGTTGTTTAATCATAATAACGTCAGCCTAAAAGCTTAGAAACAAATCTTGGTGTTATATATGTAACATGTGCTTCAAGTCTCCATCAATCCCTAGCTTTTTCCATCCAAACTAGTTGTAAAACTTATATTCTTTCTGCACCGTACATCAACATGGACCAGCCACCAAAAACTGTTCCGGCTGGTTTGTTTGTATATAGGGGAATGAGCTGGATTATTGTTATTATTATTTTTATTTTTTTTAAGGGGAGGGAGAAGGGTTCGAGGGAATTTTAATAGGAATAAGGGGAGTGGTTCCACTTATATTAAAACAACAGTAAAATTCAATCATGCCCTTAAGGTATAAACTTTTATATATGAAGAGAGAGAGATAGAGAGAGGGGTTCAAGTTATACTTAGTGTAATTTTATAAGAGTTATATCTTTTTAAGATCATAAATTTCTCTTTAATCTAACGGTTAGAAAACACTCTAGCTATGTCATAATTATTCCCTAGAAATCAGTGGTGGACATTAACTCTTCCTATTAAAGAGTAGGAAAAAAATAAATAAATAACAGTCACTTTCACTACTTTTTAAAAATGAATCTCCTTTTGTTTTAATTAGAGACTGCCACATCACTTACTAACTAAATAAAACGTGAGGATTAAAACCCACAACCACTTGTCATTATATATTTAAAACAAAATGATATATTCAGTTAAAAAAGTACTGGAGATAAGTCAAAAAAAGAAAAAGAAAAAAGCATTGAATTCTCCCATCTCCGAGAAATTATACAGTCCTCTAGTGGACCATGTTTGTAATCTCGCATATATTAGTTAAAAAAGTAGCAAGATTTGTTTATTTACTTTTGTTGCTTTCTAATGCAATGTGATCCAATAAATTTCTCCGAATCACAATGTCACCCATTAACAAAAGTAATATAAAGAAGCTCATTGACATATATTATGGGCTAATACATTGATATGAGGAACACACCAAAATTAACTATTGCTCAATAAGTTCAAAATATCTTCTAAAATAGAACTAATGATCCATTGAGAGTCCTCTCTAAATTGTTTAGCGGTCCAAGAACATTAGATGAAACTCCTTCAAGAATGACACAGTGAAAACCTTCCTTAATGGCATGAGGTTGCCAAGAAGAGTGCTGCGTTGGCTTTGCCCCTTTCCTACGCAAACCAATTCTTGGTACAGGTTTTGCCATATTTTATTGTCTCATAAGTATTAGTTTGAGATATATGGATCGTATCATATATCCATTTCATGTCAGAACAAATCTTTTTTGTTGAATATAGCAAATTTCTCTTAAGCCCATCCAATGTGTCTTTCTTTCAATTAGATGAAGAGTGTGGTAAACAATTGTTGAGCACAACTATATATGAAAAGCTGCAAGGTTTCACACTGTAAATGGTACCGTGGTAGCCTTTCTTGTGCAATTAACACAAAGAAAACAAGACCAACTTAGTGTAATCAATCAGTAGATAGATTTGAGCACATTCACTGATTGATTTTTTATTGAGACACAGATGTGTTAGCCCAGTATGCTGAAACTAATTTATTCAGTTCCTCAATAACATATCTTCCATTTCAAGATTATGATCAGTGTTAATTGTTGTTATGCTTTAAGCTCCCAGTGGGGCCGTTAGCAATCAATCTGTATCTCCAACTCCTATATTATTAGCAACCTATCTTCCGGTCTTGAGGCCATCCAAACTCCTCCAGAAAAGCTAAAACAACTCCATTTGACCAGCCAAATCCAGTCTGCATTGCAACATACCCCCAAAAAAAAAGCATTTGGATATGAAGTAAAAAACAGATGGGACATTTCTTATGTAATAGGAATATTTATACCAGCAAACAATAGACATTAATCGAAACAAGTATTATTTCCACAAAAGTTAAAGACATACCTGGGGTACATATTCACCACCACCTCCAAATTCTCCACATTTTTCCACATCATATTTTTCATGCATTGTGCCTGTTTTCTTGTAGCCGACATAGTTGGTTCTGATCCACCTCACAGCAATGTCTTCAGCCACTGACCTTGCTTTTTTTGATTCAGACCTACCCAGACCTTCAACTATCATGTGTTGAAGTGGTGCCCAACCATTTGGAAAGTCCCTGTTGTTCAATTCTATGTAGTCATAGACTACTAAATTAAAGAAAAAGGTAGTGCAAGATGCAAATGTTTCCTTCCCTTCAAAGAACCTCCACATCTCGCCCCCCCCCCCCCGCGTCTCTCATTTTTTCAATGAATCCTAATTATGTGCAGCATATAGAACCCGACAAATGGTGAATATAAACTGGTCACTAACCATTGTTCTCCTGAATTTGTCAAAGAAGTTGCAATCCCAGCAGCACGAAGCAGGCCTGATTTTTTAAGACTTTCCATGACTTTCTTCACCAGGGATTTATCTTCATATATGTAAACAACAAAAGAATGTTCAGTATTCATCAACATGTAAAAAAAAATTACATGTGTATGTTGCAAAAGTAATCTGTGAACAAATGTCCAAACCTAATTATATATTTCTTTAATTTGTCCATGAGATACACTCTCAGTGAACACTTAGTAATTGTTTTCAGCAGTCAGTTCAGTTATCCTTTCTTGTTGCCTTGTCTACCTTAGCAGCACAGGCAAACATAACCTTACTACCAGGAAGTATTATCTTTGCATGAATTGTGGAAAGACTGAACCCATTTCCTGTCTTGCATTGCAGTTACCTCTGAACCAGTACTTAGAATCAGTGCTAGTAAAACTGTTAAACAATTGAACCTGAATTGGGACAGGCCATGGAATTTTAAACAGAAAAACAATGTCGCCCTTATATTATGATCTTTCAGTCAATTGTATATTGAAAAACAATCAAACTACTCATGAGCAGCTCCAGCTTTGAATGTTCACTAGGCTGAGGAACTGATCTCAGATAAGCAAGACAGTTAGGTATCAGATGAGCAAGAAGAGATAGACCGTATGTAAATGTATTCTTGGTTGACATTAAGAGTCACAAACCTGAGTGGAATGACTCAATCCACAAAGGAATGAAGTTTGAGGCAAATACATTCTGATTTCGGTTACAAGCTTCCCAAGTTTGAGGTTCCTAAGTATCAAAATTAAGAGTCAGGATAATTGCACAATAAATACTGAGTCTAGGAAGCCAGAAACTTTTGCATCAGACACTACCTGGCATGTGCTATCATTTAGCCAGTAATCAAGCCATTGTCCCATCTCTGCATTCCAGAAAACAGATTTGATTGCCTCCTTTCTGGCTTGAGAAGCTTTCAAGAAGCGCTCAGCAGTGCTATTATCTCCAGTAACTTTTGCTAAGAAGGCAATGTCTAGTTCCATCTGAATCAGCAAGGACGACAGCTCTAGTCATGTCAATAGGTTGCTAATTTCACAGATTCTATCTAAAATTGATCTGAGCCATACCCTGAGTATATATGCATTTAAATCAACAGGTAAAATTGACGTTGTAGCCAATGTTGTCAAATCTGGGGGATTCCTGCAACAAGAAAAGTAATCCCTTACAGCATTAATCAATTTGTACATATCTTAAAGGTTAAATTTAACAAGCCATTGCCCCTAAGCATTTTGAAATTTGGGCAGTGAAACCTAATAGTTCCATAAAGAATCACATGACTCATGACTGGGAAAGACCACTTTTCACTGAGCTTATTAGACCATTTTGCATGCTCATTAGTTCTTACTCATCATTTTCCCTCAATATATATATATATATATATATATATATATATATATATTAATATATATATATATATTTTTGTATTTCATCTATAAAGAATTTCTGCCATATATTCCATGCTTATAAACAAGAATTAACACTCATGAATCCCTTTTCTTTACCCATTGCTTTCAAAACCTCTCAAATAGCCCAACTATTTTGATGTGAGGCAACTAATTGAAGAGCATCCTAACAGTTTGCACAATGATTAACTTTCCTATTACGTGAATACAATAATCTATATCAAATACCCAAGCTGAATCCTATTGTGAGAAACACATAAAATACAGGAAATGATTAGGACCACCCAAATTATCAAAGTTTTTGGATGCAGAGTAAAATGAGATTGGCTTGAATTTCAACTGTCCAGTAGGTGAGCATGTGCACAACAAAACCAATTTCCATACACCTCAAAATATACATAAAACACAACAATTTAAATTTTAAGAAAGCACAGATAGGGATTAAATTAAGATAGACAGGAGTGTAAATTTAAAAAGGTTTATAGGATAGACTAATTCTCAAGAGCAAATTATTACCTCATCCACCGAGTGCTGAAGTCCCAGCCAGATTCAGCGGATGAAGCAACTTCACGGTAAAAATGCTGTTTTTCAGAGACATTTGAGATGTTGGAAGCAGATTTTGTGTCCTGCGAGATAAAAATAGGTTAAAGATTACACCTCTAAATGTTATCTACCATTTAGATATACAAAAGATCTTATGCTAAGGCATGAAGCTAGATAGAAGGACATACAATTGTTGAAGATTCAGGCCTGGGTTTGTTCCACATTGCATAATACCGATTCAAGGTGTGGTTGCAAGATTGAGCATCTTGAATGGTCACCTTATGTATTCCTACAACAGCAGAAAAGGAAATAGTTAAAAAAGTTCAAGCCACAAAAAATGAAGCTAAGGAAGAAATGTAGACATAATTCCACTTAAAAACAAAGAAAAGACGGTTAAGAGATCATCTAAATTATATTTATATATCATGGTACCTGAATTCCAAAAGTGATACTCTTTGAGAAGTGCAGGGAGAGATTTTCTAACCAATTGCATATCACCAGTCCTGCTGTATATGGCATGAACCATAGCACTCAGGAGGGGAGGCTGGCTGCAAAAGGTGCCCCCCGAGTTTGTGGTTTAACTCCAATTATATAATCATTTAGATTACAAAGGAAATTATGTAAATGAAATTTGCATAAATGAGATTCATATGACAAAATGTCAAAAGGGAGAAGAAAAAAAAAAAAAAACAAAAACTTGAGGATCATATGATTTAGCCAAAAAGTGTTATATAAAAGCTGAAGCATTAATACCAAATTTAATGAAATGAAACTGTATGTGTCCTATCTTTCAACTAGAGACTAGTGGTCTAGTATTCATTTTATTTATAATAAAAGGTAGCAAAAACAGTTTAAATTTCAGGTTTGGACTATATTAATTGACTCTGAAAATTTAGAAGGTTATAACCACATAGGCTGTGTCATGTTTATGGCTTTGTAAACTTTTAGGCATCAATTTCTTCATGATTAAAACCATGAATGCATCAATATTTCAATAATGGCTATGTGACATGAGGTGCATCATTCATCAAGCTGGTTTCCAATTAACACATTGAAAACATAGAAAGAGTTTCTTTTAAAAAAAATTAATTCATACTCCAAAATAAAATGACAATAAAATGGAAAGGAAATAAAATGATAAGGCATGTAAAGAGTGAAAGCCAATGACAATAACCAGAATCTAGAAAAGGTCAATGAAAATGTTATACTGAGGAAAAGAAGAATGAGCAATGTGGAATACAACACACCAAAATATACAAATAAAACAACAGAAACAGAAATGAAAGAAAAACTACCTTCTATTTGTGTAATAAGCCCTTGCACCATTAAGGACATAACCATATTCTTCTATTAAGTAAATAAGATTAGTCACAATTGCTTTTGCAGTCTCATGCATCTTACTTGCTAGCAAGCCCCTGCACCACAAATATATGTATCAATGTTGACCCATTAAGGGATGCCAAATGTAGCCACTTTCTAACCCAAAAAATGAATAAAAAAAATAAAAGCTAGAGGAAAGAAGATCAAGTATTTTCTAAATTGTACATAATTTCTCAGGGAAAAGAAAATAAATCTGTCTACAAGCAGCACAATTAAACGTGAGCTTCAAGCAAATGCAGAAAAGGTGAGAGAACTTTCACATTCTAACAATTTTTAAAAAGTTGATAGACAAAGCAGCTGATGCATACTTGGCGGGTCTGTTGTAAGATAATAACCTGTGTTATTCATACCAAGAGGATCGTTATCATACACAAGGATACATTCAGCTTGGTCATATTTTGTAGCGGATCACTTTTGTAGTCTCTGTTTCTCTCTTAGTTTTGAGGTTTGCTTTTGAGTAATAGGAAATATAGATATGTGAAATCTAATGGCAGATTAGATTTCTGTTTTACACTTCTATGGCTGGTGTTCATTCTGACTTTTACATTTCACATTTTTTATATAAGTAATAGAAGTCTTGCAGTTACCAGCCAAACTATATATATCTATATCTATATATATATATATATATATATATAAAGAATTCTTGCAGTTTTGTCTGCCATCCTCTGGTTCAGTTGAGTTGAGTTATATTTCATTCTCTGTAAATTTCAAGGTCATTGATGCAGGCCAAGACCCGCTAGATAGGCTAAATCAAAGATTTAACCTAATGATAGGATGAATAGTTTAGGGATGCCACTAAACCGGAGGTAATAGATGTCACTCAACGTGACCAAGTCACACACTTGATTGTTAGGAGGAATCACTCAACTCCAAAGCAAGGACACTTGCAAATAATTTTCTGAATAGAAACTTTCTTTTCTCTTCTTATTTCTTATTAATAATTATAGATGAATGCATTGCATGTGAAATAAATGCCTACACTAAATGCTTAATAACTTCAATACAAATGACAACTCCCTAGATGACTTCACATCACCCTATGATCAAATTTATTAGGCTGGAACAACTACCAACAAGACTTATAATTAACTTTGACTGAATAATAAAGATAAATAAAGACAAATGGACTTATAAATAAATGACACAAATCACCTATGTGGCTGCCACATAAGTTGCCATTATGCTCCTACATCATTCTCCCCTTCTTGAAAAAGAACTCGTCCTCGAGTTCGACTTCAAAATCCTCCCTCGATCTTTTGGATGTCCAATCATTCCTTTCCATACCTTTATCTTCAACAATACAATTGAAACCAACATGCTTTTGATCATTCTTTTCTCACTCATGATAAATATTGTTGAACAAATTTTGATTTGTAATTTGTTTTGCCAAAGTGTAGCACATGAAGCCAATGCTACAAACAAATCAGCATACTCACTCATTGATCCAAGATTTCAAATTTGAATTACTTCATGTTGCACAAAAGCTTCCCAAATAAAATCATGCATCTTTTCTAGATAAGGAGTCTTAATTTCCATTGATGGACCAAAATCAACATCAAGCTTACCATCAGAAAATAAATATTTGTCAATCCCAAGAAAATCAACATGTAGATTTCTCTCCTCAAGAAACAATGTCTTTACACCCAATTCTTCTACGGTTAAAGGAATAAACCTTACCTCTAAATAATTCTCTTCTGTAAAATCAATGATCTTTTGTATTTGAACAAAGAAAGCCTCATCATCATCTTCCACAACTTTACTATTACACAATTCACAATTTTCAACAAGGTAATAATCAAAGATTGGTGGAGAATTCCAATCTACAATACTATCTTCTTTAGAGCACGCTTTACCATCTATAAATATGTTTGAAACAAAAGAATCCATGGAGGATGGACTCGCAATGGTAGTTTCCGAAACAGAACCTAAAGATGTTGAATGGCAATCATTGGAATCATGTTCCTTGCAAAACTTTGCTAGTCTACTCCTATGACTTTGAATTGGAGAGGCTGGAATCTGATTAAGTATTTTATTCATCTTTTGATGGAGAACTTCATAAGATTGCCTCAACTCAATAAGTTCATATTGTATATCAACACTATCAGTGTTCCTTTGATGTCTTGGAGCTATTTCAAATAAGAACCAGAAAATTTGTAACTTTCTGACAGATTGACGTTTGCTCAGTAAATCACAAATATCTCGCTGTAGGAAACTCGAAATCATGATCCGCTTTTTTTGCTAGAAACTAGAAAGATAGATCTTTCCAACCATATATGGCATGCAAATTATCCTCACGAGAAATTACAGAATTTCTGAAGAAGATGAACAGACTTTTCTGAAACAGAACGAGAACTTAGGTAGAACAACAGGAATACTAGCTCTGATACCAATTTGATGCAGGCCGAGACCCGCTAGATAGGCTAAATCAAAGATTTAACCTAATTATAGGATGAATAGTTTAGGGATGCCACTAAACTGGAGGTAGCAAATGTCACTCAACGCTACTAATTGCGGATGTCACTCAACGCGACCAAGTCACACACTTGCTTGTTAGGAGGAATCACTCAACTCCAAAGCAAGGACACTTGCAAATGATTTTCTGAATAGAAACTTTCTTTTCTCTTCTTATTTCTTATTGATAATTATATATGAATACATTGCATGTGAAATAAATGCCTACACTAAATGCTTAATAACTTCCAATACAAATGACAACTCCCTAGATGACTTCACATCACCCTATGATCAGATTTATTAGGCTGGAACAACTACCAACAAGACTTATAATTAATTTTTACTGAATAATAAAGATAAATAAAGACAAATGGACTTATAAATAAATGACACAAATTGCCTATGTGGCTGCCACATAAGTTGTCATTATGCTCCTGCATCAGTCATGGGTATATTGTAATGCAAGGAAATGAAGTTTATTTGGTTTAGGAATGTGGTTATAAACAAAGACGGGTCATTAAGGTCTAAAGTGAAGATAAACCTTTTGAGTGGAGAGCTCATGCTCACATCATTTAAAAATTTAAATGACGTGACCTAGATACACATTTAGATTTGTAATATTCACTTTAAACAACTCATTTTTTACTCTACTATACTACTTTTATCCGATCATAATTATTTTTGAGCTTACATTCAATACTATTACAAAGTAACAATAAAACAGATACAACAACTTCAACTTTCATAATAAAGATAGTAGATTGCGATTTTGTGTAACATTATTTTCATATGAAACCATCATTGACATAACTTTTATTGTATATCAAATTATCAATCACAACTTGCCATTTTAATAGTTGAGAAATTTGTTGGGCTTTATACTTTCTTATTACAAAAAGAATAAACACGACAAAAAACAAAAAATTAACATTTTCAAATTTATTGAACTGAATGTTGATATAAACCTATTAGATTGCCCTGGCCAGTCCAATGCAGATACAACTCCAATTGGCATGCATCAGAATCCCCAAGTACTATACTATCTACCATTGTACAGCAAAAATCCAAGGCAGCCCCCACCAATTATCAACATCATATGATGCATATGATGAAAAGTAAAAGCAAAAGGTTTGTTGGGTCAATTCGGTTGTGAGTTTGAACTCTTTTTAAGTCCAGGTGTTTGGTTCATTCTGCATCATAAAAAAGAAAAATAATCGGTGAAAGAACGTAGAACGTGGATCCACCTCACGGGCTACATCCACAATGGCCCTCGACCAGTTGTATCTTTTAGATTTTTAATTATTTTTATAGGATATCTTTTAGACTTTTACTATATGTAGAACTGTGCATTTTCCAATGAAACCTTATACTAAACCTAAATTACTGCATATACATGGACCTACAATAGCATAAACCTTGCTACCCTTGGAAAAAAAAAAAAAAAAAACAATGAATCTAGATACACTAATAAATTTCACAACTTTTTTCTTAAGCATTGGGGTCTACTGTATTCTATGTGAAAATTATATTATACTAATTACAATATGTCATCTAAAATATGAAAAACGGTTCTGAAAATAATAATGCAGGTCATTAATTGTTGAAAGAGAAAATTTATTACCACAACTTTTATCATCATGAGTAATGGATCCATAGGAAAGTGATAAATTTTTATACCATCTGTGTCACATCAAATTGCAGTAAAAATTATCACTCAAAAGTTGTGGTAGTAGAAGAACTTTGGTTAAAAACAAAAAGAGAGAGAGAAAGCAAAACTAACCTAATTACCCAATAAGAATCCCAATAGTACACCTCTCGAAATCTTGATCCTGGAATCATCACCTGCTCAGGCAAAGGAAGAATAGTATGCAACTCTGGTCGCTTATGGACCTCATCAGAGACTTTCCTACTCAAATTCTTCCACAAAGCATGCACCTCCAAAGCCCAGGCTCTCACCTCTGGGTTCTCAACCTTTGGTAAAAACCCCTCAGGTTCAGGCACAAAATCCACTGGTTCAATGTACACCATGTCATTCCCTGCACCCTCAAAATACTTCTCTATAAACCCTTTTAACCCCTCAACCGATAAAGACCCATTTGCAGACTTTCGAACCTCATCAAAAGCTTTCTCAGTGGTTGACAAATCCAACTTAAGTGACAAATCAACGTAAAGTTTTGGGTCAAAGTTGGTTTCATTAAAGGTTTTGAGAGCGGCTTCTTGGACACGTTCAAGGAAAGTGACCAAAGGGGTTGTGGGAATCACAGGGCCTGTGTCAGAAGAACTGCAATTTGACAAAGATTCTGTGATTGCCATTGTTGTTGTTAGTTGTGAGAACAATGAGAAAAGTAGTGCGCAGAAGATGTGAAAGAAGGTTGTTTAAAGGTGAGAGTTTGAGTGCTTGTCATTCTTGGAGAACAGTGAAGGTTTAGGATTCCAGAACGAGAAAAGTAGAAAAGATTATTAAACAATTTAGCACGAGGAAGAAGAAGACGAATTATAACATGCCGGCTGTGTAGAATCTATAGATTATAGAATATAGGTATAAAGCGTTCGCGTTTGTTTGCTGTGAAGTATAAAATTTTGTTTGCTTTTTGTGTTTGTTTGTTGTGTGATATTTTATTTTGTTTGCTTTTTATGGTTGTATGTTTAGTCTTGGACCGAAATTTTAGCCACAACTTTTAATTTAAAGTTTTGTTAGCTGTGAAGTATAAAGTTTTGTTTGCTTTTTGTGTTTGTTTGTTGTGTGACATTTTATTTTGTTTGATTTTTTTTTTTTTTTTTGGTTGTATGTTTCAAGTCTTGGACCAAAATTTAAGCCACAACTTTTAATTTATTAAAAGAAAAATTATGGTTTTACATTCACCACACTTAGAGCATTCTTATCAAGGATTTTAAAAAATTTCATTTACCATCTCAAAATCCAATTTTATAACATATAACACACCACTTTACAACATTCTTTTCATCAAAACTTCTATTTTTTTTAACACTTCATTTAAATATTCTTTCTTTATCCTTTTTTATTCTTTTTTATTTTTCCTCTCTCTTTCTCTGACTCTCTCTCCTCTGTGTCTCTCTTTCACAACCCAGCGCCACCGGCCACCGTATCCACCCACCCATTTCACAACCACCACATCCACCCACTATCGCTGCAACCACAAACAACAGCAGGAAAAAAAAAAAAAAAAAAACCTCACATCCAAAGCCACAAAATCAAAGAATCATCCAAATCAAAGAATAACAAAATCATAACATAGACCCAAAACAACCCCGATCAACCCACACCCATCTCTGAACCACCCCAATCAACCCACACCTAGCACCCAAAGCCACCCCGATCAACCCACGAACCCAGCCACCGAAATCAAGAACCCACCAAAATCAATCAAAACCACTGAAATTAAAACTCACCGATATCAAATCGCAAAACCCACTCACCGAACCACCGCAGAGACCCACCACGAACCACCGTAGAGATCCACGATCCACGAAAAACCACCGCAGCCCAACCACACCCAGCATCGCATCCCGGCCACACCTAAGACCCATGAACTCGAGATTCAGAGAGAAAGGGAAACAGAGAGGAGGAGAGAAAATGAAAGAAAGAGTAAGAAGGAGTGGACGAAGAGCACGAGATCGGCAGTGGCATGTGAATGAGAGCACCAGAAGGAGAGAGGGACGGAGAGCACGAGAGAGAGTGAAAAGGAAAATGAAAAGGAAGAAAGAAAAAATAAAAAAAATGAGAGCGCACGGAAGAGAGAGAGAGAAATTAATAAAAAATTGATAGCATTGTGCTACAGTGCAGTCTCAAAAATGAGAGCGCACTGTAGTAGTATTGTAAATTTTTTAGCATTTACAATCTTTGATGGGGCAAATTTTTGGGTTATAAATGCTAAAAAAAGTATCTTTTAGGATTTGCAATCCTTGATAAGAATGCTCTTAAAGCATTCCCATTAAGGATGCTAAGAGCATCAGCAATGGAATGGCTAAATGCCAAATTTAAGCTGATTTTACCATTTAGCTCAAAATGCCCACTCCATTAGATGTGCTAAAATGTAACTATTGTAAAAAAAAATACAATTCTGCTACAGTGCGATTCTAAATGTAGAATCGCACTGTAGCTCAATGGTAAAATCAAATATTAATATTTTATTATATTTACTGTTTGCTTTATCAAAGCCTCACTCTCTCACCGGTCACTCTCATCTCCTCTCTCTCTCTTTTCTTTCTTCTGTTTGCCATGGAACCATTTCTCACATATGTCACAGCATATCCAGAATTCATCTGCAGCATAGTTCTCTCCACAAGCACCGCACAAGGTCTCCCCATGCTCGTCGTCATCTTCTTCATCCACTACCTCTCTCGTCCCTGTCTTCCCTTTCTTTCTTTTTTCTCTATTTTCCCTTGAATCAAGCCTCTGTGGGTCTCATATTTGGTAGAGCTCATGGTTTGATGTCGCAGATCGAGGTGGTGCCGTGGTGGTGGATCGGGGTGGTGCCGTGCTCGACGTGACTAAGCCGCCGTGGGTCTCATGGGTTGGTGGAGCTCATGGGTTTTATGTGGGTTTGATGTGGTGGCAGATGTGGCAGATCAGGGCGATGCCAAGGTGGTGTATCGGTGGGTGGTGGATTGATTTGGGTTTGCTGGGTTTGCTGTTAAGATTTGCTGGTGGATTGATTTGGGTTTTCCCGATATTGTTAAGATTTTACTGGGCTTGCTGGGTTTGCTGGATTTGTTGGGTATTTTAATGGGTTTGCTTGGTATGTTTAATGGATTTGCTGGATATGTTTGCTGGGTATGTTTAATGGATTTGCTGGGTATGTTTTATTGGGTAGATATGAAGATGGAAGATGGAAGGAGAAGGAGAAGAAGGTGAAAAGCAAAGGAATGGAGGAGTCAGGAAGATACATTCGCGTATGGAGGAGGAAATTGGGAAAAAATAAAAAATATGTATATATTTTATTGTGTAAATATATTATTTTAATGAGTAGAATAGGGAAATAAAAGTTGGGATGTTGGGAGAATTGTAAAATGATATAGTATAATTAATAAAGTAACTTTTTGAGATGGTAAAATAGGATAGGATTGTAAAAACCATTGTGGATGCTCTAAAAGGGGTATATGCTAAATTTTACCATCAAAACACCAAAAAAGCCACTCCATCAAAGATTTCAAATGGCAAAATTTTTGGCATACTGCTATAGTGAGCTTGTATCAATACAAGCTCACTGTAGCTTGGATTGTAAAAAAAAAAAGGTTTTTTATTCTCATGTCTCTTTCTTTCTCTCTCCAGGTCTCTTTTTCTTTTTCTGTTTCTCTCTGCCTCTTTCTCTATGCTCTTCGTCTCCCTCTATGCTCTTTCTCTATGCTCTTCGTCTCCGACGGTCTGCCTCGCCGGAGCCACCGCAAGCCTCGCACTCTTCAAGATCTCCTTGGCCCACCCCGCAAGATCGCCTCACCAGCTCTTCAAGATCGCCTCGCCGAAGCCATCGCAAGCCTTGAGTTGTGGGTATGAGTGGGTGAGTTTTGTAAAATCGGATCTGGGTTGTGGGTGGGTTTCGGCAGCTTTGAGTGGTTTTATGGTTGTGGGTATGAGTTGATTGGGGTGGCTTTGGCTTATGGGTGTGGGTTGATTGATTTGGTAGTTGGTTGTTGTGGGTTGTGCCGTGGGTTGAGGCCATGTGGTGGGTGGTTTTTTATTTTTTACTTTTTTTTATGTTGTTGAGTGCCGTGGTTAGAGGTGAAAAGCTCAGGCCATGGAGGTGGGAGAAGCTTCTAGACTGGGTTGAGAAAGATGGAGATACAGTGGGAGAGAGAGAGGCAGAGGGAGAGTGAGAAATAATAATAAAAATGAATAAAAATATTAAAAGAAAGAATATTTAAATGAAGTTGTAAAAAAAATAGAATGTTTGATATTTGGTATATTGTAAAATGAAGTGTTAAAATTGTAAAAGTAGTATTTTGAGATGGTAAATGCTAAATTTTTTAGGATGTTTGATGGGAATGCTCTTACGAGGTAAACTAAACAAATATAAACAATATTATATACATGTACATGAAAAATGTACAATATTGTACACTATTCTTATATATATATTGTTGAAAGAGAAAATCTATTAGATCCATATATGCAAGTGATAGGCCTCTATTTATAATTTGTCACATTAAAGTTGTAGCAAAGATTATAAGTGAGTGTTTGGATAAAAATTATATTGCGTGGCATTTGTGTTTTGCTTTTTTTTCTTTTTTTTCTTCACGCGTTAAGCTTTTAGAGACAAATTTTACTGTTCATACACTATTTACACATTGTTCACAGAACCTACAACCATTTTATTCAAAAAAAAAAAAAAAAAGTACTGCAGTACTATTTACACGTTTAAAAATTATTTTACTACTATGTTTTCAGTTTTCAATTTCAGCAAAAATAAATTATATCCAAACAACCCTTAACTCAAAAGTTGTGAACGTAGAAGAAGTCTAGCTAATTGAAAACAAAAGGAGAGAAAGAAAGCAACACTGACCTAATTACCCAATAAGAATCCCAATAGTACACCTCTCGAAATCTTGATCCCGGAATCACCACCTGCTCAGGCAAAGGAAGAATAGTATGCAACTCTGGTCGCTTGTGGACCTCATCAGAGACTTTCCTGCTCAAATTCTTCCACAAAGCATGTACTTCCAAAGCCCAGGCTCTCACTTCTGGATTCTCAACCTTTGGCAAAAACCCCTCAGGTTCAGGCACAAAATCCACTGGTTCAACGTACACCAAGTCACTCCCTGCACCCCCAAAATACTTCTCTATAAACCCTCTTAACCCCTCAACCGATAAAGACCCATTTGCAGACTTTTGAAGCTGATCAAAAGCTTTCTCAGTGGTTGAAAAATTCAACTGTAGTGACAAATCAACGTAGAGTTTTGGGTCAAAGTTTGTTCCTTTAAAGGTTTTGAGAGCGGCTTCTTGGACACGTTCAAGAAATGTGACCAAAGGGGTTGTGGGAACTACAGGACCCTTGTCAGAAGAACTGCAATGTGATAAAGATTCTGTGACTGCCATTGTTGTTGTTAGTTGTGGCAATAATGAGAAAAGTAGAGCAAAATATGTGAAAGAAAGTTGTTTAAAGTCAAGAGCTTGAGTGGTTGTCATTGTTGGAAAACAGTGAAGGCTTTTAGGATTTGAGAAAAAGAAACCATATATAGGAAGAAAATTCTTGTGCCTCACAAAAGACGCAATATTGGTTGTTGGTGGAGGGGTGTTCCACATGGAACACAGTTACTTATTCACTAATCACAACCCGTCACATTGGTAAGTTGTGATCAATGTTGTGTTTTTTGGTGTGGCATAAGAATTACTCATATAGAAAGAGACAAGAAAAGAAGAAGATGAATTACAAGCTTGCCGGCTGTTTAGATTATAATATATATAAGTATTAAGTGTCCATTTAACATGATTAATTTTGTAAACTTATTTTATTATTCAACTTATTTTTGCTACTATTTATGGGTCTTATTGTACTTTTTGGTATTATCCTTTATCTACAGTACTTTCAGTGAAAAGTTTTCAGTTTCAGCAAAATAAACAGATCTCAAACAGACTCTAAGTGTGTGTTTGGTATGATTAATTTTGCCAACTTATTTTACTATTCAGCTTATTTTTGCTACTATTTATGAGTCCCACTGCACTTTTTAGTACTATTCATGGGTCCCAATGTACTATTTCAGTTAAATTTTACCTTTATCTATAGTACTTTCAGCAAAAAATTCTCAGTTTCAGTAAAATAAGCGGATCCCAAATAGACCATAAGTTTCAATATTTAACACCGTTTCCCGTAAAATGTATATTAAGCGTATGTTTGGCTACAGCTTAAAAAGCTAGCTTATTTTACTATTCAGCTTATTTTTGCTATTATTCATAGGCTCCACTGCACTTTTTAGTACTATTAATGGGTCTCATTATACTATTTCAGCTAACTTTACCTTTATCTACCGTACTTTCAGTAAAAAAATTTCAGTTTTAACAAAATAAGCGGATCCAAAATAAACCCTAAGTGTCAGTTTGGTAAAGATTATTTTTGTCAACTTATTTTACTATTCAGTTTATTTTCATTACTATTCATGGGTCTTACTGCACTTGTTGATACTATCCATGGGTCTCATTGTACTATTTCAGCTAACTTTTACCTTTATCTACAGTACTTTCAGCAAAAAGTTTTCAGTTTCAACAAAATAAGGAGTAATTCTTAGGTACTCCCGGAGCACGGAGAATGATGCTCCCTCCTCTCACATTCATGGTGGGGTCCACTCATTAAATTCATAGTGGGGTCCACCATGAATGTGAGAGGAGGGAGCATCATTTCACTATACTCCAAGACTACCTAAGAATTTTCTCAAAATAAGAGGATGTTAAACATATTCTAAGCATTCACTTTTGTTTGCCGATTGCATCAGCTATATAAAGCGTATGTTTGCTTGCTTGAAGTGTTTGTTTATTATTTGGTGTTTTATTTCTTTTGCTTTTTATTGTTGTATGTTTTTAGCCTATGACCAAAATTTTTGTCCAAATTATTGAAATGATCAAAGATCTGAACAAGAGGCTTTGAGAAAACTATCTGAATTATATGAAGACACTAGTAAGCGCAAACAACAAATCCATGACTATTTGATCCTGGGTATCCAGGAAAAGGCAGAATATGTTCAAATAGGATAGCCTCATTAATTTGAGCAAATGATAAATTTTTTTTCCTCTTTTTTTCCACACCACTCACTATAGATAACAATATAGAGGCATAGAATTATGACAAAAGGTACCCATAAAAGCCTATTTCAATTAAATTTTATATTTTAAAAATATTTTAACTTTAATTTTAATTAACTATTCTGATTTTGTTGTTTTTCACTTTTCTTTTTTAAAAAATTAAAGAAAAGGAATGACCTGTTATACACTATAATTGTGTTGACTATAAACACAATTACTCTTGTTAAATTACCGATTGTCCCAAAAACTTAAGTTATTAGGAAATTGTGAGTTTAATCTCTTAACCATAATTCTAACACTCTCCCTCACTTGTGAGCCTAAACTTCCCCTTAATAAGTGGGGGCCCAACAAGTGGAAATTTAACATTTAAAATGAGAGGTAGAGTGAAGATATGGATCAAACTCAGAATCTCCTGCTCTAATACCATATTAAATTACTAATTGTTCCAAAAGTTTAAACTATTAGGAAATGATGAGTTTAATCTATTAACCATAATTCTAACAACTCTTTTGTTTTAATAATTACCAATACAAAACTATGATTTGCCAAATATTTTTTTTGGTGAACAAAAAAAAATTATTTGGGTACTATTACAGTTCTTGTCACTTTATTTTGAGTACTATTACATAATAGGAATACAAATCTTCTATTCCATTTTTTATTTTATTTTTTATCAATCACAATTTGTTATGTAATTGTTTTTATTTATTTATTATTTTTTTTAACTTTAAAACCATAATTTGCAAAATCTCAACAGAGAGAGGTAGAGGCAATTACGGTACTTTATTATGAGCAAAGAACATTAAGTTTAGTTTGAGATTTTTTTTTTGGGTGCAACCATTGATATCAATAATATGATCGATTATGATTAGAGTAACATTATTTTATTGACATCAATTTTATAATGCCTCCTGTCTATTGTATCTCTAGATTCTCTACCCCCATTATTTTATTTTTTGCCTTTTAATTCTGCAATTGCAACTTGTTCCAATGCACAATTTGTGACTATGGTAGGACTATATTATAAGTAACATTATCAATGTTAACATATAAAAGGGGCATTTGGTTTCGCTTAATGTTAACTTAAAAAATAAAATAAATAAGAAAGAAAAGGAAGCGGGAAGACAGAAAGACTGAGTTTGGTAGTTTGATTCAGAGAGTTGGTGGGTCTGATTGCTGGTTTGAAGTTGAACCTATCGTTTAGTGAACAGAGGAAAAGATAGGAAATGTCGTGGTGACTAAAAAATACTTCTCTATCGAGGTTCTTAATTTTTTTTTTTTATTGAACTAAAAGGTAGAATCTTTATTGCTTTCAGTATAGAATTACAAGATTCAGCAAAAAAAAAAAAAAAAGGAGTATAAAATTACATGCAACATTGAAATACGCTTTACTGCAACATTGAAATAAGTTTTGCTGCAATTGATTAATATTTGCGGTCCCTGCTATGTATATTTTGGTCCTCATTATTCTAGCACTAGTAGAGTATTGCAATTAATAAATATATCAACTGCAAAAGACTTTCCCAACTCCAAATTAAAAAAAGGAACTCTGTATACTTGCCTACTCATTTTTAGATGAATGATTAAATTGGACTTTTAAAAAAATGAACATAAACCAATTAATATATCAACTACAAACATAATGTGAAATGTAAAACCAATGAAATACACAACAAGACTGTCAAACTTTGTTGCAGAAGTGCAGGTTGTAGTCTCAATTCAAAGCTTAGGTTTTTAATTGGATAAGTGCAAACATGGCTGCATATTCACTGTCTCATTGGTCACTAGTAAATTCATTCACAAGTTATTTTGATGTTTTCCCTGTTTTGCTGCTGTTTTGTGTTCTGGGTTGCCTTTCTTGTCATGGGCTAAAAATGGTCTTCTTTTCATTAAAAATAAAAATAAAAATTGATTTATATATAGAACAGTGAAGCATATTACCACGTATCTCCTTCTTCTAGTTGCTATTTTATTTTTCATTCTATTTTGTTTTAAACCAGCCGGTCTTAATAACCAAGGGATGACTCAATGGAAGAAAATGTTATTCCTAGCGTGCCCGTGGAAATTTCACCATCAAAAGCCATGGAATTTGAATAAGTTGAGATCGCCTACGATTTTTATAATGAGTACGGAAGAAGGGAAGGTTATAGTATTAGAAAAGAGTGCATGAATAAATGCACAAAAAAATATGGAAAAGTTACTTCGAGGAAATTTGTGTGCAGTAAGGAGGGAGTTCAGAGCACAGACAACCAAGATCTTAAAACTAAAAAGCTTTGTGCAGAAACAAAATATCGGATATGGGTGTGAAGCACGTATGGTTATTTACACTGAATCAAGATAGCAGCAAATATGTGGTGACTGAATTTATTGATGGGCATAATCACTAACTTCATCTCTAAGCAACTGTATACATGAATGGTCTATTGTTTATATTGTTTTTTAGATTTTTTTTTTAACTCCTTTTTTGTTATTGATCTTTTAAAGATTTTAAACTAAAAGTTTTATTGAATAAATTGACTAAAAGTTCTCTACTTCTCTTTTTCATTCCTCAGAAAGATGAAGATGGGGGAAGAAGTAAAACAAATGCTATAAGGGTAACCCGTCTAAGGAAAACTATTGAATACTCCGAGAGCACTATAAATATGTACTCCATTTTTTCACATGAATTGTGAGTCTCACCAAAAATTTAATTAGTGAAACTTACAATTATATGAGAGGGGAGAGTACACATTTGTAGTATTCTGAGAGTACTCAATAATTACTCCAGTCTAAAAATATTCATTAATCCAAACTATGGAAAAAAAAAATTTGAAATTAAATCCGTGTAAAGAAGAAAGTGAAATCTATCTTACTTGAACATTAAACTACCCAGAGTTATAATTACTTCAACTGTGTAGATAGAGAAAAAATGTATATATCTTAGCAAAGTGACTTCTTTCTGTTAAAAAATATATACATCAAAATAACTTGCTAACTATTCCACTTCCCCGCTAGGGGTTTTTTTCAATCTAACTCCAAAAACACAATGCCTGCAATGTCTCTTTGTCATCTTGGGCACTCATAAAACATGGCTTCCTGGCGACTTCAACCTTTTGCACATGAACAATATTTGTTCTTCATGTGATGGAGATGTTTTCAGATTTCTTTGTGCAAATGCAACTAATATAGTTATTGAGGAGGTACTCCGTACTCACACATTCTGCTCCCCAAATTCTTCCTGCAGGCTTTCAACAGCAGGATCCAACCCGTTCGGGATTAGAAGTTTTGTATTTTTTTTTTTTTTTTGAGAAGAATAGAAGTTCTGTATATTGATCAAATGAGATAAATGAATCAGTACAGTATATGTTCAATACTAGAGCTATTTATGCACATGGAGAATAGCTAACTTAAGCCTATTAAACAAAATCTCAAGCAATGGGCACCTGGATATATATATATATATATATATATATATATATATATATATATATTTATAGAGAGAGAGAGAGAGAAAGAGAGAGGTTCAAGTTACATCTGGTATAACTTGTAAAGAGTTACACCTTTTTATAGCCTTTGATTCTTATAAGATCTAATGGTGAGAAAGACACTAACTTTCACATCATTAATATATTAAAATTTAATTACATAACTGCCCCGAAATTAATGTACATCACTTTATTATTCATTTTTTTACCAAAACTATGCACCTTCTCTCTCTAATTCATCTCTCCCATGGCTCCACCTTATTACGTTGGCCACAAAACCAGCAAAGGAACAAAACATACTTAACCAAGTTTGTGGAGGTTGTTTTTTTCAAAAACAAAATTTTTTTGGAGGTGGTTTTTAATTCTTAAACGAGTTGGGTTTTTCAAAAAGGGTGGGTCTCAGTAAAACTCGACCGTGCAGGAAAGGCTTGGTCCTTGGTTAAAAATGATGGTTTTGGTCTAAACCCATTATCACTTTGTAATACATATGCAGCTATCAATTAGAATCATAAAGAACCTTAAAATGTGCGGGGACTGTCACCGTGTGGCAAAATTGGTGTCCAAAGTTTACAACAAAGAAGTAATTGTTAGAGATAAAACTTGATGATTTCACCATTTCAGACTTGGTTTGTGTTCATATACATAAAGATATTGGAGAGAGCTTAATAAAGGAGACTTTGTAAATTATTGATCCAGTTTTCTGTGTGTGTACCATCTGCTTCTAAAGGGCAAACAAAATCAATACTTCCTTTTTCAATCTTTAACCATGAAGTCTGAAGAGACAATCAATACTTATAACTGGTATTTGTGAGGGTGGGTCTCCATCTGAAACCCAACTGGTTTTATGGTGAAGAGGATGGAGCTGTGGTAGAGGTGACGCCAAAAAGAGAAGGGAAATTGAGAAAATAAAGAATAAAATGATAGCAGAAATTGCTCTCCTTATCACCGTTAGATCTTATAAAAATCAATGGCTACAAAAAGGTGTAACTTTTTTGAAGTTACACTAGGTGTAACTTGAACCCACCTCAAATATATCAATCGTATAATCACTCAAGACAAAGTCCTTAGGAAGAAGAGTTTTGATTGCTTTCAGCGAAACTAAGCCCAAGCATTCACACCACAACAAACTAACTTCAATTCCATTATCCAACTACTGCCAATAACACATAAAAAGACACTCAGAAATGCACTGATATCAAAGTTTCAAACCTTTCAGGCCTTTTTACAAACACAGCCACACCCGGTTTTGATTGATTCATATGACCAAAACTCCATATAACCGGATCCTTTGTACTTGAAGCCTGCTGTTGAATATAAAAGCTTGCATTATGAACATTACTAAGCACTGAACCTGCGGTTTCCCATTGACATACATAAAAGGCCTTGGACCAAATTTATTTTAAGTGTTTATATAAAAAAAAGGTCATATCTAGGGCACAAAACTCCCACTTTTGCAGGATTTGGGAGAATTCATGGTAGGCAACGTTACCCTCAATTTTTTAGAGAGACTGATTCCTGGACTCGAATCTGCAACCTATTGCTTTTGGTGGAAGGCATTTGCCATCACACTAAGGCCTGACCGCTATTTATGTTCTATATGATGCCAAAAATATAGTGTTCTGCATTCCTATATTCTGCATAACAAGATTAGCCTCCCACGTATCCTCACAAAAGACTTCAAGATTTGTAGTAGCTCTACTACTTGGTTGTTTTAAAGACAACAATGTCATTGCTTTAGATTACTATTTCACACGGTTTCTTACATGCTATAATTTAGGACAAATGTCATTGAGTCCTTCTAAAATACGTGGAACTCCTCTCTTTCTCACTAATACAGTATCGATTAAACCTCACACACCCCTTTTTATAAAGGAGAGAGAACCGCTAAACTATAAATCCAGTGGTTTTGGTACTCAGACTTTGACTGTCAACAGAAATTAACAATCTATGAACACAACACCACCAACTTGAACTCAATTCCAAATGAGAGTTTGTATTACTCCCAAAACAGCAATAGAATTTAACGGCATTATTTCACACACACAAACTTGACTTTTTTTTAATCACAAGGCCAAATTTCTCATTGAATAGTGAGGACTGTGACAAGAATGTCTGAAATTTTACCTTTAATGGTTCATTGGTAAGAATAAATGGAATAGAAAATGGTACTACCAACCAACTTAACACCTGTAGGAACATTTCCAGACAACCAGCAGTGATCTTTCCTCCGCATCTGTTATGTCCACCAAACTCTTGAGGGATGGATTGATAATAATCCTCTTGAGTGCAAGGTAATGATTAACCACACACAATGCAAGTTCCACATCAATAATCGTACACAAAAGCCTTCTAGGATCATACTTTGGAAGGGTTCCTTAATCGTCCAGCCTGTATTTATCCAGATTTGTTCAGCCACAATCAAGAAGAAACAGATATATGTTTGTACATACTGCAAGCATAAAAATTATAGCCACAAAGAAGGTCAAAAGACTAAAACCAATAAACAAGATTAAGGCCAGCATATTGCTTATGGCATATACTGTACTTGAATGAAATTATGTAATTAATTCTCACCATCGGATGAAGTCATTTCTGACAAGGGCGTGACTTTAAACAGAGATGCTGCCCAAAGAATGTATCCATTGGAAAAGGTAGAAACCTTCAACTCTATGAAATAGCATACAATAGGTGGTCATATGTCTGAGTCTGACCATACAATAGTAGCAACGACAATATTGAAGACAAATCTGCATTTGTCAATAACTCATGAATATAGTGCAAACAATACCAACCAACTTGGCAAACCAAGTGGCAGCAGAAACCACTCAAGGTACATATTTCCAACAAGGCTTTCCAAATACTTAAAAAGTTCGTTGTTCATACCATGCTAGACAGTAATGCTCTCTTGATCAAAGAGAACCTGCCAAGGAAATAATAGTTCATAAATATTACTAGATCTTTGTGTGCAATGAGCTACTATCGGGGAGGATGTCTGAGGAAACTAGTAATGCATTCGCAATTACTTAGCTAGTTGAGTTCCACTTTTTTTGTGCGTATACAGACACATACATAAAATTGGTTTGAGTGAGCACCTTCTAGCCCCAAAGCAGACCCTAAGAAATAATGGTTGAGAAAACACTATATGATCTTAATAAGCCAATGAGATACTATAATGGAGGATGTTTGAGGAAACTACTTATGTATTCACAATTACTTTGCTAATTAAATTTCACTTCTATCCACTTATAGAGAGATATACATGAGGTATTTTGAGTGAACACCTTGTAGCCCATAAACTAGATAAAGAATGATGGCTCCTAAAGCCAACAAACTAAATGGTCCCAAACCAATTTTTAATGAGCAACTAAGTAGACCTTTCTCTTCATTTTTTCTCTCCACCTCACAATCATATGCAAGAAAACTACCATGATTTGAATAATTAGAAAACATGTTTACCATTGAACTAATTGAATACCTTCTGTAAGAGTTTCTAGAAGTAGCATAGAAACCAAATAATTTGCCCAGCCATAATGGCCATACAAGAAATTAGATGGATTAGTCTTTGCCCTTCATTAGAAGCGTGGGAGGAACGGATCTTCCCCCAATCAAGTATTGTCCGCTTTGGGATGGGCAGGGTCGACCTTTGCTCCCACCCGCACGGTTTTGCTCAATCCCACATCGGGGAGAGACGCCTCCCACCCTTGCCTTATAAGCACTTGGCCTAAGGAAAGGTGTACCATAATGTGTGTGATTAAACCCCCACCTTCCCCCTTCTAATTCAAAGCGCTGGGCCCAACCGAAGGAGTGCATAGTGTGCATGAGTGCACATGCAGTTTTTTAGACTTGCTCACGTGATCACACACTATGGTACACCATTCCTTAGGCCAAGTGCTTATAAGGCAAGGGTAAGAGGCGTCTCTCTCCGATGTGGGATTGAGCAAATCCGTGCAGGTGAGAGCAAGGGTCGACCCTGCCCATCCCAAAGCGGACAATACCTGATTGGGGAAAGATTCGTTCCTCCCACAAAAATGCGCCTTTTGGGGTTTAAGGGGAAACCCCCACCTTCCCCCTTCTAGTTTATTAGACTTGCTCAAGAGTGCATAGTGCATGCAATGCGCAGCAGTTTTTGAGACTTGCTCTATGATCACACACACTATAGTACATCCTTCCTTAGGCCAAGTGCTTATAAGGCAAGGGTGGGAGGCGTCTCTCCCCGATGTGGGATTGAGCAAATCCGTGCAGGTGGGAGCAAAGGTCGACCCTGCCCATCCCAAAGCGGACAATACCTGATTGGGGAAAGATTCGTTCCTCTCACAAGAAGCAATTCATTAATCAAATGTTAATGTTTTGCAATTAGCAGTCCTAGTGTTTCTTCATCAATGGAGGTATTAGCATATGCAAATTCACCCCCAGGCTCATCGTTGCCATATTTGTAACAGTATAAAGCATGGGAATGGTTTATGTCAAGTTAAGCATATATATATATACACACGCACACCCACACACCAACCACCTTAACAAAAATCTGAATTTAAACCACAAACACCACCTGAGAAAATTGCCAGAAAAAATTTCAAACCGAACATCACCTGAGCAAATAATAAAGATAAAGCAAACTCTTCTATGCTATTGCTAGCCAACAAAGCCTGGCTCAAATGGTACTTCCTCCCCCACAAGATTGGGTGGAAGACGAATTCTTGGGAACCTACAAATAAGTGCTTGTATGACTTACCAATCAAAAGAGATAGAGAACTCAAGCATTATGCTAGTTTATGCCATTAAGAATCCGGTTAAAATCTTCAAAGGTTACCCTAATAGTTCTGGGTACTCGGAAAATTACCTGAGCAGTTTTTCACCATTGTAGTTTCTGTTATTCCTACACCTAAAAGAAAGGAAATATATATATATATATATATAGTACATGTTTTATCTTCATCACTAAAATTAAAAAAAGTTGTATTGCCATTCATTTCGTCCCATGGTCCATTTTCTTGAAATTTTTTTGTTCAGAATACATATTTTAGAGATAAAATTAGAACCTACACTATATCTTAGAGACAAATACTGTAGTATTCTATTTACCTGAAATATCAGGGCTTTATGTTGTTTCTGAAAATTAGAACTTAATAAGAGTGAAAGGAAAGTTAAAATATAGAAACTTTTTTTTTTTAAATTTAGAGGATGAAAATAAAACCCAGGCTATATTTTAAGACCAAAAGAATATTTAGCCTAATTTTTTTTTTTTTAAAACCATACCCTGATTTCCCATTAGCACCAACAACCAAAAAAGCTAATTAATACAAGCAACATAATAGCTTCTGAAATTCCTAAACTAAAATGAGAAATCTTAAACCATACCCATATTGCCAATCACCAGCAACAACCAAAACAAACTACTTTTTTTTAATAGAATGCCAAAAGAAAACCATGAAAATCAAATTCTAAGCTAATGGGTTTATGGATTTCAAAGCTCCTCAGCTGTCCCTTCTGTTCCACATGCAAAGCTTTAAACTTTAACTGATAAAGCTTTCAGGAATTGGAACGATATAGGAAAAATAATATTGAAATTCATCCCTGGAGCAATTAATATCTCATAAACTTCATTTCCATCACAGTGGAAGGATAAAAAAAAAACAAAACAAAAATATTAAGACTCAAGGTTTAAGACAAAGCCATTCTCACCTAAAGCCAGCATTCAAGAAAACCCAGAACCATGTTTATGAATGGTGTTTAACACAGAAATGTGTCTGGGTTTTTATAGCCAGGGTTTATGTCGTGGATTTTCAAGGTAGATTGGGAAAATCTTGACCGTTAAAAGGATGATATACAGCAAGCCGAGATCAAACGGATGACGTTAGAGTAAAAAAAATATATATATATATATATTTGGTAAATTAGTAAAAAATATATTTTATCTCTTATTTATATTAGTGATGTACCCACTTGAGAAAATATTTGTTCAACCACAATTTATCACCTTAAGCAAATTGAGCAAAACCTTCTATTAGGAAAAATATAATTTTTTTTTTTTTTTTAGAGTTTCAATCTATAGGATCCGTTCCTGATGATAGCTCTTTGTCATCAGACTAAGACACCATTCAGTTTTTGGTGTAGGCGGGGATTGAATCTCAGATCTCTTATTCAACTACAAGAAACTTTATCAATTGAGCTAACTGGAACCCACAATATAAATTATTTCATACATTAACTATATTAAGGCTGTGTTTGGTTCCCGTAAAATATTTTTTGGAAAATAAATATTTTCCGGAAATGCTATTTTCGGGAAAGGAAAATATTTTCAAGTGTTTGGTTGCATTATGAAAATTGTTGTAGAAAATATTTTCATGTGTTTGGTTCTATTCTGAAAATCCTATTTTTCTACAAATTTTTCACATTTTATCAACTATTTTCTCAGCATCCAAACAAATTTTAATACAGAAAATTTCAAAATCACAGCCAAATCCCAATCCACAGAACAAATCACAGCCAAATACCCATCACTTGCAACCACTAAAACACCACCACCACAACAACAACAAAAATCAAAATCACACAGAAATCAAAATCGCAGAGAGAGAGAGATTGGTTCGTGGGTTTCCGGCGAAGTCGAAGGCTTTGGGTCGCCGGCGAAGTCGAAAGCTCGTGGGTCGAAGGCTCTAGGTCGAAGATCGGTGAGTCGAAGGCTCTGGCTCTGGGTCGAAGGCTTTGGGTTTGTGGTGTGATCTGGGCTCTGGGTTCGCCGGCGAAGTCGAAGATTGGTTCATGGGCTCTGGGTTCGTCGGCGAAGTCAAAGATCGGTGGGTCGAAGGCTCTCTCTCTCTCTCTCTCTTTGCGCGCGAGCGCAATCTCACTCTCACTCTCTCTCTCTCTCTCTGTTTTCCGGAAAATGAGATTTGAAGGTAAAATAAAAATGGAAATGATTTTACACCCAACACACGGTCAAATTGAAAAGCATTTCCAGAAAATGTATTTTCCATGCGCAACCAAACACCCGCATTTATAGAAAAGCATTTTCGAAAACCATTTTCACCCAAAACAAACGCACCCTAAGTGTCATTGTTCTGCCAAAAAAAAAAAAAGTGTCATTGTTATATAAAGTTGGAATTTTTTTTTTTAGTTTTTATATAACATATAAAGTTGGATCCTATATATAAAACGCACGCCCCACATATGAGATTCACCTTATATGAGAAGTGTGCATATATAATACACTGAATGTACTAAATAATTTTATTAAAAACTTGTAAGATAAAAAACATAAATTTGGCTTCTCTTGTTTTGTCACGGAATATAACCAATTTGGAGTAAAAATTGAATAGAATAAAGAGGGAACCACCCAAACAAAATAATTACTTATTACTTATCGAATGAAAGTAGTGTCTTTGAATAATAGGCATGCGAGATATGAATTCTTATTTTCTCCTATGGAAAAGAAGATCTCTTATTCTAAAAGCGGTTTGAAGATTTTTTTCGTCTTGTTGTGTGTACAGGGTTCTTCACTTCTTCCCTTCAATGCTTGTTGTTAAGTAAAATACTTCCTTTTTTTTACCTCTCAAATATGCTTTTCTTTGTGATTACTTTTGTTCTTATTTTTTTATCCTTTTTTTTTCTCTCCATTACCATTAGTGAAATTTATTTTAAGGAAAAAAAAGAAAAAAGAAGGAGGCTCACATGTATAATCATCACCCAGGTTGTCAAATGTTTTTTCCACTTGTACCATAATGAATTGATGATAAAATTGGAAAAAAAAATCATGATATTTAAAATAACTCAACTATCATTCTATTAGAATTAGACTTTCATCATTTTTATTGGACAACAAAAATGATCATGTAGGTATGACATAAGCCAAAACACATGCACAGTAACTAATTAACACCTAACACATATGCTCACGTGGTAAATTTCAATTAAATAAAAATAGCGAAAGTTTAAAAGAATTAACAGTGTTATTTAGAATGCAAATTACAACAATAAGATCATAAATTCATATAATTAATATAAAATTTTCCTTTTCATTTCTTCTTTTTGGATTTATTGATATATACTCATCATTATTCTTTGGTACCACTTAGGTTTTTTTTTTTTTTTAATATTTATGTTTTGAAGTTTAATAAAAAAAAAAAAAAAGGTAAGACGAAAGGAATAATAAATTGCAGCATTGTGTTCATTATATTGTTTTTATATGTATTTTAAAGAAATAAAAGTAAAAAATGTAATCTTTCCTCTATTATTGACGAGAACAAAGCAATTGGACAAAAGGCAACAATTTCATTCCATTGAATCCATTCCATTCTCATTCCTTTATTTATTTATTTATCTTCCCTCGTAAGTCATAAACAACATTTCCAAATTTGGGATAGAGGGTGGACGGGCAACTAGTCGTGGCTACCTTACTTAAGTGTAACTATAGTAACTCTTCTACTTGTTAAAGAATCAATGCCTGAAAAGCTTAACCGGTGATGAAGAGCTACAAACACTCAAGTGAGCTAAGTCATAATTTGACAACACCACCACCTAGGACACCAATGATTTTAGATGATCAAAGGCAATAATAGTCTATAATTTGAACTAACATCACACTCTCGAAGGAAAAAGTGTATATACTAGTTCACCTTGACTATATAATGTACATGCTATTTGGCTATAATGGCCTATGCTAATTTAGTTAATGTTAAAAAATAGTCATAGCTAACCAAATGGAGTTGATTCAATATGCTTAATAGTTCACACTTCACAGACTTATTTATGCTAAATGAACACTTAGCCAGTTAGCCTAACAAAGAGGAGATGCTTGTTCAACGAGAGATAAAACCGTAAAAGCAAAAAACTAAAAATTACCAAGTACAGGATTTGTAACAATTATGATGATATCCTCTTTTTAAAATTTCCAAATTTTAAAACAATTCCTAATATTCCTACTTTGTGTGTGTTTGGTAGATGGAAAAAAAAATGAGAGAATCAAAAAAGTGGAAGGATAAAAAAAAATTTAATTGCTTATTACCTTCTATGTTTGGTCAAATGGGTTTCAAAGGGCAAAATAATAAATCCATTTATTGTTCACATTTTCACACTACTTTTCTCTCCAATTTGGGGGGATTGAAGCTTGTGGGCCCAAGTGAAAAATCACCCACCCCATTTTCCTTCCCCCTCCACTTTCTCTCATCAACCAACAATGAAAAACTCTAATTTTTCCTCCCCTTTTCTGTACTCTCTCTTTTTATCCTAACCAAACATAACTAGAAGTTTAAGCGGTCAATTTGTTTTTTACTTTTTTTAGCAATAAATACTCTATAGAGAAATCAAATTAGTTTGTTCAGGAGACAGTTGACATTAAATTCCGGATAATAAGCCACGTAAGTAAAAGGACAGCATTTGGAGAGCATTTGGAAGCAGAAAATGAGCTCTGCTCTGGGATTGCCATTTGCCAGAACAAACCAATTATTTACTGACGTCTAAGAAAAACTGAAACAAACCGTAGTAACTCCTGTACTGTGAAAGATTCCTACATGTGCTATAAAAAGATTTCTACATAGAAGACAATCCTGAAAATCTGAGACAGTCGAAGTTCAAGGTGGTTTAGCAGAAGAAACCAAGAAGAAAAGTCAAAGGTAATGGAATTGTCTACTTCTTACCCACAAAGGCAAACCAAGGTGAGAGTACCAAAGGTGAGAACTTTGAAGGAGAAGAAAACAAAGTTCTACATAATCAGACGTTGCATAGTCATGCTGCTTTGTTGGAAGGAGCATGAAGATTAACAATGCTGGTAAAGTTAAACACCCATGCATGTCCCTGTTTATAATGTGTGTACTTACAGACTAACAAAAAGTAGCAAATACATTATTGAGCAAGCAGTAGAATATATAGATGAACATGAGAGAGAGAGAGAGAGAGAGATGAGAATCATGCGCTTGCTGTAAAGTTTTAAATATGGCAATGCAAATTGAAACTTCTTCACCTTGTAAATAAATAGATGCATATATATTTTCCTCTTGATTAGTTTTCTATATATTCTCTGAAAGGAAAGATTTTCTGGCATGCTTTCTCTATTAGTAAAGTTCTTTACTTACTGATCATAATATAAGAAGGGAGTAAAAGATGAAAAACAAATCACCAGAGGTGTTCTCAAGCAAAGCTTCTTATACAGAGCAGTTGGAAAGTAAATTTGTCTTTGATATCAGCTTGTGTTATCTAAGAGTGTAATTGAAAATTTTTATGTTATTTCATACTACTATTATAATAAACTAAGAAGGAATTTGATATGGACATCAAGTACAAACAACTCTCACTGTCACCAGATTCAATCAAGTTTTTACTAGAAACTACTGCACCGAGTAGCAGATTCTCTGCAATTAACTAAAAGATTAGCATGATACTGTTTCTCAAAAGCAGCACTTTTTTCTTGCCTTTTCCAAAGAAATATTTCAAGAAGTAACATTTTGCTTTCTGGAAGAGTCTTGAGCTGATGTAACTATCCTAGAAAGTTTTAGGTGTCATTAGAGCAAATTAATCCATGAAAAAATTATCAAAAGGCAATCCTAATAAGAGTTACTTATTGAATATTATCACCCTTAATTAGCCTAAACTGTTTTCTTTTCTGTTCTAATTTTTTTATTATTTTACTTTTCTCTTTCAGAAACAAAAAGACAGGGTCTGGAGCCTCCTAATCAATGCATAAGTTTTAAGTTGCAGTTACACTGTTACACCGACAGAAACTTGAACACGGAACTTTTGACATCTGCTAGGACAATGTGAAAGCTGAACTAAATAGACAAGTGGTTGCTACCACCATACATTAAAGAAGAATAAGAATGTTAGTGATACTAGTCATTCGTGTGAAGGATGACGTGTAGTGACACTTACAGATTATGTAAGCATTCCTGTCCTCTGACATCATATAAACTACGAAAAATTAATCCCATTACTTTTTATATAAAAAACTTAATATAATCAACTCCAAATCAAAGATATATGTACATAAAAGTCTTACTAAGCATCAGAACACTTATCTCATTTTGGATGAAGGATTGCATTAATAAACCATATATGCAACTTGAAGATCATCAAGGCACTGAGAGGAACTTCATATGGGTTCCACACAAAGTACAAAAGCAAACATGTTTCTCAGCAAAGAAAAAGGGGAGGGGGGAAAAAGGAGAGAGAGAAAAACTCGAGGCAAACAACCAAACCCAGTGCAATAGTATCAATAAACTAATTGGAGTCATTCACATATATTCTTTTCCGTCATTCTATCCTATCCAAAATCATACTATATATCACCTCCTTAATTAGCACGTCATTTTTTGTCTTCCTCTACTTCTTTTCATTCTCTTGACTTGAATAAATCATTTTTCTTCACTAGTGCACTGCATTAATTACTTTGCACATGACCAAACCATCTCAAATACACCCCCCCCCCCCCCCCCTCCTTTTTTTCATTCATGAGAGTCACCCCTATTTTTAATTGAGTTTCTTCATTTTGTATGATCTTTCCTTATATTTCCACTCATCAATCTTAACATTCTCATCTCATTTATGCTCTTTTCATGCGCATAAAATATTTTATAGCCCAGCTTTCAACACCATATAGCATGGCTAGTGTTATAGAAGTCTTGTTAAACTTTCTAAACAATCCCTTCAACTTAATAGGTATTCTACAATAACAAGTCCAAACCAATATTGGAACCTCAAAAGTAAAGCACAATTCTAGACCCACAAATATACAACAACAACAACAAAGCCTTAGTCAGAAAATTCTAGACCCACAAATATAAATCATCTAATTTAACACCAGTGCCCCACGAATCTGGTGCCCACAGCAAGCAATAGGAGCTTGAAAATTGAATCTTTTTGGCACCATGAAAATGGGTTTTGAATAAAAACTATGAACTGAAGCCTTGAATCCTATTTGATCTCAATTTGAGAGCTCCAAACCATGCTGCCAATGCCAGCCAAACAAACCACCAATACATAAAAAGCAAAACCCTAAACTTTCATAATCAAACATTTAAAAGACTAAGCTTTTCACTAAAATTAGGGATTTGCTTCCTAATTTGTTCAACAAACATTAACCATGTACAATTATGAATATATAAAAAACCCCAATAATCAATGAGCTTAAAAAGCATAAAATTTTCTATATCATTGGATTAAATGCACAGAAAATAAGCTAAATTTCAATTATCCACACAAGAACACATTCATATGGATATATTTTCAGGCACAATTATCTATTTCAAGCTTTTATAATTTGATTCAACCAACCAAAAAAAAAAAAAAAAAAAAACCCTAAAACATTTTTACATAAGCACGCGGGAATTGAATACCGAAGAAGACGGATGAGAATGAATCAGACGGGGAGCTTGGTGACGTCGTTTGGTTGTTGGACATTGACATTGACGGTGTCGTTTTGGAGGTGGGTTCGGGTGTCGTTTTGGGGTAGATTGGTGTCGTTTTCTTCATCGTCTTCGGGGTCGGTGGTGGCGACGTTGACACAGGAAAAGCGCTCGAGGGAAGAGAAGAAGGCGGAGACGACGGTGGAGCTCACCCAGCTGGCGGCTTGGTCCAGCTTCTCTCGCGATATCATGCTCTGATTGTTGTTGTTGTCGTCTTCCATTTTTTGTTTGTTACTTTTTTTGCTGAATTGAAATTCTAATGATGGGATGGATTGCTTCTGATTTGGAAGTACAGGATTGAGATTTGCGAGAGAAAGAGATTGAGAGGTCAGATTTGGAGAGATTTGTAATATACGGAGAATGGCCAAAATGGTAATTTGGATTCGTTGACATAAAAAGTGGCACCAAATTGGGCTAGAGTGCATACTGCATATAGCGATTTTTTTTTTTTTTTTGAAAAAACGAATTTTATCTTTCTAGTGCCTTGTAGCTTAAATGCTCAAATAGTGTTTTCGATCAACACTTAAAAAAAAAAAAAAAAAAAAATTATAATTTACATCCTCAACTTCTCAATTAGTGGATAATTCGTGCATAAGTTTACGTTTCAATAAAAAAAATTATCACAATTATACATGTATATGTATTCAAATAATAGTGTAAAAATTACACATTTTTTTAAATCATAGATGAGTGTTACTCTCTCTCTTTCTCTTTTATTTTTTTATTTTAGTTTTTTTTTTTATATATACACATGAGTTTACTATTTTTTTATTGGATTTTTTTAATGATTTTTTTAATGATTTTTTTATATTAGACTCTTCGTTTTTTGCATAATATTAACTCATCTAAAATAAAAATTTTAAAAACTTAAATAAGACACATGACACAAAATTAGACAACAATTGAAATCCAATTTAAAATATAATTAGATTTTCTCTTAGTTTTGACTTTATATATATATATATATATTTATATATATAGATGTCAATGTGTCTCTTATATTATACTCAGATAATTTTCCCATTATTAACTAGTCAAAAGTAGTTTTTTTTTTTCTATAATTTTCTTTCAAAACGACGTTATTGTTGGATGAATGGATGTTGACGAAAGAGGATAAATTGCAAGTGTTCGTAGAATGGTTTAGAACTTAAGAGGCTATTAGGTCTTTATGTTTTAGTATTGGAAAATTGTGTCAAATATTGAAGATCTAGTTGAAGTGACAAAACCTACTTAAAAGTTGTGTAAGAAAAGCTAAGTATTAGTGACCTTAACTCCAACCTTGATACTAGCTCGTTTGCACTTTCCAGCCTTGATTCCAATCGATCAATTGTCCCTCAAATGTGAGGTTTTTGTTTCCTCGACTCTAGGCTTGAATCCACTTGGTACGAGCGAGACAACAAACATTCATCAACACAAAAGCTCAATAACTTGTTTGTTTTAAGTCCAATTTGAGCTCCGTTTGTTGCATTATAAAAGGGACATTATAAGTCATCCTTATAAGGTTTTTAAGAGAGATAAAAGCTCCATTTGTGCAACTAGCTAGGGTTGTATTACCAATATTTTTTTAAATTCATCATATTGGAGAGTTTCAAATATATTTGAAGAAGCTGAAGCCATAGCATTACCACAACTTACAACTGTGAAGAAAAACTTCAAGAAGTTCTTGAAGTCGATCAAAGGTTACAGTCATGATCATGAGTGCATCATCCATAAAGGCATTCCATAGAGTTGAAAAGTCCAGACATTCTAGTGTAGTGAAAGGTTTTCTCTGCGAGTTGTTTGTGGGGGTGTAAAGTCTAGGAAAATGTTTTTCCTAAAATTGTAGTAACATTTCATGCTATGTGGATTTTTTTTATTATTAAGAAAGTTTCCCCCCAATGATTTTTACTTTGGGACAAGTTGCTCCATTAGTTTTTCTTAGGTTACCATATTGTGTGTTTTGTTCTGTTGCTTTTACTTTTACACGCGTGTCAATTGCAGGTCACGTGAGTTGACTCACTTATTTTACTCTTACACCTCATCTTTACCAAATATGGACTCTTGCTAATATGATATATTGTGATCTTACATATTTAAAATGACATCAACTATGGAGTATAGGTAACCCAGTACACCACAATAAATACATGCCACCTAATATATTATCTCACAATTTTATATTACTTTTTAAATCTGTCATATTTGTATGTCAAATTACTTGTATTTATTGGTGTTAATTATCACGTCAACTATGTTCTGGAGTACTTAATAAATTTTTTTCTTCATTTTCATATGAAAATGATATTAGTATTTTAATATTATTCCCATTTTTTTTTGTCATCAGTTATAAAAAATGTGTCACTAATATTTCTTGTAGGGGCGGGCTTTGGTTCTTAAGTCCAAAAGATGAATGGATTAAGGCCCAAAGAGCTCAATACAACAAATTTGTAGAGAGTGGGCTAAAAAGCTAGGCTTCAATGAAGTGGACAATGCTCTCAATGGGCTAAAGATGGCAAGAGAGTAAGGAAAAACAATGAATAGACAAATGTGGTGCACAAAAATTCTTCCTCGGCAATGTCCGAGGAGAGTAGTTCTTGGATATATTTCTCTTAGATTTAATTACAGTTGCTATTCTTAATGCTACAGTGTTTTCTCTACGGATTTTCTGCCCCCCTCCTCCTTGGAGGGTCTCTCACATTATATAGCTCCCTTTAGGCGATTTTGGCCCTCCATTTGTTGATCATCTAGTCCACCACTTGAGTGCTTGTCCTATCAGACATCTTCCCAAACCCCTTGTGAGTTGCGGTGGCCAAGGTAGCAATGTTCAAGGGTCTTCTCCACATAAATGCAGCTAGGAGATTTGGTGGGATGCATTAAATGTGGGGGCAGCCACTATCCTTTCAGTCATGTCAGGGCTAACTCCCTCTCCGAAACTTTTTCTCAACAGTAGAACCTTCTCTGGCAATGTGCCACTGACGTGGCCTTACTGTCCTAGTGTGTGGCCTCCTCGGCACGATAATGGACTCATCGACCATGGATACAACACGTGGCACAGGTACCTTATTTAAATTCTTGTGCTCCACATTTCTCTTTTGACTAACCCCACGTATATGCTAGACTTAATCATTCATTAGAAAAAATTAATATTTTGGTTCTTGTTCTTTGAGTTTAGTTTGATATCTATTCCACTTGATTGTATCAATTTATTATGTAAAGCTTTTGAAAATAATTTAATACTATCCTTGCTCTCACTTTCACCAAAATTTATTGTAAAGAAGATACAAGTTGTCTGTTACTTGATTAGTAAGATAATTTCGAATTTGTACCAATTTATTTTATCACAAGTCTTGAAAATTATATTACCATTGCTGTCGCTTGCCACCAAAATTCATTGCAAAAGTGAAAAGTCATATGAATCCGGTCTTACTTGATTTGTATAGGGGCTGTTTGGTAGTGTATTTTAAACAACATTTTTCAGTGTTTAACACAATATTACACGTATTTTCACATACTTTTTTATCTACACGTATTTTTAAAAAATACAAACAACGTTATTTGAATAACATTACCAAACGAAGTGGAGGGCCATAAAAAAAGAAAAAAGAAAAAAAGAAGTGGAGGTAAGGTAAAGTAAAGTTGAATTTTTTATTTTTTATTTTTAAATGCATTAGAGCAACCACATCAGCTCGTGGAAAAGATTCCGTCTATTTTACACAAAAAACTTACTTTTTCTATTTTACACCATCACTTTTACAAAACACCCACATCAGTTTATCTATTTTACAAGACTTTTCAATAAAATATTCATTCTTCATCAATTTTTTATTATTTTCCCTAATGGTCATACTTTTTTAATTTAAACTTATATTTTAAGTAAACTACCAACACCGGTGGCTTGGCCAATGGAGCCGCTTATGGTGGAGGTTCGATGGCCGCCAAAATAGTGGCTCCGGCGAACGCCGTCGGATTGGTCTCGCCGCCCACCGTACCTCCGAATAGTGACCCACCGGTGGGTGGATTATTAAAATAGTGGCTTCGACGAACGCCGCCGATGCCCAAACTACCAAAATAGTGGCTTTGGTGACCGCCCACCAGATTGGTGTCTCCGACCATTGTACCGCCATCACTGATGGGCCGATTGTTGTAATAGTGGCTCCGACGACCACCGCCTAATCGATGTCTCCGACCACCGTATTTTTTAACTTTAAACCCAATGGTAAATTCAAACCTAAAAGTCATATTTTTTTAACTTTAAACCCAATGCTTGCTTATGGAGTGTCGGCTGATTTCATGGATGAATACTTGAGGATTGGAGAAACCACTGCATATTTCTTGCTTCTTGCTTCTACATATACTGATTTACTAATGCAAAACCCCGCAATAGGCTCTAATGGCAATACAAACTAGAAGCTAGCTTATTAATACAACAACTATATTTTCATATTTCAAGAAGTAGGGGGATTTATAATAACTGCAGGTTCATAGCATTAATAAAATGCAAAGAACAAATCAGTCAGCTCAATCATCAATGACTAAATGATTCACAAGAAGCATGTAAACCAAAAAGAATATTATAATGGTCATAACAGCTCATACACTCACATGTGTTGAGAGCATGCTGAATGTAGCAAGAAATCAAGTTAAAGGAAGATTAATTATGAACCTGGGCATCAGAAAACATAGCCAACAGAATACTACAAGATCACATATGAATGAGCATATGAAATTGCAATCAAGCAGAGAAAGACTGAAGTAAAATTTAAATTGTCAACCAAAAATAATATTGGCACATACATCATGAGTGCATGTGATCATGATAATTCCAATACTTATTTCCAGTAGACATCTAGCTTGATTAAGAATATCCCAATCAGTCAACTATCAAACTAGCACCCAATACAGAATTAAACAAAAATATTAGATTATACAGGACAAACTCTTACTGCTCGTGGATGACTGTGGACAATATCCACAGCTTTGAGAAAGTGCAGAAAAATAACATTATGCAAAAAAACAAAACAGTTTCTGCAGAAACAAATAATTATGTAGAAAAATAACACTATGCAAGTACAGCCACCTGTTGAGAAAGTGCAGAAAAATAACAGAGACATTGCTTCACCCAAAACAGAATGACAAGAACAGAATCACAAATTAAATTGAATAATCAAGTGCTATTGTCCCTGCACAATACAAAATTTACAATATTGCATTTGTTTCCTTGCACAAATGAAGACTACAAAAATATATTTAACATGATTAGAGATTGAATGATCATGTTCCCTGCACAAGTAAATACTACAAAAGAGATGTTTAACATCAAATCATCTATGTCAACTATGTGCTAGTATCTTTGCACTATACAAAAAATTACTTGATTAGATATTGTCAATAATAATATTCAAATTATGATGGATATTTAGACCTTAACCTCTCCAAGATTTCCAAATGACATAGACGAATATATTCTTTTTGCTCAGGATCCATGGTTCTTGTATCTTTCATCATAATTTCATCTTCCATTTTCCTTTTTTCTACTTCATTCTTCTCTTCCTTGATGCAAATCAACTCTTCACTCTTCTCTTCCTTGATACGAATCAACTCTCTTCGTTCTTCGGATGCAATGCGCATTAACTCTCTTCGTTCTTCTAATGCAATGCGCATACTTTCCTTTTTCTTCTCATGCATTCTCCTCTTTTCTTCCTTGATTTCGTCCAATTGGGAGGAAAGTATTGGGACCACGACATCACAATTCTTTCTTTTCTTTAATTTCTCCTTTTCGGCCTTCTTGCCTATGGGTCTCTCCAAGGTTTCCAATGGATTTCAAGGATCTTTTGTCAACAACCTAGTGCAATTGACAGATGCAAAACAAGCACTTTTCCTTTTCCTCAAAAGTGAAGGCTCAGACAGAACATAAGCATATAAAAAGATGAATCAACATTCGGGAATATTTTCGCAAACAAATGTAGAAAGGTGTGCAACTTTGATAATCCAAGTGTAGAAAAAATTGGAAATAGTAAAAACATATAAAAAGGGTATACCAGGTGCATAGAAATATAGAAATAAACCACAAGAACATTTTTCTGGAACAATAGATCTCATTCTAAGGAAGTATAGTATCTTCAATTTTAAAAAAAGAAAAAGAAAAAGAAAAAAAAAAAGAGTACATTATCTCAATTTACAGAACTGCATTAGGCTAACAAGTAATAACACCCTTGGATTGAGAAATACATAGCTATAAGAATCTACTGGAATATATATTCAAAATGTGGGGATGTCAGAAAATTTTCCCATGCATGTTACATTGCCTTTTAAAGAACAATGCTTGAACACTCAATAATACAATTTTAATAAAAGGAATGTGCATACCTAAAAAACAGCATGTCCATATCATTAGAATAGATTCAACACAAAAAAAAAAAAAAAAAAAAATTTGCTGATGTGGAGGAGTTACTGTGCAATAAAAGTAGAGAGAAGAAGGTTAGGCTGGAAGAATTTATTTGTCTAAAATGATGGAAGGCTCATGCTTCTTTTGAGTACTTTGTTGAGCCCCCCCACCTAGTTTCTATCTCTTTTAATTGTTCCAATACATGTGGCTAATAGCTTAGAGAAGTTGCAACATAATCAGGTGGGACAAATGAAGAATTCAAATTTCACTTGTTTGAATGAAATTGGTGTACCCTGTGAAGATAAAACCCACATGGAATTCAACCTCAGAAATAATAAGTATTCAGCAGAATTAAAAAATAAACCAAAATTTAAACCGATTTCCCACAAATTATTCTCAAACGAAGAACTAAAAAAAGACTCTGATTTTATCAAATTTGGCTTGCAAAAGAGAGACAGAAAGACAAGCAGTTAGCTATACTGCTTGCAACCTATAAGATTAGTCCTAGAATAAAAATAAAAAATTAAAGATTAGTCCTAGAGACTCCACCAAATCAGCACAGGGAAAACAGTCTGGAAACTAAGTATATAACTAAGTAGTTTATAACTATGTATATACCCTATTCAATCAGTCTGAAAACAGGGGAGAAATAGAAATTTAATACAAGTTTAAAAAACTCCAAATTCTTCAAACACTCCATACACACGGGGAAACTAATCCCTATCAAAAGACATAAAATTTAATCCTTACCTGAACTCTAAAATAATCAAATATAAATACACACAAAATCTAAAATACTAATATATTCCAAAAATAAACTTCGGGTGTGCTCCGAAGAATCCCTAAAAAAAAAACCCCAAACCAGAAAAAATTTGAAACAAGAAACCCTAAAAAAAATAGTTTAGAGAAACTCCCAAGAATCTTGCTTGAAACCAAAAAGCAAAAAAACCCTAAAATCTCAATGAGAAAAACCCATACCTTTTTAGAGAAATTAGCCCCAAAGTCTATCAATAGAGAAGATGAATCTGTCAATTGATCCACCTTGCAAAACCCCCAAACCGATCAAATAGAGAAGATGAGTCTGTCAATAGAGAATGAGCAAAAGCTGATAAGAAGCAGACGAAGAAAGAAGATGAGAGGAAGAGAGGAATGAAACAGGCAGAGAGAAGCTGAGACCTGATGAGAGGCGTTAGTGTGCTTAGTAAGAGGAGAGAGAAAAAAAAGAGCGAAAAAGAAGTTTTTATATTGTACCATGATAATATTATTTTAATGTATACACGAGCTACAGTACCCGTGTAAATATACACGGGTACTGTAGCTCATGGAAATATATACACGGTTTTACACATTTTTACACCCATTGATGTGAGTGTTTTTTTGCTCAAAATGTGTAAAATTTGTACTGTAGATCTATTTTAGAAGACTTTAGATGATCTGATGTGGATGCTCTTAGGGATTAAATTAAAACAATTGATAAGAATCTTTTCTTTTAAATCTTGAATTTGCAATGCTATAATTTTTGTGCCATATTTTTTTTATAATTAAATTAAATTAATATGTTCTTTGTTGAGCTGTGCCGACCTATAGTTAGTGATATAGCAAGTGACAAAAATTGATTTGGGAAAATGCTATATAGGGTCCTTGATCCCTTGGTTCCTTGAATGAATTTACACTTTTGTGTGTCATGTGATGCACAATTATTGAAGAATACACTATAAAGATTATTCTACCTTCTTTTTTAATGAATAATATATACGACATAGCCTTTATAATATGAGACGTGAATTCCATATCCAAACGACATAGGGAACAACTTGTGTCTAGTATACTAGTTGCATTGGATATGTTAAGATGCGGACACGTATCCGTATCCAAACGTATTCAGTGCACTAATGCATTGAACACAAGGTATGTTTGTGATGATAAAGGAAAGATCATAAAGGCTTGGACTAAGGAAGCCCAACTTAGGGAACCAGTAGTTTATGAGGTTGTAGCCTTTTTTGGGTCCTAAAATTGGCTAGGACGGAACAATTGCAAAGAAAGGAGACTCATATATTTGCGTTGATGCTTCAAATGTGGATCCAGATGATGTGTCATAGAATATAGTATATACAGTACACACTCTCTTTGTGATGATGCAATATTTATTACACTATTTTACTAGTTGTTCTTTTGTTTGGGTAAAAAGTAAAAATAGAAGCAAATAGCCAAGTTTTTTGCCCATCAAAATCTTTCTTTTTGTTGTAACAATTCTTTTCACCCTCCTTGTATCAAAGAGATTTGGTTGAGAGATGTTCTTTTTTTTCTTCCACTTAATGATATATTTCCTATTTAGAAAGAAAGAAAAATGAGAATGAGGATGTCAGTGTTCACGTCAAATTTCAAAACGAAATTTATTTTTCCTTTTCTTTTTGTGATTTAAAAAAAAAAAAAAAAAACTAATTCTAGAATAACAAAACTTAGTTACAATATATTCACCAATAAACCACAAATAATATTATCTTTTTCATGAAAATTAAATTAAATATAACTATATATTTAAATTTATTTGGGAAATTTAATGCAATGCACATATATTCTTACGTTTTTATCTATTTTAAAAATGCATCCAGGGTCTCTCTCTCTCTCTGAGACGTAGAAACCGATGGTTGCTCAGTTCAAAGGAAAACAATAAGGTCGTATTTACAATAGAGGTTATTGTCACCATCCGGCGCATCTGGTGTAGTGGTATCATAGTACCCTCCCACGGTACTGACCAGGGTTCGATTCCCTGGATGCGCATATTTCTTTTCATTTTGCTTTGCAGTCCTGATTTTATACAGACATAGCCCCTATACTTCCACAGCAGTTCCTGCTTGAGAGAAAATGTAAAACTGCTTTAATAAACCTCACAAAACACACTTTTTGGGCAAAATAAACCAATAAAAATAGGCTATAACAGACAGAACACATAGAACAACATGACACTTCTTCAAATTCGGGAGTCCAAGAGTTTTATAAACGTTCTTGATGGAAAAAAAAATTGTAAATGAAAGATCCCATTGAATTGAATTGGGTTCATGAATCTAAGAAATAGTGATAATTCTTGATCTCTCAATATCTCTCTAAATTCGAAAATTCAGGATTTGAATTAATGTTCTTTCATTGAGTCCTCCTAAATTGCATTGATTTATCCTAAGCTATAAATAACCCTTTCTTGTTTATTGCCAGTTTGGGACCAGGACAATATGCACATGCTATTTCAAAATTTTGCACCAGGTGATGCAAAATGCCTGCAGGTAGCTCCAATATATATCCTATACATTCAGGAAGAAACTGAATCCAAAATGAACGGATGCCATTCTCTTAAATTAATAAGTGTACACAGCATGCGAAAGTTCTATGTAATCAAGAGAACATTACAATTACAAAAACTATTGCCCAATTTGTTACCCAATTTACAAGCATAGAGATCCTGTTTTATACAATACTAGTTCAATATTTTTACAATTGAGCTCCTAGCTCATTTCTATTTGTATGAGAGCAACTGATGAACTTTGAACTTCAGCTTGTCACTTTTGGTAGCTGAAATCTTCAAAGAAACTTATTAAACACAGTAGAAAAGAGATCCAGACACATAGATGCCACAGTACACTTCGCTTCTATTTACCGCTGTCAGTAGCCAAAACAGGAGTTCCCTTTTGGCTCAGAGAAAGAATGTAGGAAAACACTTTCTTCATATGATTTACAACTCTTGCCTGGATGTACATGTGATTTCACTTACATTAACTTGAATTTTTTGACATCAGGCATTTCCTTCACCCGTCTTCATATTCTTCTTGACCGGATACAGCATTTAGCTACTGCTGCAATTATTAAATCATCAATGCTAAATTGAAATTATGTTAACAATTATTTCCTACATAAACAATTGGACCCCCACCCTCTTTCTATCCCCTGATTGGTAAAAACAAAAACCATGGCTGTGGAGAAATCCTGAAAGGGAACTATCCAGGTCAGGTGTCATGTTAATCTACCAAAAAAAAAAAAAAAAAAACTAATCAACTGCCAATTAGTACCAACTAAAACCAAACTATTAGAGTGAATGATCTTATTTTAAAATGAGGTAATTACAGTAAACTCACCTGTGGTTAGACCTAAATTCACATTGCCTATCTGTGGTTTGAAAAGTGTTACTTTGCCCACTTAAGGTTTGCTCCATTTGCTACTGTAACCCACCTCCATTTACCCCCATTTTATGTTTCTCTCATCCAAAACAAAAAACACATACAAAAACAAGAGAACAAAATAAAAAAATTGGGGTTTTGTAAAAATTAATAAAATCTGAGTCTCTCTCACCTTTCCACTGTGTCTCTCTCTCTCTCTCTTTGATTATTTGTTGACATTTGATTATTTGCTGCTTACCTTGCTGATTAGCCTAATACCTGAAGTTTGTAGTTAAGTTATAGGGATAATTACAGTAAACTCACCTGTGGTATGATCCGTTTTCACTTTGCCTACCTGTGTTTCAATCATTTACACTTTGCCCACCTGAACTTCAATTCGTTACCCATCCGTTACCCACCTCACCATCAGACGTTAGAAAAACACCTTTTTATTCAAAATCAGAACATAACACAGATCAAAAACACGAACCCACTCTTCTTTTCCTCACGAGCCCTAAAAACACGAAAATCCCTTGTATTGAGTTGGGGTTTTGATTTTTCTGATCGTGCTTTCATGTGAGGGTGAGGTTCTAACTTTGGGTTGTCTTGAGGCATTGAATATTCGAAGAAAGATCATCACCAGGTACCACATTTATGCTTTATGTGGGTTTTGGGGTTTAAAGTTTTGATGGTAGCTTTGATTCACAGGAAGTTGATAATCGGTGTCTTCTTCAAGGGGAAATTACTCGGGTTCAAGTGGGCATATGTGTACATATGAGACTTGTGTGCTGAGAACAAGTCTGACAGTGGATAATTTTGGGAGAAGGTTTTTGGGTTGTTGCCGATATAAGGTAAGTATACTTTTTACTTAATCTAGTTGATTCAAGGGAGATTGGAATGTGATGTGTTCAATTCAATTTATGAACAGGTTGGTCCTAAGTGCCATTTCTTTAAATGGATTGATAATCCCACTTGTATGCGTGGGAATGTAGCTGCCCATTTGGTGCAACAAAAGCTGGATTTATTGCGGAGTGAGCTGCAACTTGCACATGAAAGGGAAAGAGCAGCTACCCAGACAGCAGCAGAAGCTACCCAAATGGCAGAAATTGCTCAAGACAGGGCAGCAAAAGCCACTGAGAGGAAGAGAAAGTTTCGAGCTTCCTCTGTTCAAGCCAAGGAGATAGCAGTGAGAGCTTTAGAGCAAGAGAGAAAGTGAAGAATTGCACTAATTCTGTCATGGTTTTTTTTTTTTTTTTTTTTGGTTATGTTGTTTTCATGTTTTGGCTCAAGTGAGAATGTTGGAATGATGAGATTGAGTCTGCCTGGTGGGTTGTAATATAAGCTGGTCCTTAATTGTATTGTAATAGAACTATGTAAGGTTTTTTTGAGAATGAGAACTATGTAAGATGGTAGATGCTGTTGGCTTGAAGTCACTTAATAATATAAGCCTTTTTAAGAGAAAGTGTTATTTATGTTAGATGCTATTGGTATTTTTGTTTTGTTTAAAGTGAATTGGCTACTTGTGAGTTGTTGGTGTTGGTGTTTTGTTGGATGTTGTGAGCTGTGTTGGGTTGTGCATAAAGTGCATTGTGTGAAGATAAATGTGTTGAAAATGAATTGATTAAAGTTTAAAGTGCATGACAACTATCTGTCAACTTGCAAGAAAAGACAACAAATGCACACACAAACCTGCTATTCAACACATACACCTACACACATAAACAAACTCATATATGGGCAACTGCAATAATCAGAATAATAATTCTGAACACTTGTCATTAAGTTGGGAAATTGTATAAATATGTAAGGTGGCATTGAATAGTGTTTCATCAACCACCAGTAAATATAAGGCATTTGGTATAGCAACAACCAAAACAGTTGCACCTGCCCATTGTTTACAAAACTTACAAAATTACAAAAAGTGTTTGAACAGCTATACAAAAAAGTGTCTTGCCATTTTCTGTCATGCCATTGTCTACAAATAACATATAACCCTAACACTACATAACCCTAACACTACATAACCCTAATACATAGCAACAAAAATGTCTTGACTTAATTTTCATTTACTGCTCCTGCCCTTGCCCCTGCCTCTCCCACCACAGCTGACCTCTCCACCTCTTGTTCTACATTTATGAGTTCTAGCTGCATCACCCCTTCCTCTCAAAGCAGCTCCTCTGGTAGCAGGTGGTCTTGTAGGCTACAAAGTACAAGAATTCACATGTTAGCTACCAGTATCATAGTTTTATGAATAAAACATCAAACCTAACACGATAGTACATGTGATGATGGTGCTCTACTGTCCCATGTTTCTGCAGGGGTGTGTGGTGCTGGCTGGCTTGAAGAGAACCAATGAGCTCCTCTAACTGTGTACCTGAAGTCTGAAGAGTACCACTGACTTGGGTTCTGTGACCATGGAGCTAGTGGCTATGACCATGGAGCTTGTGGTTGTGGAGCTGGTGGTTGTGACCCTGCTGCCTGGTTGGATGAGGATGAGGCCATAGTATAAGGCTGATGTGTTGGTGGGGGCTGAGATGATGCTGGGGCCTGAGATCCTTGTCCGCGTGCAGAAGGCCTTCCACTTCCCTACAACCATATATGAGCATGTTTTTACAGTGTCAGTTATTGGCATTTTGCTTTTGAATAAAAAAAATTTGTAAAAACTTACAGATTTTTCTTTCTGCAATCTCTGCCTCCTCTCCCATGGTGTCTCATTAGTGACATTGGCCTTGCATCCCTTTGCATTGTGCCCTTCCTTTTGACACCTTCCACACCTCACTGGCTTGTTTGCTCTAGACACATTATAGGGGTTCCTTGCTCTAGACACCTTATAGGCCTGCCTGATGGCTTATAGATAATAGGTGCAACAGGCTTGGGTTGGCCACTTGAAATCCACTCAGACTGGCCAGGTATGGGAGGTATGGGTGTCTTGTATGTCTCCACATAAACATCCTTGTAGTAGCATGGATGAGTGTAGTCTTCTGGTTTCTCATGATTCATAAAAATGGCTGCAACTCCATGCTTGCAAGGGATTCCTGTCAAGTCCCATGCTCTACAACTGCATGCCTTCCTTACTAAGTCCACCATATGCCTTTCCCCCTCATTGTCAACCTCATACAAACCTCCCAGATGGCATTGCACAGAAGCCCTTAGACTCTAATATTAACTTCTCCAACTTGTCCTGTATGCTTGGACACAACTTGCCACGATACTTTTCTATGCCAATCTTCTTTGTATACAGCCTGGTCATAAGCCTAACTCTGATCCATTCCAGCATTGATAAGATAAGCTTGTCTCTAGCCTTCATAATCATAGAGTTAAAACTCTCACTCAGATTGTTTACCAGACAATCTGTCAAAGCTCTTGTAGAGAAGTGGGATCTGGTCCACTGTGCAGGCTCTATATCAGCCAGGTACTTCCAAGCTTCTTCATCCAAACTTTTAAGATGGTCCATCCCCTTTCAAATTCCCTGGCTGATGTTGTGCCAGCACACATCCACTGTACACTCTTCAACTCCATGCCCTTGTGGTTAACCTTGAAGTTGTTGCATATGTGCTTCACACAATACCTGTGCTCCACTGTTGGGAATAGAGTCTCTATTGCATGTAGAAGGCCTTGCAATCAAGTAATCAATCAATCAATGTCAGCAAACAAGCATGTAAAAAGGAAAGCATGTAAGCATTCAAGTAAGGTAAGCAAACAAGCATGATAATACCTTCTGCCTGTCACTAATGAATACCAGATTGAGCTCCTCTGGCCTGCTAATGTCATTTGCAAACTGCTCCAAGAACCATATCCAATTGTCCTTGTTCTCTTGCTCAACCACAGCCATTGCCACTGGGAATATATTGTCATTTCCATCCTTGGCAGTGGTAGAAAATAATTGCCCACCAAACCTACCCTTCAAGTGGCATCCATCCAGCCCAACAAAGGGTTTACAACCACCTAGAAAGCCAACCTTTTGAGCATTGTACCTAATGTAAATCCTTTTAAACTTGGGTTCTGCATCCTTATTTTCCATCTCTGTTTGCAGAATCACCTTGCTTCCTACATCTGTCTTCCTTATCATTTCTGCATAATCTCTATGTAGGCCATACTGACCCTCTTCATTCCCAGTAATCAGTCCCCTAGCTACCTTCCTTGATCTATACACCTGAATAATACTTAAATTAATTGAAATCTTCTGCATCACATTGTGCTTAACACCTAAGACCTCCCAATTAGGATTCTTACCAAAATCCTCCAAATACTTGTTTGCCACATAGGCTGATGTAACTTGCCCATTTTAAAATGTTAGGGGGCAGGTACACTCAGGATAAAGTGTCTTGATCTCAAATGTGCACTCTCCAGTCACTATTGAGGCATAACACCTCCATCCACAATTGTTCTTACAATGTACATAAATCTTCTTCTTCTCATTCAACTTCCACTTGATATCAATTTAATGTTGAATCACATACTCCCTCAAAGCCTTCCTAAATACCTTGGAGTTTGGGAACTTCATCCCTTTTACCAACCTAACATTTTCCATATCAGTCCTCTCATTGAACTCGGCATTGCCAGGCCTCTGCTCATCACCAAAACCATCCACACTTGCAATATCATCCTATAAAGCTGGTTCAGCCCACTCTTCATCTAAATCTATGTTTGGAGGAGGAACATTGCTTGGGCCAGGTGTATCTGTGTTTGGCTGAGGTGTATCAATGGTTGGATGAGATGTATCAGTGGTTGGAACAGTATTAGGCTCAGATGGCACTGTTTGAGGTGGAGAAGACTCACCAAAAATGTTATCAGCAAAGTCTTCTCCTTCTAGACCTTCATTCAACCAATCAAACTCCTCCTCCAGACCATCACCCCCTGTAGCAGCTCCTGCACCACCCCCTACACCAGCCCCTGCACCCCCTATAGCAGCCCTTGCACTAGCTCCTGCACCAACCCCTGCACCATCAGGAACTTCAACTGCAAATGGAGCATTACCACTCTCCACATACAGTATGATGGTGTCTCTTGGCCTTCCCTCATTAGGCTTGCACATGGGCACCACATCTTGATCATCTTGTATGAGCCTTAAGTCTTACTCCAAGTTACCCCCAGGACCTAAATAATGAACACTACACGATTCATCAATCCCCAATTCCTCACATATACCTTGTATTTCAAAATAACTAAGCCTATCAGGATCCCTATACACTATTTCAACTTTCCCACCAAAGTATTCTAAACTAGGGCTCCACAGAAAAGCACCCACATAATGTACCTCAAATTTCACTTCCTCATCATCCATCTGCAATAACAAATTACCATTTGACATGTATACAATTAACAATTAAAGAATTGTAAACAACAAAAGAGTAAACACTTGCATGTTTCTGTTTTGCTTTTGGGATGCAACACACACAAATGGACCACATTTTCTACTTTGCTTTTGATTCTGTTTTACTGAATAGCACATGCAAACACTAAAATTTAAACCCAATAGAAACTTGGGTCCACTGTGAGACACAATGACCACGACAGACAAAATGCCCATAAACAAACACAAATCCAAAGAACAGGTGGTCACATTTTTCATAAACATCAACAAACACAACCAATATTCTCATTCCATTACATGTAACATTGACTATTGATTGATTACTCAAAAAACAATAAAACAACCACAAGCCCAAAGTAAAAACCCAAACAGTGACTGATTTCTTACCAGGATTTTAGTCCCTTGAACAACCCGTTGCTCGTCTAGGTTCACACTTGCAGCACTATTACAATATCAGATGTAGAATGTGGTGTCTACGAGAATTTTCGTGTTTCTAGGGCTCGTGAGGAAAAGAAGAGTGGGTTCGTGTTTTTGATCCGTGTTATGCTTTGATTTTGAATAAAAATGTGTTTTCTAACGACTGATGGTGATGTGGGTAACGGATGGGTAACAGATTGAAGTTCAGGTGGGCAAAGTATAAATGATTGAAACACAAGTAGGCAAAGTGAAAACGGGCCATACCACAGGTGGGTTTACTGTAATTATCCCTAAGTTATATGTGTTCAGTCTAGTTTAAGTTGATTCAGAGTAGGTTTATCATTTCTAACCCAGAGTTGTATACATGAAATCTAAATAACCTCGGTCAGTATAATTGCAAACACTAATCATTGACTAAAAGCAAAATCAATTAAGTTTTTCTGTCACTATTCTTAAGCTATATATGATCGGTATTTGGTGGTTAGAGATATAATATTGGTTTTGGAAGGACTAGGCTCTAGAGCTCCTTTTTGGCCCACAAATCTGCAGGGTGTTGTGGCATTGTGGGCTTGCCACACCAGGGGTGCGAAGTTAAAGGTGTGTATTAGATTGGGGGTGCAGAGATATTGGTTCTCTTCTGCGAACAATCTCCCACTTACTTTGCATGGTGGGAGGCGTCAATCTTGTTGGCTTATCAGAGCAATAAAGGTCCTTTATTGTTTCACAAGCCCTGCTGGTCCATCGTAGGTGAAGCTTCCATTCAAATTGTAAACAGATGGTGGATGATTATGATTTGCATTAATAGTAATTCTTTGTTGTTACCATTGTGCTAGAAGAGAGAGAGATGAAGAGGAGAGAGACACATAGTGGAAGAGGAGAGGGAGAGTCAAATGTTTGTTATTAATTTTTTCCAAACCTTAACTTTTTGATCTTTTTTCTCTTGTTTTTGTTTGTGTTTTTAGTTTTGGGAGGAGAGAGACATAAAATGGAAGCAAATATACATATTTATCCTTGTTTTTAACAGAGGTGGGTTACGGGAGACTAACAAAGTGAATCTCAAGTGGGTAAACTGACACTTTTCAAACCATGGGTAGGCAATGTGAATTCGGACTAAACTACAAGTTGGTTTACTGTAATTACCCCTTTTAAACACTCCCTTTCAGAAGCTGCTGTTTCAATCTGCCAAAGGAAAGAGAGATACTAGGCAAGAATATTGAGCAAAGCATTAATCAGCAGAGGTCAGTCCGATTGTCATCAGTGCCAAGCAAAGAAACAAATAATTATTATTCATGAAACTGTTTTATACACACTAGATCTGTTCTAGAATTTGAAATTAATGGAACAAAGGTTCTATAATGGTGCTCTCATGGGCTTGGTCACTAGTCTCCTTCATATTGAAAATTTTTGGCACCTAAAAATATGTATGATGATTCATCATAAATATCCTACTAATGTAACAAGCAAAGCAGTCAGCAAAAACATCATCCATATATGATCTCACACACCATTCACATTTGATATGCTGGTCAACACATAATCAAAGAATAGAAAGTGCAAACTTTGATCAATTCAATTCACATGCTTTCATCTCATTTTGTAGAAAATTAGGCCACAGGATCCTTATGCATAACAATTGGTTAGTTTGATTTTCATGCTAAATTCATTGGATGGTGTTTTTTTTTTTTTTTTTGAGTAAACATTGGATGGTGTTGAAGATAAAGAACAGTAGCAGAGCAAAGCACGATTGTTTGATCACATATCAGATAAAAAAAAAAATCAATTTAATTTCTATTTGTGAGTTTAATAAAATAATTCCAAAATGCTAGTAATACTTTTCCTTCTCAATAAAAGAGGTTGACCTTATTATTCTACTCTTGGTTACCAGAATCTACCTTAAAATTCAAGAAATTTGAATAAGTGTGCTTTTGTTTTATAGGTCGGTCCTAGGTCATGATATCAAATCAATCAATTTGAAATAATATAAATTGTCTTTGGCGTGCTTGAGAATCATTTGAGTAAGCAAGCTGGAAAACAACTACAAAATAATTGGATTTTGAGGTGTTGGATACATAGGTGATTGGAATTATCAAAGGTTCAATAACATTGTTATGTAGCAATAAACTATTGGTTTATTTTGTTGAGTCTATTTTCATCCCCTAAAAGGTAATGTACAATTATTTAAAGGATATCAAGGTACAACTGATTATTTTTTCCTAGTAACACAATAAACAAAATAAATTAAATTGATAAAAATAAGTTAATCTAAACACACATAATTCTTTTTTCTTCTTTGCTAAGACAAACATCTTAGGATTCATATCAATGGGTGATGACAATAAAGAAATCTCGTTATAAAATAGAGGAGATTATAGGACATTTGTTGATGTTCTAATAGATTGAGTTCAAGAGACTTAATTCAAAATATGATCAAATTTGTGCTGCTTAAAACGTATATAAATTATATGTTCTTGTAGTTATTCTTTATTTTCTAACAAGGCTCATGGATTCTTAGTGTGGTAATGTCTTAATGTAGAAATCATGTTTTCCTTATCATATTTGTAGTTTTGTACATCCTAATTAAATCCTCAATTATTAGAAGCAATTGCTTAAAAGAATTATTCCCACCCTTCAACTTAAATATCTTCATTTGCAATAACAAGATTATAAAGAAAGAAAAGTAATAATAATTATATTTTATTTTATATTAAAGGTAACATGGATAGTGAAGTATAAAAGAATTGTGTTTTAAGAAAATTTCTACTTTTTTTTTTCTTTTGCAGAATTAAGAATTTCTACTTATACAAAGCAGAAATGTATACATGGGTCTGTTTGGATACCGCTTATTATTGAAAACTGAAAACACTGTAACAATATAATTTTAAATGTGTGAATAGTACCGTGGGACCCAGTTTTAAAGTTGATTTTGCCAGATTCCCTACTTGCCGGTCTAGTGATCAGTGCACGGGACCTAGAAAAAAACGCAGACGTGCAAAACGTGTAACCTGCCGCTATCCAAACTAGACTGTAGTGTGCGTTTGTTTAGCAACGCATCTGCGTTGCTGCTTCGTCTGTGTTTTTTGGCTGGTCCCATGGCACTGTTTATGGACCAGCTAAAGCACAAAAACGCGTGAACAATAACAAGTGAACAATGTTTTGTTTTTTAAAAATTATTTTGCTACAGTATGTTTTGTTTTTTAAAAATTATTGCTGTGTCTGTTTGGATACCGCTTATTGTTGAAAACTGAAAACATTGTAACAATATAATTTTAAATTTGTGAATAATACCGTGGGACCCAGTTTTAAAGTTGATTTTGCCAAATTCCCTACTTGCCGGTCTCGTGATCAGTGCATGGGACCTAGAAAAAAAGCAGACGTGCAAAACGTGTAACCTGCCGCTATCCAAACTAGACTTAGTGTGCGTTTGTTTAGCAACGCATCTGCGTTGCTACTGCGTTGCTATTGCGTCTGTGTTTTTTGGCTGGTCCCATGGCACTGTTTATGGACCAGTTAAAGCACAAAAACGCGTCAACAATAACAAGTGAACAATGTTTTGTTTTTTAAAAATTATTTTGCTACAGTATGTTTTGTTTTTTAAAAATTATTGCTGCGTCTATTTGGATACCGCTTATTGTTGAAAATTGAAAACATTGTAACAATATAATTTTAAATGTGTGAATAGTACTATGGGACCCAGTTTTAAAGTTGATTTTGCAAGATTCCCTACTTACCGGTCCCATGATCAGTGCACGGGACCTAGAAAAAAATTTAGCTCGCATCTCCATGTTTAAAATGGACAAAAAGCATATTACAAGTTCAACAAAACCATTGCACTGAAATTTAAATGTCAAGCATAAACATCTACATTCACCATTTCGTTTTATGGATAACCAATGCTCATTCATTCATTCAGATTTCTTACAAAGAATAATTGGTCTAAGCCCAAAAAAAAAGAATTACATTCTTATTTCATTGTTTTTCATTTTCTTTTCTCAAAATATGAACTGTAGAGAGAGTAGTTTCCTGATCTTGCATCTATAGTGTGATGAGTGATGAATTAATAAGTATGAACTATTTTATATATATGATGATAGATACCTTTAAAGGAGACTAATTAGATTATTAGAGGAACTTGAGATTGAGGTTGAGGTTGAGGCAAATTGAATACAAAAGGAAACCAGAGATGAATCTCCCCGTCAGAAATATCCCAGCCTGAGGTTTCAAGTATGTAGTGGTGATTGGTATTCATTCATATTCGTGCGTAGTAACTGCGATTTACCCTGTGCTCACGCTGAGCTAAGGCATCAATGATCAATTCCATCGGCTCTGTAGTAGTGAGGTTGACAGTGACGGTTTGTTGAGTGACCCCTGGAGCTTCCACAAAAACATGAAGGACTTCGCTGACGTAGATGTATCTACACACTGGAATCACAGGAACATTGGCATTCTCAACAGTAGCAGGTCCACATTGAGTATATTGTTGCGAACCATTCACATTCATTGCTTTTGGAATTTGGAATTATTATTGAAGAATTGAGATATTAGATTTTGTGTTGTGAGTGAGAGAGTATGGGAAGGGGTTTATATAAGGAAATTGAATTATCCGAGGGGTGAGGGATGATTGGTTCATATTGAAGCATATCAATCCAATAAGGAATCAAACACTGCAGCAGATCAAATTAGATTAAACTTAAATGTTGCAGTAGATAAGAACAGTTCAAGATAAGCCCAATCAAATAGAATACTCTCCCATCTCATCTACAATTTGCATTTTGAATGTATCCTTTTGTATTCAAACATCTTCTACTATCTAACAAAACTATATATATATATATATATGAATACAATTCCCAACATTAAGTGTGTGGTAAATACTTCTCGTGCACACTGATTACGTCTCTCTTAAAGTCCATTTTTGTCTCAGGTTCTTGGCTGTAAATGTGATACAAACCCAACACCAGTTAGCTACCTCAAAGAAAGGTAACTCAAATGTGACTCATTATTTTCAGAAAGATGCATAGTCTTGGAGACACGCTTGCTGCAGTTGGACAATCTCTCTTGGATACCGAAATGAGCTCCTATATTATTGCTAGCTTAGGAACTGAATTCGACCCACTTGTCACTTCTGTCACCACTCGGGTATGAAAAGGTTTATACTTTCAGAAATTTAGCAAAGCAAACACAGTGAAAGACAATTCTAGAGAGAGAGAGAGAGAGAGAGAGAGAGAGAGAGAGCAAGAGAGACTAAGATGAAAAACTGGTATATTTTTTATGATGCGAAAAATCACCAAGTTGAGGACCTCGTCTCACTGGATGGACGATACCGTGGTGGGTCGTGTCTCTAGTCCAAACCTGCAAGAAAGCTTGAGAAAGAAGTGTAATATCAAGAACCCTAGAGGGATATTGCCCTAAGGCCACCCGTAGGGACGATCAATGTAATCTTGGCTGCGCCAGGAAGAACAGGCACGCGCCCTTCACGAATGTTATCAGTGGCTCAACTGCCTGCCGAGAAGTCCCAGCAAGAGCCGAAGAGGGCCAGAATGAATTTTCACCCAATCTTGAGCTTTTTAGAAGAAGACAAGATTGGAACCACCCAGCCCCATGATGATGCGCTGTTGATCACTCTCAGAATCGGGGACTATGATGTGAAAAGAGTGATGGTGGATGGTAGCAGTGCTGCCGAGGTTATGTACCCCGATCTCTACAAGGGGCTGAGATTAAAACCGGAAGATTTGATACCCTATAGCTCTCCTTTGATGAGCTTCGACGGGAAACTTGTTATTCCAAAGGGTATGATTAGGCTACCCATCCAGACCGGCCCAGAGATAGTAGAGGTGAACTTTATCGTAGTGGACACCTACTTTCCATATACAGCCATCATCGGCAGGCCCTGGCTCCATACCTTGGGGGCTGTTGCTTCCTCCTTGCATCAGAAGGTGAAATTCCCGTCAGGGGACCAGGTTCTCGAAATTTGTGGTTGCCAATCCACGGCAAGGCAGTGTGTGGTGGCTGCTATTTCACATTGGCTCGATGCGGAGTCCTCGGCCTTTGCTGAAAAGAACTTATAGCAATCAAAGGCCTCGGTGTCGCCTCCTGATACAGCCGCCGAGGAGGCAACATGCGAAGATCTAGAAACGGTGGTCATTGGTGGTGACCCAGATAGGTTCTTTCAAGTAGGGGCTTAGCTGCCCCTTCAGGAGATAGAAGGGTTGATTGAGTTTCTCAAAAGAAATATTGATGTATTTGCATGGGATGCCTGCGATGCTCTAAGGATTGATCCAGCCTTCATCTGCCACCATCTCAATGTCAACCCGTCCGTTACTCCTAAGAAGCAACCACCTCGGCGCCTATCAAGAGAGCACGCCGATGCAATTAGGGACGAAGTGGCGAAGCTTAAGTGTGCAAGGGCCATCAAAGAGGTTTTTTACCCCGAATGGTTGGCCAACACCGTGGCGGTCAAGAAGAAAAGTGGAAAATGGCCGGTTTGTGTAGACTTCACGGACCTAAATAAAGCATGCCCAAAAGACCCGTTCCCCATGCCATGGATAGACCAGCTGGTGGATGCAACAGTGGGCCATTCTCGGATGAGCTTCTTAGATGCCTTTCAAGGCTATCATCAAATACCACTAGCCCTGGAGGATCAGGAGAAGAAAGCCTTCGTGACACCTATTGGGAACTACCATTACAAAGTAATGTCGTTCGGCCTGAAGAACGCAGGGTCCACCTATCAAAGGATGATGACGAGAATATTCGAGCCATAGTTGGGCAAGAGCATCGAGGTCTATGTTGATGATATGGTGGTGAAGAGTAAAGTGGTGTTTGAGCATCTAAGAGACCTCGGCAGCACCTAAACGCTTCCAAATGCTCATTTGGTGTGGGATCAGGCAAGTTTTTAGGCTACATGGTTACTCATAGGGGAATAGAGGTTAACCTTGACCAGATCAAGGCTATTAATGGTCTAAAACCACCGCAAAATGCTAAGGAGGTCCAAAGGCTTACTGGAATGATCGCAGCCCTGAACCGATTCATCTCTAGGTCGGCGGATAGATGTAGACGATTCTATCTCTTGATCAACAAGTGGAAAGGATTTGAGTGGTCCGAGGATTGTGTTGTGGCCTTCCAGCAACTCAAAGAGTACCTATCCCGACCACCTATCATGTTCAGTCTTGAGGCCGATGAAGTCCTATACGCATATATTGCTGTGGCCCCTCATGTTGTGAGCTTGGTGCTAGTACGGGATGACAATGGCCTTCAAAAGCCAGTCTATTACGTGAGTAAGTCGCTACATGAAGTGGAGGTCAGATACTTACCCTTGGAGAAAGCCATACTAGCTATGGTCCATGCTACGCGAAAGCTTCCCCATTATTTCCAAGCCCACACAGTGGTTGTCCTAACTCAACTACCCTTGAAGTCCGTACTTCGGACTGTCGATTACACTGGAAGGATTGCCATATGGAGCACAATTCTGGGAGCCTTTAACATCAAGTACATGCCTCAGACCTCCATAAAGGGCCAGATCCTAGCTGACCTGGTGGTCGAATTTGCTGAACCACCAATAGAAATAGTAGTAGAGCAGCAAAACATGGATGAAAAATCGGTTGGGGTAATCTCTACGCCAGGACCCCCATATTGGAAGGTGTACGTTGATGGCGCAGCAAATCAAAGAGGGTCCAAAGTGGGGCTAGTCCTAGTATCTCCTGAGAAGACTATCATAGAGAAATCCTTGAGACTTGGGTTCTCGGCCACAAATAACGAAGCCGAGTATGAAGCCTTGTTACAAGGAATGGCCATGGTGCAGAAAATGGGAGGAAAGGCAGTAGAGATGTTCTCGGACTCGAGATTGGTAGTGGACCAGGTAAAGGGAGAGTTGGAAGTCAGAGATGCGAGGATGCAAGAGTACTTAAATCAGGTTAAACGCTTGCAGTCAGACTTCGATCTCTTCAGCTTACGTCTCCAGAAGTGGAAACACCCACGCAGATTCATTGGCCACGCTTGCTACCTCCTCGGCAGGGAGTCTACCTCGAATTATTCTTGTCGAGCATCTGGGTAGAACAAACGAGATTGCAAAAGGCAAGGTTCATGTCCATCAAGTTAGAGTGGGTCCTAGTTGGATGGACCCTATAGTAAGATTCCTCAAAGATGATATTCTGCTCGAGGAGAAGACGGAGGTTGAAAAAATACAAAGAAAAGCTCATCGGTTCTGGTTGTTCGAGGACCACAAACTATATAAGCGCTCTTACTCTGGGCCATATTTACTGTGTATTCACCCGGAGGCATCAGAAGTACTGCTTGAAGAGCTGCATGAAGGGATCTGTGGGAGTCACACAGGAGGAAGATCTCTGTCGCACCGACCCATTACCTAGGGATATTGGTGGCCGGGGATGCAGAAGGAAGCCCTAGAGTATGTTAAGAAATGTGACCAATGCCAAAAGTTTTCCCCGAATATTCATCAGCCAGGATGGGTCCTCAACCCTTTGTCCAATCCATGGCCATTCGCCCAATGGGGCCTGGATATTATAGGCCTTTTCCTCAAGGCAGCAGGAAATAAGAGATATCTGTCGGTCGACACAGATTACTTCACTAAATGGGTAGAAGCTGAGCCATTGGCCAACATCAGAGACGTGGATGCTAAGAAATTCATCTAGAGAAACATTGTTACACGATTCGGGGTTCCTCGTACCTTCATTTCAGATAATGGACTCTAATTTGACAGCAAAGCCTTCAGAAGATACTGTTGCGAACTGGGGATTACGAATAGGTACTCAACTCTAACTTATCCTCAGGGAAATGGACAAGCCAAGGCTGTCAACAAAGTCATAGTCAATGGGCTTAAGAAGAGACTGGATGACACTAAGGGAAGATGGGTAGAAGAGCTGCCACACGTCTTATGGACTTACCGGAGTACACCATGGCGGTCAACAGGGGAAACACCTTTTGCCATGGCCTATGGGGCCGAGACTGTTATCCCTCTAGAGGCAAGCTTCCCAACGCTGAGGACGAGCTCCTTCACTTCAAGCAGTAATGATGAACTACTAGGGAAGAGCCTAGATTTGATCGACGAACGAAGAGAAAAGGCAGTGATCCAGATGGCCTATTACCACTAGAAGCTCAAGCAGGGATATGATGCTAATGTGAAGCTGAGACCACTGGCTCTAGGGGACTTAATGTTGAGGAAAGTTGTGGGTGCTACCAAGAACCCATCTTGGGGAAAACTGGGACCCAATTGGGAAGGACCATACCGAATTACTTCTATAGCAGGAATAGGTGCATACTACTTAGAAGACTTAGATGAAAAAGTGGAACCTCATCCGTGGAATGTAAATAACCTAAGAAGATATTATTATTAATAAAAGCACTCCTCTAATTCAAATTTTTAGTCTACTATGGTTACGTGTCTTGTATTTTGGCAACAATCTGAGTACTAGACAGAACCAAGGTCTTGCATGGTCCTCGGACTCAAACCTATGGGGAAACTGGCTACTCCTAGAAAAATCTAAGTACTAGACAGAACCAAGGTCTTGCATGGTCCTCGGACTCAAACCTATGGGAAAACTGGCTACTCCCAGAAAAATCTAAGTACTAGACAAAACCAAGGTCTTGTATGGTCCTCGGACTCAAACCTATGGGGAAACTAGTTGCTTCAAGAAAAATCTAAGTACTAGACAGAACCAAGATCTTGCATGGTCCTTGGACTCAAACCTATGGGGAAACTAGTTACTTCAAGAAAAATCTAAGTACTAGATAGAACCAAGGTCTTGCATGGTCCTCGGACTCAAACCCATGGGGAAACTAGTTACTTCAAGAAAAATCTAAGTGCTAGACAGAACCAAAGTCTTGCATGGTCCTCGGACTCAAACCTATGAGAAAACTAACCACTTTCAACAAAGGCCTGAGCGTTATACAGATTCCAGGTGTTGTGTGACTCCTCGGACCACAACCTTTGAGAAAATTAATGAGCTTGAGGTCAGTAATTTTTTAGAACATACCTAGGAATACCTTTTCACATTGTGCTGTGGCATTTGATCTTAGGATTTAAAGGTTTATCTTTATAAGTGCTGCGCGCTTAGCATTTTTTTTTATACCCGTTATGTTAACCAATTCGTGAGGTATAGGATTTATGTTATAAGGTTATCGCATTTTATAGTCTATTCAGCAAAAGCAAGTCGTAGTAATAAGGTGGCTCAATTGTTAATCAAAGTCTAAGTGGAAATTATCATTATGGACTCTACATTTTTTGGTTACTATTTCAAAAATGGAAAACAAGTCACACGGTTGAGACTATTTACCTAATAATCAAAGCACAAGTTATGTAAATAGCGAAACCCATCATAGCAACAATTAACACATGAAAAGGGAATTGCATACATTCAGTCTAAGCATTCCATTACAGCAGTTCAGATATCTTAAAAAAAAAAAAAGAAAAGAAAAGAAAAGAAAAGAAAAGAAAAAAAAGAGGCAAGAGCACAACAGAGGCCGCCTATTTTTTCAACTTGATCTTCATTCCCCCCTTGGGAAGCTGGTCTGAAGCAGCCTCAGGGTCCTCGAAGCTTTCACCTGGGGGAATAGCCTACAGAGGCACCACAAGGAAAGCTGTCTCCTCGGCTTGAGGGGCCTGGGCATTAGCTGAGGACCTTGCAGCATCCTGGGTGCTTCCTGGTTAGGGCCTTTGTCTGTTTTAGTTACCCTAGTAGGCTCAGCTTCCTTGGCAGGCTCATCAGGAGTAGGTGCAACAAAAGCAACATTAGGATGGCCTGCCTCAACCACCTCGGGAGAAGTACTAGCCTTAAAGCTAGAAGGGCTTGGTTTTCAGATGGTAGGAGGGTAATATACATTCTCTACCTTCCAAAGATCGGATGACGCCTCAACTCCAGTTTGTTTAAGGGCTTCATTCCAAACCTGGGAACAATAGAGCCTGCATACCCCAAGTACTTGAGCCTTGAGAGTGGCCTGGGTCTCGTCCATTCCCAAGGCGTAAGCCTCCTCTTCGGCTTTCTCCTTGGAGCTCTCGGCCTCTGTCCTGGCAAACTCTGCCTTCGCCTTAGCCCTCAAGGCTTCATCCTTGGCCCACTCCGCGACGTTCTTGGCCTCCTCCGCCTCGACCAGCTTCTTCTTTAGATTAGTGATTTGCTCCTTGGCAATCTTTAGCTGATCCTCAGTTTTGAGTAGGCGCCTCGTCTGGTCCTCGGCCTGTTTTTGAGCGTAAGCTAGGCCTGACTCGGCGCTATCTTTGGCCCTTGTCATCTCCTTTAGATCTTCCCTTGCTTTTGCGAGATCGGCCTCAGAGTTTTTAAGGGTCCACGTAGCATCCAGGCGCTTGTCATGCTCGAGCTCCAGGGCCCTGCCTTGGTCGTTGGTTGCCTCTTCTAATCTATAAATGGCCTGGACAGCCTGCCAATTGAAACAAACACCTGGTAAGTAGGAAACCAAGGAACAAAAATCAACGGAATCACAAGTGTTAGAAATCTTACCATGCCTAAGTACCTCTTGGTGCTGAGGAAGACCTCCTGCCTCCTCAAATTCCCCAACTCGGCCATATCGGCGGGAAGTAGCAGGGACCTCTCCAACGCATCGGCCACATAGGTGCCTTCACCCCCTCGGAAGTCCCTGAGAGATGCGTTGTCCATCAAAGGCTCCCCGTGAAGCATTGGGGCAAGAAGCCAGGCCTGGGCCTCGGACTGAGTGGCGACTTCTTTTTCTTGGCTTTGGTGCCCGATTTTTAATTGTTTTGAAGCTCGTAAGGCTTCATCTTCCTCCCGGGAGGGGCGAGATTTCCCCCCATCCATGGGCTCTTTACCTTTGGAACCCCTTTTCCTTTTCGGATCGGTGGGCTCAGGCCGAGGAGGCAAAGTCGACTGGGGAGGAGGAGGGAGTTTGGACCGTGGAGATGCTGGTTGTAATTGGGTGGAAGAAGACCTGGTCTGAGCAGGCTGAGGCTTGGGTGGAGGAGGAGGAGGTTTGGACTGTGACTTCCTCGGCGCGTCCTTCCTCGGTTGGTCCTCAATTAGGTCAAGCAAGTTGGTTGGGGGTTTTCCCTTAAAACCCATTTCAGCCTGAGAAGAAGTCCCTACTGATAAGAGATCCACTTCAGTCAAACTGAGGTTGCCCAAGTCACTAGATGGACCCTCGGATGGGCTAACTTGGTCAAATACACCAAATTCATCCTCAGACGGACCCAAATCAGCGGCCTCTTCTTCACTTTCTACTCTTCCTCCCTCGGCCTCTGTAGCTTGATGGGATGAAGAAGGGCCCACCAATGAAACGCCTTCTGGGACAGGAGATCCTTTGGGAAGCAAGAACCCGTGATCTGCTATGGTGATTCTGTGAAGCCAAGGATCTTTAGCTCTAATAACGTATTTTGGAGCCGAGAATGATTTTTGGACAGGGTCGTACCCGACGATCTTATGAGCGGCTCTGACTTGGTTATCAGCTTCATTCACAAAGACCTCCGCTTTAAGAATGGTTTCCAAATCTTCCCGGTTGACCAAGTGAAAATGTCTTTCAACGGCGTGGGGATCTACAAAAAAGAAAGCATATTCATGTTAGCAATCGAACAATGCGAACAATGATAACACAAAAGACTAACCCTCTCCTACTCTGAATACCCCACCTGGTTCCCCCTCCACTGTCGAACACGGAAGGCCGTCGTGCCACTCCCCAGACACGATGAGAAAGTCCTTATTTAATCCCTTGCTGGTTTTGAGGAGGCACTGAATAAGCCGAACCTTATCATCCCTCGTCTTCATATAATGGGATTTACCCCTCAGGTGTTGGAGGTTGTAGCACCAGTTTACATCGTGATGGGTTAACCTCAACCCCATTTTCTCGTTTAGGGCGTCTACACAACCCAGGATCCTAAACACGTTGGCGGCGCACTGGGTGGGAGCTAATCGGAAATGCCTAAGGTAGTTCCTCATCACCGGCCCCATAGGGATTCTCATACCACCTTCAATGAAGGCGATTATGGGAATCACTACTTCACCATCTTGCTTCCTAAAATACCACTCCTTTTCTTCACAGTATCTCAAGCCTACATTGCTAGGTATCCTATAATTGGCGATGAATTTCTCCATCGCCTCTTCGGACTCAACCAACTTTACTAACTTACCCATCCCTAGAAATGGCTAAAAGACTCAGGGAAGGACGAAGGAGAGAGAGGAATAAGGGAAAAGGAAACTTAGAAGAGAGAAAGCACGAGTTATAGAGATAAGAAGACTTACAGAAATGAGGAAAAACTCCTCGGACAGGCTTTTTATGCTGAAAAGAAATGCGAGTTTGACTAGAGATTTGACCGAACTCAGGATATGTGCGCAAGAACTCTTGAATGTAAAAGTAAAGAGGCAAATCGGTTCAAATGGGCATTTATACCTTCGATTAAAAATAACTGTGCGGGTTTTCCCACCCATAAAGTTAAAGAAATCCCCACTGTTCGATTACCATCACACCGTTGAACGTGGGGAGCATAGAGCCGCCAGAATTTAATGAGGGCGCGCTCCATATACCGAAGCGTCAGGAACGTGCTCTGGACAAGCGAAAAGGCTTTGGCACTGATGGAGGACACCAAAACCCTTCTCTCCGTCCGAGGAGCCGGACAGCAGGATTTTGAGGGGTTATTGTGGGGTCAAAGAATTTGGCCCTCAGCCCACTTTATACTAAGCTCATGACCCACGTCGAGGAGGAAGAAATGCCCGAGAACGAACGAAGAAAGTCCAAATTGCCAAGAAACATTGCCAAGGACAATCTTGTCCTCGGCAAACCGAGATCATAGAAGGGAAGAGCGGCGTGCCCTCAAAGGCAGCCTCCCAGAGCATCTCAAGAAAAAGGACAAGCATAGTGGGTCAGACATGGGAGCATGGTGGAGGAGAAATTCTAGGAGAAACTGTCACCTCCACATTAAATACCCACAACTACCAATCTGGCCGCATTAATGAGGAAGTGACCCCTGAGCAATGCTGCCTTGGTTGTTACAACTCACAGAAGGCTTGGGATGGTTGCAAAGGGGACAAGTACTCGAGTAGCGACCTGCAAGATCAACAAATGGAGGGTCAAGATCAACTGAAAAGGGATATATAATGTAAGAAACCCTCCATGAAAGGAGGGGGAGACATTAACAGTTGGTATCAGCTTGGAAATCTTTGTAACCAAGCATTGAAGGAACAATAAGAACAACAAGCTCCTCGGATAAGGGCCGAGGACAAAATTTCACACTTTAATCCAAGTACTTGTTATTCAATCCACTCATAACTATGTCTAGTTGTTGTAACCCTCACTAAAGCCCAGTTCTTAAACTCATGCTCTATAAATTTATTGTATTGGGCTAGTTGGGCTTGAGTCCACTCATCTAACAGTAGAAGTGCCCAAATCAAGTCCCTACAACATTAAATAAGACACATGTAAACAAAATATGATTTTCAAATACAAAGAATAAAAATAAAAAATAAAACCTATTTTATATCTATGCTCAATGAATTTTGGTTTTTAATATTTAAATTTTTGTAATTTTTTTCCCCATGAAATGCTACTCAATTTTAACATATCATATATACCATTTTAAGAGTCCTAAAGGATTACAAATGTAGAAAATAAGAAACATTTTTTTTAATATAATATTTAATTATAAATGTCATAACATAAACATAAACATAACATATAAATTAGAATTTTTTATGTAACTTTAAATTAAGTTATGTAACTTTAATTTCATTAATTTAAGTTCTTTAATTTTTTCTTTATTCAATTTAGTTCCCAAAAAAAGTAGGTTTATTTATTTATTTTTTTAATTTCTTACATTAAAAAAATTCGTATAGTTAATAATAATAAATTGAAAAATATAAGAATAGAAAATAAAATTATTTTTCTTTGATAAACATCAACCTTCATACACAAATGTTGTATCACAATTCAAGACTCCATAACAAAATGCCATATACAAGTCCTACAAACCCAAACCAAATTTTTTATGCCATTTTTCTCTCACATTTTCTTTATTGATTTTCTCGAGAACCAAAAAGCCACAAATTTTCTCAATTTTCTTTCTTTTGCTAGAAAATAATGTTATTAAACTCTCTCTTTCTCTCAAGATAAAACGCTGTCGTAATGCACTTAAATGAGAAACGATGTCGTGTGATTTAACGATCACACGTGCTGCTGACGAAATGTTGCCATTTGGTTTGTTCTGAAATCTTCTGTTGAAACGATGCCGTTTGAAGCTGTTTTTTTTTTTTTTTTTTTGGGTAAACAGAGAGGAAAATTATATTAAATAAAATCAGCAGTTACAACCCGAGTAGCTCGGTTATACAAAACAGCATTAGCATCATTAGATAAGACCTCCATAATACCAAAAGGGGGGGTCACATAGTAAACAAAAGGTTCAGACAGACTATGGCCTAGTTTAGCAAGGAAATCAGCGGCTTTGTTGGTCTCCCTATAGCAGTGTTGCAGCTGGACCTCCTGGAAAGCTTGAAGAATGGTCCTGCAATCATCCACAATGGGTTGGGTTAGCCGATTGGTGGCTTTAGTGTTAGATAACAGATTAACAACTTCAAGGGCATCCACATTTACAATGAGCTTTTCAACACACATATTTTTAGCCATAGAAAGACCATCCTTTAAGGCCCATAGTTCAGCCTAAAGGCAGCTAGTAGTGCCAATTTTTTTAGTGAAGCCTTGCACCCATGAACCACATGAATCTCTAAGGCTCCGCTTGGGAGGAGGGAATAGAATGGAATGGAAAGGAATGAAAAGAATCATTTTAGAATATTCTTCCCTTCCCTTGTTTGGGAGTTTTAATGGAGGGAATGGAAAGCCCATTCCCTTGTTTGGGAGTTTAAGTAGGAGGGAATGGAATAGGTAGGAGGGAACACTCATTCCTCTCTATTCCCTTAAAACCTCAAATTTTCATTCCCCCCGAAATTGGGAGGAATGGGAGGGAATGGAATTAGATTTAATGATTTTTTTACTAAAACTCCCAAAATACCCCTGTATATTCAATTCTTTATTTTAAAATAGGGGTCTAATAGTAATATTGTTATAAAATGATTCCATTCCATTCCCTCCATGTTGCTCCCAAACAAGATTACTTACATTCCATTCATTTTCATTCCTTTCCATTCGTTTATTTTAAAACATCCAATCAAGGTTACTTAATTCCATTCCATTCCATTCTTTTCCATTCCTTTCCCTTACTTAAATACATTCCATTCCATTCCATTCATTTCCATTCTCTTATGATCATTCCATTCCATTCCATTCCCTTCCTTTATGAACTCCCAAGCGGAGCCTAATGGAGGGATTCATTAGTTTGCCACGCAAAGTCTGAAAATGAGGAGCTGCAAGAAGCTTAGTAAACACATCTGCCAGATTGTCTTTGCCTGAAATAAACTTGACACAAAGGTCCTTGCAAAAAACCTTTTCCTTGAAAAAATGAAAGTCAACCTCAATTTATTTGAGAGCAATGGCAGAAACATTATCACACTAAAAGGTAAGAACGTGAGGAAGTGAAAGATGAAGCTCCTTGAATAAGGTGTGTAGCTAGAGGAGTTCCGTAGCAGTGGTGGCAAGGGCTCAATATTCAGCCCTGGTGGATGAGGGGGAAATAGTGGATTGCTTCTTAGAAGACCAATAAATAGAATTAAGACCCCAAGAACAACAAAATTCACTGTGATTCACAAAGCGTGTAAACAAAATCCACTCAAAATTTTAAAAAATAAAATGAGAGACAAAGATGGGTTATGTTAGGTTGCCAGATCAAGAGATGGTCGCTTTTGTTAGTTGTGTCACGGTGGTCATGGTTTCGTCATTGCCGTTAGTCCCAATTTGTGAGAGAGAGAGAGAGACTCTCATTTCCCGATCGGCCCTAAGTGGGTCACAATAGTTCGCAGGGTGTCTCAGTGGATCAATTGGGTTGTAGTTGTGTGTGTGGCATAAATTGTTTTACCCTTCTAAAGCGGTTATTTATCAATCAATCTGAAAATATTTTTCAAGTTAAAACTATTTTTACTGTCAAACCAAACACCCAAAAACGGAAAAAATATCTTCCAAAAAATATTTTCAATAGGGATAACAATGGAGCAGGACGAGGCCAAAGGATGAGGTCTTCACCCTTGCCCCTGCAAAACTTTACTTCATGTTAATTTGCCACATCCCGCTCAACGCCTTTACAATTTTTTTTTTATAAAACTTGTTTCGTTAATATAAATATACTTGAAATTTCAATTAAATTTATTATTTTAATCAAACTATTTTTTAGTAAGAATTGAATAACATTAAAGTGATTAACAAGACAATATCACAATAAAATAAAAAGTCTTAATATTCATGCATTTATATACTTAGTAATTCAAATTAAGTTTTTAACACTAATAGAGCGGGGAGGGGTGGTGGTAAAAAACCTAAACTCATCTCTGCTCTACCACCTTTGCGGGGCGGGGAAAACTTGCACAAGACGAAGTGGAGTTGGGCGGAGAAAAATTGTCATCCTTAATTTTCAGTTGAAACAAACTCAACCTTAGATGATACTTGTATTTTGTTCTAGCACAACAGTTCCTAATTTTATTGCACCTTGATTTATTCCGTCACTACTATCTCACTCACACTCACTGACTACTATTAGTTGTACTTTCTCAATTATGGAGCCTCATTATAAGTCTTCACTGTATCAATTTATTGAAAGTTTTTCGAAGTTCTTAGCCCAAAAAAGAAAAAAAGACTCACCTTGTTAGATGCAGCCAAGAGGTGTTCCTCCCTTTTCCGGTTTTCCTTCCCCTTTGATTGAGGATTAATAACTGAAAAAGAAAATTTAGAAAGTAAAGAATGCCTTGTGGAGTATGTGCTTTGATGCATCAGGCAAAGGAGGACTGAACAGTGAGTGACTTCAACCACCTCTCGCTACCATCTACAGTGAATAGCAAACCAAGCTGAACTTCATAGGCCAATGGCATACATAGGTTACTTGAAATGAAGCAAATAGTATGTCCCGGATTGATGTTGCCCAAATTCTAGCAATGTATTAAAGTAAAATAATAAGTCATTTCCACGATCATGAACTGTCCATTTTTATTGAAGCAAAAACCTCTGAACTCTTTTTGGCTTAAAACAATTGAACCTAGCTTCTTGGCTTGGAAGTTGGAATCCACTTCCAGCGTTTGGAAATGGAATGTTTTGGGGGTCTAAAATCAAAATAACTTCAGGATTTATAAACCAAATGGGTTAATTGAATTCTGATTACATGGTTGGAAATCATTCATTGACAGTGTCATTCCATCAACTTCCAGTACTTCACGGTTCCAACATCCACTTTTTTTAGGAAAGTGTTTTCCATTATCTGCTACCATCATTTTTGTCACATATCTATAAAGCGAGTATCTCTGGGTGTCAAATAGGAATCACTTTCTTTGACTCCCCAGCCTTAACCATACATGGGGATCTGGGGTCTCAGTCCAACTCATAGTTGCTCCCAAGTCCTGAAAAATTCATGTAGAGTAAACCCAAAACCCGGCAGCCCTGAGGTTGGGCATAAAGTCTGTCACCTGAATAATTTCCACTAATAATAAGGCACTATTCCACTAATAAAGTCTGTACACAGTTTACTTCAAAATTTAACCAGTAAAATGTTTTTTTTTTCTTTGTTTTGGATGAATAAACCAGTAAAATGTTACTGCACCATAATATTACATAAATTCAGTTAATAAACAATGAACCAAGCCCTTGAACCCTATTCAGTACTCCGATAAAAGGAATAAGAAGTGCAAGTTCTAATGTTACTGAAAATCATCCTTTAATTTGCACCAGATTAGCCTTTAATTTGTCATCTAAATAGTCTCTAAACCCTATTAGGGGGAAAAAACAATTAATGCCACAAATTCTGTAAAGCTGCAGTCTATTATTAGCAGCAGCAGCAGTGACGATAATGATGAAAATCTTTGATGCATATTGAATAACTTCATTCCCAGCAGTCAATATGTATTAACTTGATAACCGATAAATATTAAAAAGGATGTTGCTTCCCAGTGATTCTTGAGCTTTTAAATCCTTGATATCAAAGTTCCAGGCGCTAACTCCTCCTTGATACTCACTCAGATGGAGGCAAGACAGGACATTACCAACAATGATAAGAAAAAAAAAGTAAAGTATTCATGTATTGAATTTTGAGTACAGATATCTCTGACCACTGAATGTAAGATATTACCAATTTTTATCCACTCCAAAAAGTAACTATTTCCTGGATTTTATTACATTAATTCTAGTTTGAGCAAAAAAACATATCTGACATAAAAGAGATTAATCTCTAGCATTTGAATAATCCACAAAGATAACAAAAAATAAAAAAAATAAAAAGGTAACATATATTGTTTCTATTATCATTATTATTAATTCGCATAAATAGTTAGAAAACAGAATAAAGCAGGATAAAAGAGCAAACTGCAAAATAAGAAACATAAAGTATCTGGCATGCATCAACCAAAGGAAACCTCTCGATTTAAAAATCCTACACTCTAATACAGATTATTTTCTCTGTTTCAATATTGTTACGCCTTTCTTTTCAATAGTTTTCTATGGATTAAGGGTCTTTAATAATCATTTAAAGAAAAATATGATGTACTTTTTTCCTCTGATCTAATGGCTTCTCAAGGATTTGGAATTTAGGATGGGCATGCCGAGGGCAACTCCTAAACAACGAACAAGACTGTAATCTTAGATTCTCCAATGGAAATAAAGCTGCAAGAATATTCAAATAGGGGGCAGTTGTCACTGATAGTTACTGGATCATCTTAGTTGAGGTCTTCACAAATGGACAGAATGCGAAAAGAAAGGAGGGGGATGGGAAGCACAGTATTCTGAGAAGCCTTGAAATTATAACCAAAAAATCAAGTCATTATGGAATGCAAACACTTGGTCAAACCTATCAGCTTAGTAAGGTGTGTTTAAGCACATTACAACTCAGAAACAAAAACAATGAATCCTCAAAATAGTATTTTTAAGAAATGCAAACTGTTGAATATGTACAGATAAAAATAAAATATTTCCTCTAAATGCATCATGACCACAAGTAAACCAAATTTAAGTTCAAAATAAATAACGTGAACTAATTTTTATGAGTATTACCTGTGATATTGCCTCTTTTTTCTACTGGAAGGCAATTTCTTTACAGAGTTCCACCGCATCTTTAAGCTGCAAAATTAACCATAGCCATCAGACAAGCCTACCATGACAAGTGAAAGTATGAAAGCTGAATCCCAGCACTATGATGGCTAAACTAAAGGGCTTTTACAGGATTACATGATTCCAAAGGGGTGGCAAGTCAGTGAATAGTATAGAAAACAAGTGAAGTTTTCAGCATTGCAAACCAAACAGCAAGGGATGATTACCTCCTAGCCGTAAAATCAAAACTGAAACTTGGCTTATATAATGGAGTAGACTTGTGGAACTAGTGCCTAATTATCAAATGGGTGGATCTCATCTAGACTTTTGGCTTATATAATGACTTGGTCATCGATTTTTATGCAGGGGATGTGAGCAATACCAAAATTACATGAACAATTAACCATATCAAAAGAAACCAATGGCAGATTAAGAATTTCAATGCCTTTCCTTTCCTTTCAAAGGAATGTTCGTTTTGACATTCCAATGGACAACTAAATTTAAAAGGAAATAAAATCATATTTCCATTCTAAGAGAACTAAAGCCATAACTAGCTGCTATTCATTTCAATTGATACATATCCTTAAAATCAAATTGAAAATTGATATTGTGCTTAACATAAATGAGATTTGATAATTCCAAAGAACTAATGCTCATATAACTTACCAACAAAAAATATACCAGTCACAATGATCCCTAAACATTATAAACTACCTTTGATTACGTTGGTATGTTGCTAAAGGCAAAGCCAGCAAAGAGACAATATTGTTCCAGGTTTAATGATCTATGACCTATCCCAGCCTATTTGGAACAGAGGAATATATTTTTACTCATTGTCAGTGTCTTAAGCCGGCATTTGAAGCAACTAAATTCTATTGGTTTAGAGACAATATTATTGTATCTGCTTATTAAGCAGTCAAAGACATCAAAGAGACAACATTATTCCAAATTCAAAACAAACAGCAAAAAACATAGCCAAATTCATCACACCCATTAAAATATAAACTGAAATTTATATAACCAAGTACTTTGATTAAGGTTTCCAAAGAAACTTTACATAGTATGATATGTGATAACCCTACATATAGCTATAATTAAAACTCTAGGCGTCGAACTTCCACGGGTTCTTCTGAACTAAATGGTAAGTTGACTAGAATGAGAGAACCTCTAACACCAAATTCGAACTTTTCTGGGTCGTAAAATCCAGAAGGAACCGGAATGGCCATTGGAAATTGATCGCCACCACCATCTGCCACTCCGTTCACATTGCATAGGCCGGTGGAAAAATCCATTTGGGCCCTCACATCTCGAAGGTTGGTTCCAGCAGTGTTGATCCATATCTTCTGAGTTCCTTTTGTACGTTCGTAGCGAACATTTGGATTTGGTTGCTGCTGCTGCTGCTGTGGTTGATTGTTCTTGTTCATTGTGGCGAGAATCAAAGCTAATCCGAAACTTTTTGGGTTTATTACTGGGTTCTGTTCTGTTTGATTGAGTTAATTTTCGGGGTTTATATATGGGTTTAGAGGTGAGTGCTGAATGGTTTTTGGTGTGATCCGCTGGGTAGGTTGTGGGCAAACTAGGCGTTGAAGGTCTATTTGGTCTTTTTATTTTCACTAGAATTATTATTGTTAGGTTTTCTCCACACAAAAATAATATTAAAGGAATAATAATAATTATTTCGTTGAAGTCTTTTTCCTTTAAAAAAAAAGAAACTTATACAACTTAAAACTTTTTTTTTAAATAATTGTTTATGGTGATATTAGAGTGCTATTTTTTTATTAAATATTCAATGGTTAAGGGTGTGGATTTGGTATTAGAGTCCTTAATAATTAAGATATTTTGTTCTTGCACGTTAGGTTGTTTCAATCATATTGAATTTTTTTTTTTTTTTTGGTTATTTTTTTCAACATAAAATATTAGAAACAAATTTATTTTACACTATTTGGTAACACATTTGAAATTTGTTGTAATTGGTTGGTGGTCAATACACTCTGAAACACGCAAAATTTTCATTAACACAAAATTCATCATACTAATAAGATAATCCCACAAAATCCACAATACTAAAAAATCAACGACACCAAATTTAATGGTGATTCACAAAGTGTAATCAAAATTTACTAAAAAATTTTAAAAAATAAAACAAGAGACAAGGATAGGTTCTAGTGGGTTGCTAGATCAAGAGACGGTCACTGGTGGGATCATGGTTTTATTAGTCATGTCATGGTGGTTGTGGATTCATCATTGCCATTAGTCCTAATTTGAGAGAGAGAGAGAGAGAGAGTTTTAGTTCCTAATCTTGCCCTAGGTGGGTTGCAAGAACTCGCATGGTATCTTAGTGGGTCAATTAGGTTGTGGTGGTGAGGGGTTTGTTGTGAGGCATAAATTGTTTTACGCTTCTAAGGGGGTTATTTATCAATCAATCTAAAAATAGTTTTCAAGTTAAAACTATTTTCAATCAAACTAAACACCTAAAAATGAGAAAAAATCTTCCAAAAAATATTTTCAATCAAAACAAACTCAACCTTATATAATATTTGTATTTTGTTCTAGCACACCAATTCCATATTTTATTGCACCCTAATTTGTTCTGTCACTACTCTCTCACTCACACTCACTGAATACTATTGGTTGTTCTTTCTCAATTATTTAGTCTCCATTATGAGTTTTCCCATATCAATTTATTGAAATTTTTTTCATTACTTAGCCACAAAAAAAAAAAAAAAAAAAAAAAAAAAAAAAAAAAAAAAACTCACCTTTTTTGAATTTCCTTACTAATGCACAGACACTACTGGTTATTAATTATTACCCCCATTGTCTCACATCATAGTAGCAGAAGCGGCCAATTTGATTTAACAAAATCATGATATTTGTTGAACAAAAATTTGTACCAGTTCATAAAAATCAAACTGAGAATAAAGTGAATGAAAATGCTGCAACATATTGCAGTTGGCAAATGAAACATAGGGTCAAGAAACAGAAAGGTTCTGTTAGTTATGAAGGAAAAGGCTTATCCTACCAGGACTGGGAGCAGTTTTCTCACTTAATAAATAAGTTGTGGAACTGAGAATTTCCTTTTCCCTCCCTCCCTCCCTCATTCACCAACAATTAATTAAAATGCCAAAATTCCATTTATGAAACTTGTTTATTTTCAACAAATTTGTTAGAATCTGGAATTCTCTAAAAATCTCTTCCCCTCTCTCTCTCTCTGAAACTCTCACCAAATATGAACTTCCAATTTTATTGAATGAAAGATTGTGTAATTACATTACAAGTTTACAACACACAGCTTATATACAGTCTGAGGCTATGCTAAGCAAAAAAATCTCTACCAAAAGGAAAATATCTACCAAAGCTAAAGATCCCAAAACTAACAAACTTAGAAACAGAATCTAACAGAAAACGGCATCGTTCTTCACAACATTGCAGCAATTCTTTCTTAAGTAGAACGACAATCGTTTCAGCCTCTCGATTATTGCCTCTTCTTATAAAAACGCAGTCATTCTTCTGAAGCTGTTTTCTTCTTTGCTTAATTAAACGACATCTTTCCAAGTCTTTGCTCATCCTTATCTTCTTAAGTTTTAACAAAATTTAATATATACTAATTTTCTTCTGTTAAGACACAAGCGGCTCTTGCAGTATCAATTACATAAATCTCCTTAAGCATATCAATATCCTACTCATTCACTCATTATAATCTAACTTGATATATATAGTCTCAGTTTTTTTTTTTTAATTAATATATTCAGTCACATACGAACATTTAAATTGATGAATAGCATATCAGAAGTTTTACAACACCATATGGTACTGCAATTTAAATATATTACATAATTTAATGTCTACAAATCTTGGGGAACACCAAATTTGCCAATTAAACATCAACAACTTCACCGATTATTAACCAATACATATTATCATATTGTAGCTTACGCCTCTAGCATCATGCACATGATAGATTATTAAGTGCATTTACATAATCGAAGAGCACAATCATAAACATCAAACATTAATTTACCATTTTATTTTATCAATAACCAACACTTATTCATTCATTTATCCAGCTTTCTTACAAAGAGTAATTGGACTAAGCCAAAAAAGAAAAAGAAAATTACGTTCTTATTTCATTTTCTTTTCTAAAAATACGAACTGTAGAATGAGTTGTTTCCTGATCTTGCACTTCAGTGATTGAAGCTCCTGAGAATTCTCCAAATCATCAATTAATAGTGTGATGATAGCTAGATACCTTTTAAAGGAGACTAAGGAGAGGAGCTTGAGTTCGATCTGGAGGCAAATTGAGTATAAAAGGAAACCAGAGATGAATCTCCCCGTTAGAGACATCCCAGCCCTTGGTTTCAAGCACGTAGTGATTGGTAGCCATTAGTATTTGAGCGAGGTAATGGCGGTCTACCCTGTGCTGACGCTTAGCCACGGCAAGAATGATCAATACCCTCGGCCCCTTATTTGTGAGTTCGACAGTGACGTTTTCTTTAGTGACCCCTGGAGCTTCCACAAAAACATGGAGGACTTCACGGACGTAGAGGTATCTGCACACTGGGGTCACATAAACATTGGAATCCTCAGCAGCAGCAGGTTCACACTCAGTAAATGCATTTTGTTGCGTACCACCAATATTCACATTCACATTCTCATTCATGATTGCTTTTGGAATTTGGAATTAGTATTAGTCAAGAAATATGAGATATTTGATTTTGTGTTGTGAGTATGCATGAGAGAATTATATGCATGGGAAGAGGTTTATATAGGAGTGGTGTGCGAGTGTGAGTGTGAGTGAGAGGGAAGTGAATTATCCAAGAGGTGAGTGAGCTCTGATTGGTTGATGTAACAAGCACGCGGATCGTTTGGGGATATTTGAATCTGGGGCGTTGGATTTTGGGATTACGGACGGACGGTTGAGATTTGAGTATGGTTTTGGCGGGTTATAGTGTGGGATAAAGGGGTTTGTTAGTTTGTTAGTTTTGGCGGTGTGGGAATGAATAGTTAGTTGCAGAGAAATGCCAAGAGCTGAGCTCTGATCGGTTAATGCAACCAGCACGCGGATCGTTCGGGGATATTTGAATATCGGCCGTTGGATTTTAGATTAAGGACGGTTGAGATTTGAGAATGTTTTAGGCGGGAGAGGGTGGAATGGAATGAAAGGGTCTGTTAGTTTGGCGAATGGCGGGTTGGGTTGGGTAGAAAGGAAGAAGAGGTAGAACTCAGAGAGAAGAGTACCGGTTTTGGCTTTGGCTTTGGCCTTTCAAGTGGTTTTACAGGTTTAGTTTCCTGAATTTGATGCGGAGAGGGTGTGGGACTTGGGAGAGTTCGTGGATATTTTAGGTACTTAGTGCATGATATATGCTCTTTAATTTTTTTTTTTTTTAAATCGTTTACTTTAAATTGGAGGATTGTGAAATCAAAAATTCTAGCATCACATAAATAAATAAAAAAATCATAACTTTAGTCATAGCTGTCCACATGGTAAACTGTGAGTGATGGAGAAAAAGTAGTGGATCCATTTGAAAATGACAAACAGTCCATCACAATTTGCCACGTAGGACAATTGTGTCAAAAATTGTAACTTTTTATGTGATGCTAAAATTAGTCTTGTAAACTTAGCTTGGCTTAGAGAGACCGCCAAAACCGCCTCAATACTCTATATTCATTCCATTTAAATATTATTTTTCCTCTTGAATCTAATGTTTTTATTATTATTATTATTATTATTATTATTATTATTATTATTTCTTTCTTTCTAATTTGTCTTGGAAACAATCCTGCAAACTAGGGGTGTCCACGGGTCGGTCCGAGTCGGGTTTGTGCCCAACTCGAGACCGACTCGATAGAATCGGGTTGAGGAAATCCTGACCCGCCGCCGACCGGCAAGGGAGTCGGATCGGTGCGGTTGGTTTTGCGCCGGAAACACGGTCGGTTCAGTCGGAACTGTCCAGGGTGAAAAATCCGGCGAAATAGTTGATTTCAGGCAAAAAAATGCCAAATTCGGCGGAGATCTCGCTAGATCCGGTGAGATTTTACTAGATTTGGACGAAATATCACTAGATCTACTTGATAAGTCGCCGAAATATGAAAATTTGTTGCCAGAATCTGAAAATTTGAAGTCGGAATCTGGAAATTTGTGGCCAGAATCTGGAAAATCTCGCCGAAATCTGGAAAATATTGCCTGATTCTGGAAAATCTCACCGGAATCTGGAAAATATTGCCAGATTCTGGAAAATCTCGCCGGATTCTGGAAATTTATGCCGAATTCTGGAAATTTTTTGCTGAAAATTCTTAGTACATCGGTCGGATCGGGTTTTATCAGGTTTTGGGGAGGAAGACCGAGACCGACCTGCCGGAGTTGGTTTTTGGAACAAAATGACCGTCGTCGACCGGTGACTTGATCGGGTCGACCGGTTTTCGAGTCGGTTTCGGTCGGATCCTTCGGGTGGGTCGGGTCGTCAGATTGGATGGACAGCCCAACTGCAAACACAACCATTCCCACACTCATTCACAATTTTCACGATTGTGAGTGATCGACGAAAAGTGATGGATTGCAAAAGTCAATAATGGGCAAAAAATATCCACCACTAACAATCGCACAAGTCAGCAAATTATAAAATTGAATGTCTCTATATTTATTCTTTTGACTTGCTCTTTTGTCGTGATCAATTGAGAATTTATAAGAGACTCATGGGAATGACATGAGACCTTAGGGCTAAATATAATACTTGTACACAAATATTTTAACTTAATTAAATTCAATACTTTCATTGGCAATATAGATTTTTTTTTTTTTGGTAAACATTGAAGAAATTGTAAAAATCATTTTTTTAATTCCATGTTTTTATTTATTTATTTATTTCAATTTCAATGTTTTCATATTTTAATTATAATATGATTTTTTTATCTATTAATATTTTCCTACGATTTAAATGATTTCATCTTATGGCCATACAAAATATGTATGTATATTCAATTTTAAATAAACAAAACACAATACAATTGTGGGGGCCAGTCAGCCAGAGTGTACTATTATGATTGTACGAATTGGGCCTATGGCCCAATCCGAGGATATTAACTAATCCAAGGATGGCCAAATAAGGTTGTTAAGGGAAGGGTATGAGATAAGGATTGTATATGATAATCTAGAATATGTCCGAGGATGAAAGTCATCTCGGAAGTAGAGATCCGAGGACAGTGGGAAGGCCTCACCATCCAGGGTACTCTTCGAAAGTTGCATTATGATTAGAAGTCGGCCCTTGGATAAAGGATGAGCAAAGGGAGGCAACAAATATCTTCAAAGCTGCTACCTCCACATTAAATGCCCCCCAACTAACTCTCTGGCTGCATTAATGTGAAGGTGATACCTGAACAGTGGTTAAGCAGCCTTACAGCTACTAGTTGAAAGTTCTGGCAGGTTTTTGGATGGGATAGAAGGGAGTTCTTAGAGCCTAACCTACACATGTATGGTGGAGATGAAAAATGAAATTAGTATATAAGGAGGAATGAGCTCTGGAAAGGAGGATCGAGATTCTTATCAGAGAGAATACTGTAGCAAATTGAATGGATTTTGTAACCATTTTCACGATCACTCGATAAATCGTAAGTTGAAACCTCTTGGACTAGTGCAGAAGATAGCCTTACTTGCACAAAGTTATATTTGTGTTATTTATTCATTATTTAAATCATCGTCAACTGTTGTTACACTGATTAAAGCCTAGTTCTTCTACCCACTTTTTACAAATTCATTGTATTGGGCTTGTTGAGCTTGAGCTCACTTATCCCTTAGCAATAATGCGTAAACCCAGTTCCTACAACAATTATTTTAAATAATAATATATACCTTTTATTTTTCCTATATTAAACTTCTCTCATTCATTGACTTGTAATATATATTGCTTAAAAACATAGCTAATTTTTTTAATAAAAATATTAAATATATTACATGCTTAATTAGTTATTATAACTTATTAACATCCCATAATTAAATTAAATTAAAATAAACTAAATACCGAATAAAACTTTTATGTATTATGTGTCATATATATTCTATGTATATAATATCTAAAAACTGAAACGTAATATTTATTGTTGTCATGCTCCTATTGAGCCACATCAGCGTAGCATTTCGGTCTACTTTCGTCCACTCGGTCCATTTCAGTCTGTTCAGTCTACATTGGTCTATTTCGATCCACTTAGGTCTATTTCACTACACTTCAGTCCATTCAGTGCACTTAGGGTCTATTTGGGATTCGCTTATTTTGCTGAAACTGAAATTTTTTTGCTGAAAGTACTGTAAATAAAGGTAAATGTTAGTTGAAATAGTACAGTGAGACCCATGAATAGTATCAAAAATAAGCTGAATAGTAAAATAAGTTGACAAAAAATAAGCTAGCCAAACACTTAATCCATTTGGTTCATTCATTCCATTTCTTCTAGTTCGGTCCACTTTGTTGATGCAAGTTTATTAAGGGTCCGTTTGGATACAATTTATTTTTGCTGAAACTGAAAACTGAAAACACTGTAACAAAATAATTTTTAAATGTGTGAATAGTACCGTGAGACACATTTTTAATATTTTTTTAACTCGTGAACAGTGCTAAATAGTGCATAAACAGTACTCAACAGTGCGTGAACAGTACTCTTGTCCCCTGCACGGTGCTCACATGTGATGTTATTGTTCACGCTGGGAAAAAAAAAAAAAAACGGTTGAAAACGTGAATGCGAATCCGCGTTCACTAAGAATTGAAGGCAATAAACAATATAATTATATTGTATAATCAAAATACACTTGCCAAGTAACTACTTCATCTCTCATTCTTTTAGTAGAATTTCTCTTGATACATTCCCAACTAGACGACTGGGACAAACTTCAAAATCGTTTCTACAATTTTTGGCATGTGTTTACATCCCTATAATTTCCTGCAATCAATTAAAGGATTACATCTCAAAAAAGATTGAATTGGACAAGTTTTTCTATGAGGACCGCAGCATCTTCTTTTAATCCTGGAATGTGCCATGGAATGCTGACACCTTTCCTTTTGATACCGCCCATAGCTCCTCTACACTACCGGATATTAAGTTCTCATCGTGACTAACCTGTAAGCAAGCAATGAAACAAACAATTTATACCCACAAGAGATATAGAAATGCAATAGTCATATTTCTTACTAAAAAAATTAGGAGTTGCACATGGTAGTCATGGAGTGCAGATGCATAATACCATGAGAATACGTCCTTGAAACAAAACAAGACTCTGAATCAGTGCCTCCACAGGATCCAAATCCAGTCAGCCATTGGCATTCTCATATGATTCAAAAGTTGGAATCAGAATAGCTGCATTTGCTTTAGGAGGCCTCAATTGTTACCATAGAAATTCAAGTCATGAAAATGTGCATAACACGCTGTTCTGTGAGAGATAGTACCATCAAAAGTTTAATAATTGATCATTAGCATGATATATGAACAAGCTAGTAGCCAGCTTAATTAACTTGAAGAAAATCCTCAAGTTCACAAACCAAATCAGAAAAATTGCAAATTTCATTAACTGAAGCATTAATCTCCATTTGCTGGAAACATTGTCCTACAGCGAAATCCTTAGAATTTCTTCCTGAATTCTTTTCCCTTAACAAAAATGTACCAAAAAACTCCACTATCTCAAAGACAATTTCATTAGAAAAGACAACCAGATATCCAAATCACTTAGTCCAGCCTAATAGAGAGTAACAGAGAGGAATGCTCTTACAAAGAATGTTATAAAGATGAGAAGAATGCAACTGTTTATAACAAAAAAATCAAACAAAATAACTTTAATAGAGCAACATATCAACATGGTTACATATTTTACTATTATAACTTGATGAGCAATACAGTTGCATGTTATTTGTAACCTGAAGTTAGTGTTAGAGTTATATTATTGTCGACCTACTTACACAAACACACAATATATATTTAATGAAGTACAGTGCGCAACAAGTCTAGAAATTTACAAATAGTAATATCTAACTTTCACGAAACATTCAATCAAAAAAAAAAAATTCACACAACGTTGCAGGCACCCACAGACATCAAATACTGTCTTCTTTCCACTCAAGAAAAAAAATCCCTCAAAACGATAGTAATTATTCTACCATTTTAGTAGATCTTTCAAAGCGATTGTACTAAGAAATGAAGGTGGTTATTAACTTACACAATTGTTAGCCATATCGTTAAACTCATTCACCAACATTAAAAATGCCAAAATTAAAGGTGGTAATATCAGTTACAAAAATCCCCTGCAGGCTGCAGCATATCAGTATATATCCTACTCATTCTGTCATCAACAAATAGGTACAAGGCTCACTCTCCTATTCCCTAATATGGTATCTTAAATAATTGACATTGGCAACAGCCATGTTATCCAAATTCATACAACGTAGTACGTACAAAATTGTAGCAAGAATAACCACCTTTTCAAACTCAACAATTTAAATCAATCAAGTGCTATATTTTATTAATTGTGCAACTAATTTCACTAGCTCAGCAGGCCATACAGTTTAATAATGCAAGTAACTGATTTAACAGTACGTAATGTAAATCACTCTAGTAATAGCTAGCTGTTACACTTTAAATTCCATGGTAAATCACTCCACGAATCTTAATTACAACTTATATAATTTGATATCTACAAATGTAGGGGAACACTAAATTCGCCAATTAAAAATCAACGCCTTTGTCCATTATTAACCAATACATATATCATTTGTAGTTTAGACCTCTAGCATCATGCATATCAAAGTGATAGCAAGAAGGAGAAGTGTCCAGCCAAAGGTACAGAGCACAAGATGAACTGCAAACTAGAAGAAGGAGAAAAACGACTGTAGTTTTACTCATGGTTGTTACTAAACGACCAGTAGCTTTGTTTTAGTTGTAAATAATCTGTTAATTAGAACGTGTAAGAGTTAGAGAATCTGTTAGTTGGTTAGTGTAGTTTATTCTGTTACTTACTCATATCAGCTGGTATATATATAAAGCTGTATAATTTCTTGGTTAATTAATTAAACTCATTTTTACCAAAATCTAATCTTTGATAATGCACATGCTAGATTATTATATAATGTGACTTCACATGAGATAAATTGCTTTAAGTACATTTACATCATCTAAGAACAGCACAATCATAAACATCTAACATTCACCATTTTGTTTTTATCAATAACCAACACTCATTCATTCATTCAGCTTTCTTACAAAGAGTAATTGGACTAAAGCCAAAAAAAAAAAAAAATTCTTATTTCATTGATTTTTCATTTCCTTTTCTAAAATATGAGCTGTAGAGAGAGTTGTTTCCTGATCTTGCATCTACAGATGTTGCAAGTGATGGATGCTCCTGAGAATTCAAATCATCAATTAATAGTGTGATGAATTAATAAGTATGAACTATTATTATACATGATGATAGATACCTTTAATAAAGGAGACTAGGCGGTAGAGGAACTTGAGGTTGAGGCGCAATGAGTTTGTAAGGAGACCAGAAATGAATCTCCCCATTAGAAACATCATAGCTCGAGTTTTCGACTGTGTAGTCGTAGCCATGCATTTGTATTCGCGCGAAGTAACGGCGGTCTAACCTGTGCTCACGATGTACCACCGCATCAATAACCAACTCCATCGGCTCTGTAAAAGTATTGATGGTGACAGTGACGTTGTATCGATTGGCCCCTGGAGCTTCCACAAAAAAATGGACTACGTCATCAATGTAGAGGTATCTGCACACTGGGGTCACAGGAACAGAGGCATCCTCATCAGCAGCAGATAGACACTCAGTATATTGTTGCGCACCATTATTCACGTTCATTGCTTTTGGAATTTGGAATTATTGATAAGAATTGAGATATTTGATTTTTTGTGTTGTGACTGTGAGTGAGAGAATGAGAGAATATGCATGGGAAGGGGTTTATATATATAGGAGTGTGAGTGAGCTCTGATTGGTTGTTGTAACATGCACGCGGATCATTTGGGGATATTTGAATGTGGGGCGTTGGATTTGGATTAAGGGACGGTTGAGATTTGGGAATGGTTTTGGCGGGTTTGTTAGTTTTGGCGATTGGGGGATGGGTTGTTACTTGTCAATTAAAGAGAAATGCCAAAAGCTTGAACTTGAGTTTGTTAAATGGCCGTTGTATAGTTTCCTAGTGAATTTACCATGAGGTCCCTGGCTTTAAACAGAGGGGGTAGGGGAGTTTATGGGTACTTTAGGTACTTTGTGCATATGCTTTGCCTAAAAGGAGCTAAGCATTGGAAGATTGTGGACTGAACTTCCAATACCCGCCAAAAAAAGATGGGATTGGCTTAGGTGAAAGACCATTCGCAGAATTAGTAAAACTATGCTTATTATACAATATGTACACTTTTTTCTTCTTCTTCTTTTTGCTGAATATACCATTTAATGATAAAAAAACCACGTTTGTCCTATGAAAAATATATGTTTTCTGTGTGTGTATATATATATATATATATATATATATATATATATATATATATATATAAAAACATTTTTCAATATGACTTAACAACAAAAGAGGGTCACCTTGATGTGGTAGAAGTCATCTATTCTAGTCAGATTATCCCTAAACCTACTTTAAGTTTTTCTATTTTCACTTCCTCTCCAGGTTAAAAGGGAATGGATAGAAGACTCATGGGATTGGAATGATTGTAATTTTACTGAGCTTGAGTTTATTGCTAAACAAGATTATATGTTTAAGTTTGGTTTATTTTCTTGTCGAACAAGCTCGAACTTGTTTACGAGCTAGTTGATTAACTTATTCATTTCCCATATATAGTAAAACCATGACTAAATTTTCTACCACTTCACAAATCTATGAATTTTATATACAAATAGATTGTTTAAATCATTAATAAACTGCAAAAAAAAAAAAAAATGATATTATACAAACCTATTTACAAAATAATATAATCCAATATAAAGTCTATATAAGTATATTTTTAGACATGTATACCTATAAAGTATAATATTATACATAGTTAAATCAAGCCTCATGTTCTCGAACCTAGTTTGAATCTAATGTTAGAGAGACCACTACAATAGTCTCAATACTCTATAGCAGTGGCAGAGCTAGAATTTTAGTTTAGGGGGGGCAAAATTAATTTGAAATTATTAATAAATATACAATTTAAAATAAGTAAAAATTTACTAACTCAACTATTGTGAAAATTATTGTGTTTCTTACCATTTAAATAAATTAAATAAAAAATAAAAGGCAAAAGTGTTATGAGTCTGTGATAATATATTAGTGAGAAAGTGAAAAGGTGAGACAAGCCAAAGCTAAAAGTATTTTTGACTTGTTAACTTTGCTATGTCCAGATCAAAAATAAAAAAAATAAAAAGACTTTGACATGTCAGATAACTCTTTGCTCTCTTTGTTACAGTGCTATGTTCTTTTGCTTTTTTTGAGAAAGACTATGTCAGTTTTTGGTTTCTTTTACAGTGCCATGTTCCATTTAAATATAATTTTTCCTCTTTGAATCTAATTTTTTTTTTTCTAATTTGACTTGAGAACAATATTATAAACACAACCATTCCCACACTTATTTACAATTTCCTTAATTGTACAATTGTGAGTAACTGACGAAAAGTGGTAGATCATAAAAGTTATGTATTAATCTTTTGAAGTACATTTAAGTCGTCTAAGAGCGAAAACAAATTTGATAGTCTCAGTAATTTTTAATATATCCTATCATCAAGTACCATTACCAATCACATACGATGATTTACCCTACCTTTAGCTCCCACCACATTTAAATTGATGAAAAGCATATAAGAAATTCACCAAAACCATTGTACTGAAATTTAAATATCCAGCATAAAAAACAATCATGAATATCCTTCTATATGCAAAACAGTAGACTGCAAAGGCCATATATCAGATTGCATTGACAAGAAATTGTTCCTTTGAAGTAGTTTTAGACCTTAGGCTCAAAGGCAATATAGCAGATTGCATTGATCTTTCAAAATCCTATAATGTATTCAACAAGACCCAACAGGGTTCTACAAATTAATAGGTACAAGATTTAGGCTGTGTTTGTTTCGGGTGAAATGAAAATTAGGAAAATATTTTACACTCTTGAGGGTGTTTGGGTGCGCATGAAAATACGGTCAAACTGAAAATCCATTTCAGTTGATCGTAAATTAAACCCTTTAAACCTGGAAATTGGTTTACATAGTGATTTTACCTTCAAACAATTTCCACTCTCCTCACTGACGCACACCAAGCCGAAGGAACGAGAGAGAGAGAGACCTAGCTCGTGCCACCGCCCATCCACCTCCGCCACTGCCTCCACTCGCCAACCCATCGCTGCCTCCTCTCGCTAATTCGCCTCTGACGCTGCCTCCACTCGCCGATCCGCCGCTTCCTCTTCTCTTCTCTCTTCGATCTCTTCCTCTTCTTGTCCTCTCTCTTTCCCTACGACCCACCAAGGCCAAATCTTGAACTGCATGTCATCGATCTACAACCCGCTGCCCACCCACGCCGTCGCCACCTCAAAGATCTTGCTGCCTTCTTTGGATTTATTTTTTAGCATTTTTTTTATTGCAAATAATATTTGTTCTTGGGGGTGGTGGATCGGTGGTTGGGATGGGTTTTTTCAGATTATGTGATGAGTTTGTCGTGGGTTTCAAGTTTCAACGATGGCTGGGGTGGGTTTTTTCAGGTTGTATGATGGGTTTGTCGTGGGTTTCAAAGGTGGATCGGTGGTGGGTTTGTTGACCGAATTGTTTGAGTTTAAGGAATGGTTTTGTTTTGATTTTTGTTTTTTGTTTTTTTAAGTTTATATATTGAAATTTTCTATTATAAAATTTGTTTGGAAGCTGAGAAAATGGTTGAGAAAATGTGAGAAACTAGTAGAATAATAGCATTTTCAGAATGCAAACGAACACATGAAAACATTTTCTAAAACAATTTTCATAATGCAGCCAAACATTTGAAAATATTTTCACCTGAAAATATTTTACACTCGGAAAATATTTTACATTCAACCAAACGCAGCCTTATTCTCCCATTCCCTAATATGGTATTAAAGATAATAGAAATTGTCACCAGGCTTGCTATCCAAATTCATACAACATAGCTTTATAGTACAAAATAGTGGCAAGAATGGCCACCCTTTCAAACTCAACAATTTTGATCAATCTGAGTACCATGTTTGATTAATTATGAAACTAATTACACTAGCTCAACAAGCCACAACCATTTAACAATGCAAGCAACTGATTTAACAGTACGTAATGTAAATCAGTCCAGTAATAGCTGTTACACCTTAAATTTCATGGTAAATCACTCCAGGAATCTTAATTACAACTTATATAATTTGATATCTACAAATCTAGGGAACACCAAATTCGCCAATTAAAAATCAATGCTTTCGTCCATTATTATATAATGTGGCTTCACATGATCAGATAAATTCCTTGAAATACATTTACATCACCTAAGAGCACAATCATCAAATTCCATTTACCAGTCACATTCAATGATTTACCCAATTAATCTTTGGCTCACATCTCCATTTGTTTTATCAATAACCAACGCTCATTCATTCATTCATTCAGCTTTCTTACAAAGAGTAATTGGACTAAGCCAAAAAGAAAAAGAAAAAAAAGGTTACATTCTTATTTCAATGCTTTTCATTTTCTTTTCTAAAAATATAAACTGTAGAGAGAGAGAGAGAGTTGTTTCCTGATCTGGCATCTTCAGTGATCGATTCTCCTGAGAATTCTTCAAATCATCAATTAATAGTGTGATGATAGGTACCTTTAAAGGGGACTACGCGGTGGAGAAACTTGAGGCCCATTGAACACAAAAGGAAACCAGACATGAATCTCCCCATTAGAAACACGATAGCTCGTGTTTTCAAGTATGAATTCATAGCCATCCATTTGTATTCGCGCGTGGTAAAGGCGGTCTAACCTGTGCTCACGCTGTACCACTGCATCAATGATCAATTCCATCGGCTCTAGATTGATGGTGACAGTGACGTTGTGTAGACTGGCCCCTGGAGCTTCCACAAAATAATGGACTACGTCATCAATGTAGAGGTATCTGCACGCTGGGGTCACAGGAACAGCGGCATCCTCAGCAGCAGCAGATAGACACCCAGTATATTGTTGCGCATGCGCACCATTATTCACATTCATTGCTTTTGGAAGTTCGAATTGTTCAAGAAATATGAGATATTTGATTTTGTGCTGTGACTGTGTGAGCTAGTGTGAGAATGAGAGAAAATAGGAAGGGGTTTATATATATAGGAGTGTGAGTGACTGAGAGGGAACTGAATTATCCGAAGGGTGAGCTCTGATTGGTTTATGTAACAAGCACGCGGATCTTTTGGGGGATATTTGAATTGGGGGCGTTGGATTTTGGATTAAGGGACGGTGGAGATTTGAGAATGGTTTTGGCGGGTTTGTTAGTTTTTGGCGGTTTGGGGATTGGTTGTTAGTTACAGAGAAATGCCAAAAGGTTGAGCTTGTTAATGGCCGCTGTATAGTTTCCTAGTGAATTCACCATGAGGTCCCTAGTTTTGAACAGAGGGGGCAGTGGAGTGTATGGGTATTTTAGGTACTTTGTGCATATGCTTTTCCAAAGAGAGCCAAGCATTGGAAGATTGTGAACTGAACTTCCAACACCCGCCAAAAAAGATAGAGATTGGCTTAGGTGAAAGACCGTGCGCAGAATTAGTAAATTATGCTTATTATACCATATGTACACTTCTCTTTTTCTTTTTGCTGAATATACCAGGGTGCAGTTTGGATTCACGTTTTGCGCATTCACGTTATGCGTTTTCTTCTTTTTTTTTTTTTAGCCGCAGTTGTTGACTTTTCTTTAGTGTACAATGCACATTTCAGCAACACAAGTGAGTCTTGTGCACTGTTTACAGGATCCACAAACTTCACTTTTCAGCAACTTTTTCATTAAAAATGGGTTTCACAGCACTATTCACACATTTAAAAATTATTTTGCTACAGTGTTTTCAGTTTTCAACAAAATAAGTTGTATTCAAATGAATCCCATATGTACACTTGTGAACATTAAATTTAGTTGAAATGGTATAATAGGACCTATGAATAATACCAAAAAATGCAGTGGGACCCATGAATAGTAGCAAAAATAAACTGAATAGCAAAATAAACTGGCATTTTAAGCTGAAGCCAAATGCACACTAAGATTGTGGCAAAGAATCCCATCTATACCAAAAGAAAATTCAATATTGAATGGATTCCTATCATAAAGAGAAGGGGGGGGGGGGGGGCGGGGGGGAATGCTATAAGCAAGATAGAAAAGAAAAGAAGAAAGCAAATGTACAGAATCAAACAAATAAAGAAACCAAAACGATTAAATTGACTAATGCTAAGCTGGTTATAGAATGAGGTCAGATTAGGGATTTATTCATATTGGACCCAACTTAGAACACCTATGAAATGCAACGCTTACTTGACTTCATAGACCAAACATTTGTAAACTTTACATGCGCTTTCAAACTTTCAATGTCCACAATCTCACTGTTATTTTACTGAATAGCGGTGGAAAATCCAATTTTGACCTATTGCAATTTGTTACAATACATCACTTTGGCATTTTCCCAAGTATAAGAACAAAATTCCAAGTCTATCAACACACATGGTAGAGCCAATACCAACTTTAATACGATATATCATCGCAACTTTGACAAATTAGTTAGACACAAGTCATGCTTGCATGGTAATCACGCAAGTAATCACGCAGATTATGATTCAAAAATAAAATTTTTAGAAGCAATAATAAATCGTATGAACCATAAGCTAAGTGTATGCTATTAGCAATCATTGCAGGCTAACCTACACAATTGTCTCCTACTCTCCATCTCTATATTTAACATCTAAAAGGTTACAATGAACACAACTAATGTATCAATTGTTAATAAACATTTCTAGTATGTGGTATATTTATAAATATATCACACCAAATTGTTACTAACAAAGTAATTTAAAATGAAGCACTGTTCAAATGGATAATTACTCCAAAAAAAAAAACTCTAAACACAGGCATAATTTATATATATTAGTCTGCTGCTGATATTCATGAGGCACAGGTGAACAACAACACCACAGTTAGGAGCCTACTTGAATTGGGGACAATCTAAGCGGTATCCATCACAATCTATAACCTTTGCTAATGCACTGCATGATTGATGAAAGAAAAAAAGTTATTAAAAACTTGAGAAAGCTCAAGATTATGTTACACTAACTTGTTTGGTGCAAAAGTAACGGTTACTAATTTGACAAAATTGAAAATACAGAACTAATAGCTTTTTGATATATCTTAGCAATTATCCCAATATGCAATGTTAGGGGATAGAAAATAATTTTTCTAGTGTATATATACCATTCTAACTCACACAACAAGAAAAAAAAAAGTGATAATTATATTTCACAACCCACGTTGCTTCTTTCATAATAATTGAAGTTGTTAGTTTTATTTAATCGTATTATAAGTATACAAGGAAAGAATGAAGTTATTTCTATTTCATACCTTTTACATCCCTAATCCTAGGTTTTCATTTTTGTAATATATTACATCTTGAAGTTATTCTATACTAAAAGAGTCTAAATTTGTCAGACTATAGGAATGCACTACAAGGACAAGACAACAAAGCAACGTACTCAATTCCATGTAAATTTCAGAATGTAGAGGGCAACATAGCCTGGATTTCTTTTTTTTTGTTAAGTAACATAAAAATTTTATTTAAAAAAAAACATAGCCCAATATATAGGAAATGTACTAAAGGGGCAAAAACATCAAGAAACGAAACTAAATTACAATGATCAAGCAAAACAGTAAGTGAAAAACAAGAAAAAGATGGTATAACTAAACACCATTCGAGAAGAGCAAAAAAGAAAAAACACTTAAACTCAAGAATGGTCCGTTCGCATCCCTCAAAACTTCTAGTATTCTGTTCCTGCCAGATACACCACATCAAACAATGCAGCGCAATCCTCCATATTGCTAAATTGCGATGTCGCCTGAAATTGCATGACCAAGAATCCAACAAATCCACTACCCTTTGTGGCACCACCCAACAAATACCAAACAAGCAAAAGACCATACTCCACATCTCATATGCTATAGGATAGTGAAGGAGCAGATGATCTACAGATTCTCCACACCTTTTGCACATATAACCCACTCAAGAACAACAAAATGCCTCTTCCGAAGATTATCCGTAGTTAGAATCTTGCATAAAGCAGCAGTCCAAGAGAAAAAAGCTACCTGAGGAGGAACCTTCAATTGCCACACCATTTTCCACGGGAAAGATACGACAGTAGAAGGAGATAGAGAATGATAATACCCACTCACCTCAAAACCTCAACCGCTGGCTGGCTTCCAACAAAGTTAGTCAGAACCAACACCCTACACCTTCGTGGAATAGATCAAAACCATAAACAAATCTAAAAATTGTGACTCTTGATCATTCACTGAATGACAAAACTGTAAGTCCCAAAAGATTCTCCCATTTGCGTAATGCATAACCTCAGAGACCGAAGCATCCTTTGTCCTACTAATATTATATAAATCTGGAAACACCTTCTTAAGAGGACGATCCCTACACCACACATCATCCCAAAACTTCACTTGAGTACCATCACCCACATCATACTGAAGGAATTTGGAAAAATTCAACCAGCCACTTCTAATGAACTTCCACATACAAACACCATACGCCCTAGACAGATTTTGTACACCAACCACCCCAAGGGCGACAGGAACACTAAGTTCTTCAATAGGTTGGCACATTCTCACCATCAGAATAATTGCATTGGGAGCTTACCATTTGGGGAGAACAACACAGAAGATCAAGAGGATATTAGGGATAAAATTATCAGATTTTATAGAACCTATATGCTGAAACCCAAGAGTGGCGCCCTTTGTTGGATGATCCTCAATTAAAAACACTGCCAGAGAGTGAGGCAGAGGGGCTGGAGATCATTAAGGATGATGTTAGGCGAATTTTGCAGCAATTTCATAGACAAGATACATTTGAAAAAAGTCTCAAAGCCACATTCATTACTCTTATACCCAAGAGAGTAGGAGCTTTGGATGTAAAAGAATTATAGACTAATTAGCTTAATTGGAAGTATCTACAAAATATTCTCCAAGGTGTTGGCAAATAGATTAAGGTTGGTGTTAGGGGAACCTTCTCTCAGAATCACAACATGCTTTTTATTCGGGGGAGAAAAATTCTTGATTCTTTTCTGGTGGCTAATGAGTGTGTAGATAACAGTCAATTTGGTCCCTACATTTTGGTTAGTAGCAGTCAATTTGGTCCCTGTTATTTTCAACTTGTAATCAATTTAGTCTCTACCATTAACTATTAACGTAAAACGCTTATGTGGCAAACGGTGTGCACAATTGGCATACATGTGGCGAATAAAATAATAAAAAATATATTTAATTGCTATTAAAAAATGCCATATCAGAAATTTAAAGTTAAAAAAAAGCCAGATCAGACAAATAAATTAAAAAATTTGAAAGGATGAATTAAAAAAAATAAAAAATTTCTCAGCTTTTATTGCAGTTTCTTGGTAACCAAACACAACTGAAACACACACAAAATCAAACCAAACAGTCACCCATCACAGACTACAAGATCCTACTAGATCAGATCACAATAACTCCAAATCAAAATCAACCCCACCGTGAACCCAACCACCATAATACAACCATCACAAATCAACCTAAATTCCCAAATAAGATTATACTAGATCAGATTGATGGGCTTGGTGTTGCAGTTGAATCGGCAGCGTGTAAGGTGGAGATCAGAGATCTTCTGGTTGACTTGTTCTGGGTTTGGTATGAACTGGGTTGTGTGTTCGTGATTCAGTGAACGACGTAGTGGGTCAAAACTGACTTGTTCTTCTCAGGTTATTTTTTGAGGTTTGATTTATGTGTTTGGTTGCCAAGAAAGTGCAAGAACAGCTGGAAATTTATTTATTTTCTAAATTCACCCTCTTTAAATTTTTCTATTTTGACTTCCTCTAATGCCATGATCAAATGAGAATGGATAGAAGACATATGGATCAAATGAGAATGGATAGAAGACTCACGGAATTGGCGTGATTGTAATTAATTTTGTCGAGCTTGAGTTTATTGCTAAACAAAATTATATGTATAAGTTTAATTCATTTTTTTGTCGAACAAGCTCAAACTTGTTCACGAGCTAATTGATTAACTTATTCATTTCCGATATATAGTAAAACTATGACTAATTTTTCTACCACGTCACAAATCTATAAATTTTATTTACAAATTAGATTGTTTAAATCATCAATAAACTGCAAAAAAATAATTTGATATTATACAAACATATTTACAAAATCATACAATTTAATATAAAGTCTATATAAGTATATTTTTAGACAAGTATACTTGTAAAGTATACTATTATACATAGTTAAATCAAGCCTCATGTTTACGAGTTTGCTCATGAACGTACACATTATCATGCGTATCCTTCTATATGCAAAAGGACCCAACAAGACTGCAGGGCTACAATAGACTGTTGGAGTATGTGTGTTTCAAACTCTTAAACTATGCTTGTGTCCCACATTGGTTAGAGATGAGTTCTCATGTAGGTTTATAAACCATAGCACCACTTAAATGGTAAATTGAAAGATAATGGGCTAAGGGTTAGAGTTGGGCTTGGGTTGGACTTAAGCTTGACTCTATCTCTCTTGGGCCTCATTCATTTTCCCTTTCTTTTGCTTTAGCCCAATTTGGTTCTGCCCGTTGGGCATTAAACAAGCAGCCCGTTGGGGCATTTAATGTGCTACCGTTGGCATGCACAGTAATCGTTGGTGCAGCCCATCAGCCCTCACATCAGTTAGCTTATAAACCCTACAACTCACACTATTCAATACTCATATTTTTCTCATCTTCAATTTTTTTAAGGAAAGGAAAGGCAAGTAAGGTTGTTCCTAGTTCTTCTTGCTTGAGTGTGTGATCAACTTGAAGAAATTATTATAGTCTAATCTTGGGGGGTTGTTCGGCCAAGAGAGCCATTCACACCGAATTTTATTCCGGATGGCACGAATCAACCTTTAAAGACAATGCATTTTGTGTGATTCTATAATTTGTGAGATCTTTCTAACTCTATCTATTTATTTTTGTGATTGCTAATTTTTTAGGGTTTGTATTGTTGAATCAAAACTTGTTTATTTAACCATATTTTCCAACATAGACTACGGCCATATAGCAGATTGCATTGACAAGAAATTGTTTCTTTGAACTAGTTTTAGCCCTGAGGCTCAAAGGCGATTTAGCAGATTGCATAGATCTTTCAAAATCATATAATGTATTCAACCACACTCAACAGGGATCTACAAATAGGTACAATACTCTTCTATTCCCTAATACGGTATCTATGATAATAGACATTGGCACCGGGCATGCTATCCAAATTCATACAATGTAGCTTTAGGTACAAAATATATAGCAGCAAGAATGGCCACCCTTCAAACTCAACAGTTTAAATCAATCTGAGTGCCATATTTGATTAATTTTGAAACTAAATACACTAGCTCAACAAGCCATAACCATTTAACAATGCAAGCAACTGAAGTATTCAATAACCAAACACTCATTCATTTATTCAGCTTTCTTACAGAGAGAAAATGGAAAGCACGAAAAAAAAAATCCACATATGTAGTTAATTGTTGTGACATAAAATGTAGAGTCGATTCCTTTTATTCTGCTTAGATGAGATGACAGTGACACCCGGCTCATATTGCGCGATCGATGCTCCTGAGAATTCAAAGACTCAATATAGGAAACCAGATATGAATCTCCCCATTAAAAACAGTCCAGCCTATGTGATCAAGTCTGTAGCGATGGGTAGGGACAAGTATTTTCGCGGAGTAACGGCGGTCTCCCCTGAGTGGACGTCGCCGTGCCACTGCATCAATGACCAATTGCATCGGCTTTGGATTTGGATCGACGTAGACAGTGACGTTTTCTGGAGCGGCCCCTGCAGCTTCCACAAAAAAAAAGAGGTACTGACTGCTGTATTTGAATTTGCACACTGGCTTCACAGGACCAGTGTCATCCACATAAAGAGCACAAGCAGTGTGGTGTGGCAGAACATTCACATTCATTTTGCTTTTGGAATTTGGAATTGAAGATTTTGTGTGTTGTGACTGTGAGAGAGTGAGAGAATATGGGAAGGGGTTTATATATGTAGGAGTGTGACTGTGTGAGTGAAAGGGAATTGAATTATCCAAAGGGTGGGCTCTGATTGGTTGATGTAACAAGCACGCGGATCGTGTGGAGATATTTGAATTTGGGGCGATGGATTTTGGATTAAGAATGGCTGAGATTTGAGAATGGTTTAGGCAGGGGAGGATGGAATTGGAGGGGTTCGTTAGTTTGTTAGTTTTGGCGGTTTGGGGATTGGGGATTGGTTGTTAGTTACAGGGAAATGCCAAAAGGTTGAGTTTGTTAATGGCCGTCGTATGGTTTCCTAGTGAATTTACCACGACGTCCGTGGCTTTGAACAGAGGGGGGTAGGGGAGTGTATGGGTATTTTAGGTACTTTGTGCATATGCTTTTCCAAAAAGAGCCAAGCATTGGAAGATTGTGAACTGAACTTCACCAGCCAAAAAAGATCTTAGGTGAAAGACCTTAGTCCTTACGCAGAATTAGTAAACTATGCTTATTATATACCATATGTACACTTATGTATATTATATATTTCTTGTCAATGCAATCTGCTATATGCCTTTTGGTATATATATATATATATAAATATATATATATATATATAAGATAATGTGTTCATTAAAAAAACTTGTGAACATAAAACTTAATTTAACTGTGTATAATATTATATTTTATAAGTTAATTAATTAGCTCATAAACAAGCTTAAGTTTGTTTAATAAGACAGTGAATCAAACTTAAACATATAATTTTGTTTAGTAATAAGTTCAAGCTTTGGTAAAATTACATTCAAATCAATCCGAGCCTCTTATCCATTTTTATTTGATCACAACTGGAGTGCACGTGGCTCGTCCAAATATAAAAACTTAAAGTAGGTTTAAGGATAATTTGGTTCAAATGGATGGCATCTACCAAGTCAGGGCGACACCCTATCAATGAGTCACATTGAAAATTCGTTAATATATATTTTATATATTTAATTACAAAAAATATATATATTTTTCCTACGAAAAACGAGGTTTATATATTAGCCCTTAGGCTAAAACGCGATATAGCATATTGCATTGACCTTCCAAAACCCTATAATGTATTCAACAATACTAATTAGGGATCTACAAATAGGTACAAGGCTCACTCTCTTATTCCCTATTACGGTATATATATATATATATATATAAATATATATATATATATATATATATTGGCACCGCACCAGGCATGCTATCCAAATTCACACAACGTAGCTTTAGGTACAAAATCGTAGCAAGAATAATGGCCACCCTTTCAAATTCAACAATTTAATAAGTATCAAGCATTAAAAAAAAACAACAATCATAAACATCTAACACTCACCATTTGTTTTTTCAATAACCAACGCTCATTCATTCATTCATTCAGCTTTCTTTCACAGAGAAAATGGACAAACTAAGCCAGCCTAGCTAGTAGCTAGGCAATTGACACTTGACACTACATTACATGCGTACTTCATTGTTTTTCAACAACAAAGAGTTATTTCCTTTTGTTTCTTTCTGCTCAGATAAGATCGATGTCGACACCAAATTTAACGGAGAGGCCTTTCTGCAAAAGAAAGACATATATGAATCTCCCCGTTTGCAACATTATAGCTCATGTTGGTGTAGGAATGGCGAGGGATAGGTATTATCGCGAAGTAGTGGCGGAATCCCCTGACCGGACGCATTACCATGGCTTCGAGGATCAATTCTGTGGTTTCCACTGGCCTTCGAACGAACTGAACCTTGACGTTTTCTGCACAGGCCCCTGCAACTTCCACAAAAATGTGGAGGGCTACTCGACCCACGTATTTGAATGTGCACACGGGCTTCACAGGACCAGTTTCCTCCACATCCCTAACAGCAACTACAGTAATATCATCCACATTCATTGCTTTTGGAACTTGGAATATATTGTTGAAGAAATGAGAGTTTTTATTTTTAATTTGTGTTGTGACTGATCAGAGAAATAGGGTTTATATATATATAGGAGTGTGAGTGAGAGGGAATTGAATTATCCAAGAGGTGAGCTCTGATTGGTTGATTTAACAAGCACAAGGATTGTTTGGGGATATTTGAATTCGGGGCGTTGGATTTTGGATTAAGGACGGTTGAGATTTGAGAATGGTTTTGGCGGGTTTGTTAGTTTTGGCGGTTTGGGGATGGGTTTTCTAGTAACAGAGAAATGCCAAGAGGTTGAGAAAAAAGCTTCCTAGCGAATTTACCATGAGGTCCCTGGCTTTGAAGCGAGAAGAGGTGGGGAGTTCATGGGTATTTTAGGTACTTAGTGGATAACATGCTCTTTCAAAAAGAGGTGCTTAACACTGGAGGATTGTGATCTGTGAACTTGGCTAGCTAAGCTTAGAGCATTAGGCTGTGTTTGTTTTGGCTTCAAATCACTTCCGGAAATAATTTTCCGTAAATTCGGGTGTTTGGGTGCGCAAGGAAAATTGGGTCAAACGGAAAATCATTTCTGTTGACCGTAAAATATGGCCTCTAACCTGTAAAACCATTTCCGTGTGTATTTTACCTTCAAATGAATTCCGTCCCAGGAAAATAGAAGAGAGAGAGAGAGAGAGAAACAACAAGCCCGATCGCACCCATCAGCGCCGCCCGATCGCACCCACCAGCACCGGCGAGATCGCACCCTCAGCGCCGCCACCCAAGCCCGATCCACCCATGCCAAGCCCGATCGTCTCCACCCAAGCCCGATCCACCCAAGCCCGATCTCGTCCTCGACCCACCCAAGACCGAGCTTGTTCTCGACACATCGGTGAAGCCTAGATCGTCGTCCTCAACCCACAGCCCCTCGTCGCCGCCGCCGCCTCTAGTTCGACCCACCCATGACCGACGCCTCTATCTCTTTCTCGATCTACCTCTCTTTTTTCCTCAATCACTCACTCTTTCTTCCTCCCTCTCTCAGTTTGATCGAAGATATGAACAATGATTTTTTGTTTTGAGTTTTTTTTTTTTAAGTTTATATATTAAAATTTTATATTATAAAATTTGTTTGGGAGTTGAGAAAATGTGAAAAATTTGTAGAAAATAAGCATTTTCAGAATCAAACCAAACACTTGAAAATATTTTCCAAAGTAATTTTCATAATGCAACCAAACACTTGAAAATATTTTCCTTTCCCGAAAATAGCATTTCCGGAAAATATTTTACATTGAACCAAACACAGCCTTAGTATCAAATTCAATGCAGTTTCAGTTAGTGGGTCAGTTCTTTTTTTTTTTTTTTTTTTTTTTTTTTGAGAAAGGTATCAATCCACTTTATTGAAATATTAAGAAAATTAAGTCATTACATCGACATACACTAAATAGGAAATGTCTGGTGGAACAGATTCCATCCAAACGGACAAAGGGGAAGACTTTCTTGCTCTCTTAGCTAAAGCATGAGCTACTCCGTTGCTCTGCCGCCTCACATGAGAGAAAGAACAGGTTTGAAAACAACCCATTAGAGACTTACAGTCTTTTACAATGTGCCTAATATTAGACCAGTCTGGGCAGTACCCTGATAAAGCCTTTACAACAGTCTCTGAATCTCCTTCAAAAATGGCCCTACGCAATCCCAATTCCTCCATGAAGATCATAGCCCTCCTTGCTGCCATCGCCTCAAGAATTTCCACTGTTTGAGGCATGACAAACTTCTCTGCTAAGGACGCCATCACCTGTCCCAGTTCATTCCTCACTACGACACCGATTCCTGCTACTTCTTCCTCCGCAAAGTATGCCCCGTTGTAATTTGCTTTGTATATATCGGGTTCAGGTGGTGACCAGCGTTGTGGCTGTGGCTGTGGTTGTAGTCTCACTGTCCTGGTCTCGAGTTTGTCTTGAAATTCTTTTAAAGCTGATTCTGCCGCGTCCAATATCTTCTCAGGTGGCAAGCATTGCCCCTTGAAGTGACATTTATTTCGTCTGCACCAAACGAACCATGCAATCACCGTGAACAGTTCCAGGTCTTCCTCATATTGTCTTACAGTGGACACCAGATCATTGAAGGATCCCAATTGCATCTGAGCTTGTCTTACTTTATTAAAAGCACGACCCCAGCAAACCTGAACTTGGTCACATTCCCATAGTGCATGCAATACGGTTTCTCTACTCGTACCACAACTGTTGCACAAAGAAGAGGTGACAACATTGCGCCAATGTAAGTTCGCCAAAGTTGGGAGGGACTTGGTACAAGCTCGCCAACAGAAGTTTTTTAGTTTATTTGGAATCCGCATCTTCCAAATTCCCTTCCAGAAACTTCTCAGGTTGTTGCTGTTTGACCCCGAAGCTTCCTCTCTGTTTTCTAACTCTCCCAACATCTGATAACCCGTCTTTACCGAGTAGTTACCATCCCTAGTTCGCGGCCACACTATGCAGTCCCTTATCACCGATCTACATAGAGGAATGGCTTTTATTTTCTGAGCCATAGCGGGTCAGTTAATGAGTGTTCTTAGGACATTTATTAATGAACTATTGTAAGAAAACTTTGATATATACAATTTTCTTTGGGAAATATAAAAAGTTGTAAAAAAATCAATTGTTTTTTTTTTCTAATAAATCATTTATAAAAATATTTCCTAAACCGATACTCTAATTTAACTTTACTCTTAGTTAAATTGACCTCAAAAATTTTTCTTTTATTACTTCAGCTAATTTACTATTCATAAACCACTAGTCTTAATACTTTATATACATTCCATTTAAATATTATTTTTCCTCTTTCCAAAAATCAACCCAAGGAACCACTACTATAACCCAAAAATTTATCAAAAATCAATTCTAACAAATATATATATATATACACACACATGAGTCCCATCATATTTTGTTTTGAATTGATGAAGACAAAGTTTAAAATAATCAACTAAACAAGCTCACAACCTTTTTCACAACTGCGACATATAGTTTCTTATGATTAATATATAATGAAAAATAATATATATAAATATATATATATTTATATATATATATATATATTTAATTGGATAATGGGATGGGGATAGACTTAAACAAAAGTGGCATCGGTCCAATCATAAGTTTAGACTTTGACAAACTGTGAGGAAAAAATTGATTTTTTTTCTTGTGTCTTTCATACCAATTGCTCATAACTTATTAGTACTATGTTTTATGATTGAAATTATTTTACTAGGAATTTTGAGGTGATGCTCATTCCATGTAGGTGATAGGAAGTAGGAATGAGTCGAATGACACCCTTTTGTTGTCCTCTCTCACAATCATGTAAAATTATTACTCTCAACTAACTGAGTAACTACATATCAATCCATGTTACTAATTAAATTAATTTCTTGGTGGAATCTTTTTCTTTTTATTTTTGCTGCTGATGGTCTAGATTATCGTTTTAAGATGAAGCTGCTTAGTCCATTTCCTATCAAAAGATCAATTTCAAGGTAAATGTCCATATATGCTAGAAACCCTATTTTCTATTTTCTATTTTTTTTTTTTATACAAGATAAAATTCTACTTTAGTCTAATCTAAGTATATATGTGTGTGAAGCTCCCTTCTAGAGACTTGAATCCCGGCCCTTACCTCCCACACTCCACAAGCACTTATATTTGTGGAGTGACCATCGTACCAAGGGTGTGCGGTGATGCTAGAAACCCTATTTTCAAGATAGTTATACAATTGCCAGATCATAAAATCATACGTAAAAGCTATAATATGTAATATATGTGAAATTTATATATATAATATCTAAAACTGAAGTGTATTATTTATTTTTACTACACTCTGTTTGATACACATCAGCGTAGTATTTTGGTCCACTTAAGTTTATTTGGTCTAATTCAGTCCATTCAGTCCACTTTGGTGCAGTTCGGTCTATTTGGTCCAATTCGGTTCACTTCTATTTTAAATCGGTCAAATTCAGTCCTCTTGGGTCCATTAGGGTCAATCAGTCCGCTTCAGTCCATTTTGGGCTAATTGGGCATTAAATTGATTTTTTTGTAGGTTTCCTTTTCAGTTTTGTGATCAAAATTCTTTTTCTTTTTTTCTTAATTTTTGGGTTGAAAATAATGAAATTTTATTTTATTTGGGTCAAACTCTTTAGCTTTAGGCTAAAAAATATAAGCAAAATAGATATTAGAAATTAAAGATATAGCCCTAAAAAAGTAATAAAAATGATAAATATTTAAATGATTACTTTAAAATACAAGTTTCAATAATGTAGGTATTACACTTATATTTGGAAAGAAAATAAAAATGCTATAATTCTAAACTCATATAATAATTTAAACTTAATATAACATGTTACATGTGTTTCATGGAATGAGGGTGTAAATTTTTTTTTCCTTCTCCATTTATATAAAACAATATTATAATCATGTAATTTAAATATTTGTATTAAATTACGTTATTCATATATATATATATAATTGTTGTTAAATGCAAAATATATTATATGTTTCATTATATAAGACTTGCAAAAATAGAAAATAATTTTAAATAACACATACACTATTTAACATACAAATTTTTACATTATATTATTATATAATAATTATATTACATTTTTTTATGCATCGCGTGAGTTCGCAACTAGTGTCTTATGAAATGCAGCACCCATTTAGAATTCATTGTAGCTGTGCTTTTGACTGTTGATGAGTCTCTGTTTTTTCCATTTTAACCAAATATCTTACGAGTTGGATCCAAAGTGATGCAATGATCTAGAATTACGGTTTATTGGTAGATCAACACTTTTGTTAGACACATCCAAAAGGTGTTCCTCCCTTTTCCAAAGAAAATGTAGATAGAAAAGAATGGCTTGTGGAGTGTGCTTTGATGCATCAGGCAAAGGACTGAACCGTGAGTGACTGCAACCAAATCAGAAGCTACCATCTACAATGAATACCAAACAGAGTTGGAACTCATTGCAAGCCAACTACGCAGGAGTTGTCCTTGGCATAATTTGTTTACTTGAAATGAATCAAATAGTATGTCCTGGATTGATTTTGCCCAAATTCAAGCAATGTATTAAGGTCTCAAATAATAAGTCATTTCTGCGATCATGAACTATTGAACTGTCCATTTTTGTTGAAGCAAAAACATCCAAACTTTTTTCGACTTAAAACAGGTGGCATAGAAAATTTGAATCTAGCTTCTCTGCTTGGAAGTTGGAATCTACTTCCAGTGTTTGGAAATGGAATGTTTTGGAAGCTAAAGTCAAAAGAACTTCGGGATTTATAAACTAAAAGGTTGGATTCAGAATTCTTATTTCTGTGTTGGACAACATTCTTTTGATAGTGTCATTCCATGAACTCCCACTACTTCAAGGTTTCCATATCAACTTTTTTTAGGAAAGCTTTTTCCATCATCTGCTACCATCATTTTATCACATATCTGTAGGGGTTCTGTGAGCGAGTACTTCTGGGCGTCAAATAGGAATCACTTTCTTTGACTCCCCAGCCCTATCCATACACAGGAATCTGGGGGCTCTACCCAATCCATAGGAGCTCCCTAGTCCTAAAATATTCATATAGAGTAAACCCAAAACCCGACAGCCTGAGATTGGGTGTAATGTCTGTCACCTGAACAATTTCCACCAGTAATAAGGCAAATATATGCCACTATTTTGTAAACAGTTCAGTAAAAAGTATATCTATAAATATATATTTCTAATGAATAAACCAGTAAAATGTTGCTGCAGCATAATATTACATAAATTCAGTTAATAAATAATGAACCAAGCCCTTGAACCCTATTCAGGTTTTCCAATGGAAGGAATCAGAAGGGCAAGGTCTCTCTCACCGGCACTAAGCCTGCACTGTGATCTTGTAGTTAATGTGAATTCAAAGAACTTCAAGATGCCATCAATGTCATTCATATTTCATTTAAACAGTAAAGTGGCTGCAAGCCATATATTGTTATCAAAATTTATATCTAAATGCTTGGATGCTGACTTGTTAGTGTTTTCTCTCCTCATCATCATAGCCATCTTCATTCGAGTGTTCCTGATCACCTGAGGGCCTTTTGGGAACCTCCCACCTCGGAATCTCATTTCTTGATTCTTCTTCAGCAGGTGGCAGATTAAAGTTCTCTGCTTTCCTTCCCTTAATATCAGAAGTTAAAGCCTATGTCAGACAAAATAGAAAAATTATCCACAATACTCTAGAAAATGTGATTCAGTTAGTCAGCACCTCCTCAGAAATTCCTTCATGCCCCTTTGAATGATCTTGCTGACTAGTCATTGACGAAAACTGCTTTACAGCATTGCTAAAAATATTAAATCCCTGAATATCTCCATTTTTTATGCTTGCTTCCAGCTGAAAAGGGTAAAAGAGTCCAAATTACAGAAACATAGATATTAGAGCATTCAGGGGCTTCCAACGTGGTGACATCTACTAAAGCATAGGTTAATAGCCTGCCCAATCACCTCCTAAACAAAAACCATTAAATTGATAATATTTAACTTGTTCATATAGCCTTAGTTCTATTTTAACTTGTTAGAATAGAAGGAATAAAATAAAATGATGTAGAGAGAGAGAGCAGAAGCAAGATAATTAACATGGTTCGGCCAGATGGCCTATGTCCACTGTGCACCACAGAGGGTGCCAGTACCACTGGGCTATCACTTGAACCCCCATAACATAAGACTCTTAGTAGCTACATCATTATCATATTAAATTGTCTATTATAAGGAGCCCAATATATGCTATATATAGGAATACATTAGGTTTAATCTGATAAACTTAAACCACAACAGCCCATGGTATTACAAAACCACGGTAACCCACAAAATTCTACAAAATCATGGTCTACTTATTCATGAGAATATCCTAATATATTCTAACATAACACAAATAATGTAACATATGTGGTTCAAACCTTTTCCACTTAATAAGGGGATGAGACAATCTGTGTATAAGAACCCCAAATCAACAGTGCAACCAACATTTGATAAATCTTTTTACCTGAATGTGAACTATGCCTAATACAATGCTAGCAATTGGCAGCCAGCTCTCCTCTAGCGACAGCGACATATTTGACCTAATACATAAAGATGATAAAAAGAAAATCTTGTATTTATTGTCATGCGCTTAAATCAGAGTTACATTTTTAGATTAGATGCAACCAAAGTATATTCACAAGGTAATATGTATGTTCTCCACAAAAACAGCATTACAGTAGAAACCACCAAAGTATATCACTGCTTATGTATTGCTCAGTGACTTACTAGTAATATTTAGATGTCTAAAGAGAAATGTAGCAATTATAACGAAAACATGTCCAAATTATCGTGACATTCTCTACAAAGGAGTGAACCAGAACCACTGACATTTTGAAATGATCTATATATAGTTCTGTAATAAAGGTAGGAGTATGTATAGTTTTGTAACCATTTGTTTGTTAAGAAATACCACAAAGCATAGAGCTTAAGAAATATTACATTGGTTCAGTTCATCAGACTGGACGACCAACGCACCAAGATGCAAACACAACAACCATTCATCATTATTATTTGTCACATTCACGGCAGCAGTTTTGAATATGAAGCACATGTTATTTCTGGTCCATCAACAAACAATTTCTCCTTACTTAGCAATTAATCTTTTAAAAGGGCAAAAAGAGCAGCAAAATCCACATGGATTCCACTCATTTCAGCAGAGAGCAATACACACACGCGCGCACACACACACACAGAGACTAATGCCATCGAACAAACTAATTTGATATTGGTATTTTCTGTTCTGCAACTATTGGCATATCTGCAAATGAGGCTTTGTTCTACATGAATGACACGAAAGTAATCAAACAATATATTTACTTGCAGGCATCACATTGAACAAATGAAGTTCGTCTGAATAACAATTGTAAAAGAAACCATGTCAAAGATTGAAATTGAGTTTGCCAAATACACACACATACACAAAGAAAAGAAAAAATGTATACAAGAAAAGGTTCAAAGATATTAGAAAAAAAAAAACCTTATATATGGTGCCAAGTACACAAGTGAATATATCGCATAACGCCTCTCCCCAGTGTCAAGCCAAGCAAACACCCAACTCTAACAACCAAACCAATAAAGAAAGCCAAATTAACAAAATATAGAAGCAATTACAACTTTAATATTTAGAAAACGATGAAATATACATTATTCGTCCCTAAAATTTGGCCCAATTTCCATACTCATACTTAAAATTTAAAGAGTTACAGTTCTGTGTCTTTCTATTTTATGTTACAAGTGATATGTACACACTCTAATGCAATTTCTTTGATTATAGATGGAACACATTTTAAAAGGATTCTTCAATGGTACCTCTGGATATGGTACCGACTAATGATTCCAATTATTTATTTCAAGTGTTCTTAGCCTTTTATTTATATCCCCAAAGTAAGGAGTGACTGAGATAAAAATATTTTGGAAATATGATACCATACCCAAGTAATTAACTAATTATTCAATCTCATAAAAAAACTAATTATTCAATAGTCTGGGTCAAATCTCACTTTGTCAAAACATTGCTCTTGAATATCGAATACTTTTCGGAAGTAAATTTCAGGGAGTGATGTTAGGAACACTATAAACTTAGCACATAAGCATTGACCAATAAATAAAAAATCTGACATTTATTATGGCTTAAATATACTGTTGCTCCCTAAATTTTAGGGCATAAGTAATTTTAGTCCTGAAGTTTAAAAAGTGATCGATTTTAGTCCCTTAGATAATGTGGACAAATTAAAAAATGACATGTCATCACTCCGAGGGACTAAAAGCAATCATTTTAAGTTTATTAGGGACTAAAACCGCTTATGAGTTCAAGTTTAGGGACCAACAGTAAATATTATAATTATGATCAAGCACATTGTAGCTTTAGCATTTTCCAATTTTCAGGCAAGCATACAAAAAATCAAAGTGGAAAAAAAAAAGACTAAAAAAGCACAAGAAAAATAAAAATTTAGGAATTACCAGCCAATTAAAGTAAGGGATAAAGCTTATGATCCCCATAACCGAGAACCTGGCATCGGACAAACCAAACGCCGAGTCGTTGTTATCACTGTCCTCCGTACCATCACCGTTGGTTACCGGAAGAAGCAGTGAAGTGAGCATACAAGCACCGATTGCGGCGGCGAACGGCGCGTCGTTTGCGAACTCAGCTCTACACGACCTCAACTTCTTACTCATCTTCTTCTTCATCAGCTGATTTTTCAAAAAAAAAAAAAATTTATAATTAAAAAAAAAAAAAATTGGGTGTGAGAGTAGGGATATAGTATTGAAATTAAAAATACCTGGTTATGGTTTTTGTGAGAGAGTTTGGATAGGGAAGGTAAGAAGGGAGTAGTGGGTATTATTGGTAAGAGAGGAGTGGTTGAAGAAGTAAAGCGCAGTAGTGGGATCATCACGAAGCAAGTAATCCAATTCGCAGAGCAATATGAGGAATGAGAAATGAGAATATAGGAGATAAAAGTTTTGGTTTTTGATACAGATTAGATTACAGAGCCTCGGGAAAGGTGACTGACTGATCATGGACTTATCTCACCTTACCTTAACACATTCCTTGTTTTACACTTTGTTTGGCTGCAACTGAGGGAAAAGAAAGGAAAAGAAATGACGAGGGAAAAGAAAATAAAGGAAAACACTTCTCTAATGTATGTTTGGAAACAAGAAGAGATAGAGCAAAAAAAAAAAAAAAAGAGAAATGTTAACGAGTGTCAGACGACATTAGTTAAGAGAAGAAAACTATATTCTTTTTTACTTCTATACCCACGTGAATTTGAAAGTAATGTATTTAAAATCTTGAATAAAGATTAAGAGAAGAAAGTTATATTCTTTTTTAATTCTATACTCACATAAATTTGAGAGTAATATATTTAAAATCTTGAATAAAAAGGTAAACTCCTTGACATGAAAAGTTAAAATGTTTACTTTAATTATTTTATTGCTCTTTTCCCTTCAAATCCGCCCAAATTGGGCGGATGGCAAAAAGTAGGCCAAGCAGATTTGGTTTCCATTGTTTTCTTTTCTCCCTTGGAGTCCAAACAATAGAAATGATACAACTTCCCTTCATTTCATTTCTTTTCTTTTCCCAACCTTTCACCCTTTTCCAAACATAGTGTTTAAGGTTTAGAGTTTTGGCTCTTGTCGAGATGTGAGTAAGGACAATTCTTTTTTCTTTTTCTTTTTTATTTTTATTTTATATAAAATAAAAATTCTACTATAGTATAATCTAAGTGTATATATGTGTGAAACTCTCTCTTAGAAACTTGAATCCCAGTCCTTTCCCCTCACACCCCACAACACCCCACAAATACTTATACTTGTAGAGTGACCACCGTATCAAGGGTGCGCAATGGTGAGTAAGTTTGGTTCAATTTTTTCATATTGTGTTTTTTGAAAAAGTGGCGGTTTTAAAAAGTGTAATATAAGTTGAGCTTTTTTAAAAAACTAAGTGTTTGGTAATAACTGTTAAAAATTATTTTTTTGAAAAAATTGAGTGTTTGGCTAGTACCAGTAGTTATCACTTATCAAATTGCAATTTGAAGTGTAAATTACTAAAAAGGACAAAACATATATAAGATGATTTAAGAAAATGAAAATTGGATTATAATGTAGAGATACAAGTAACAAGCAAATAGATAAAGTAATTTTATATGGTAAAAAAAATTGATATAGTGATACTAATAGTACATTACTTTCACAAGAATTTAATATAAAATATAATACTTTTTTCCTTCAATTTTAAGTGAAGTAGATTATTAGTCAAAACAAAAAATTAAGCTACCTACACGTGTAACAAACTTGCTGAGATTCTTGTCTTCTTATCTATACCATGTGTGCCACGCAACACTTATTTTTCCAATACAATTTCCATTTACCCCTCCTCGTCTTCTTTACCTTTCTCCTTCTCTCCCTCTATATTTCTCGAATCTTCTTAGGAATTTATCTTCCAATTTGTACATCTCTTTCTTAATTTCTATGCCATGTGCAAGTATACAAGAAACATTGTTATGGTTTTATTTGTGGTTATAATTGATTTTGTAAATCAACCCTCTAACTTCTCGGCAAACGAGGTCTCTCTCTCTCTCTTTGGCAACCGGCCCTAAGTCCAACAAGGTGAGTTTGGTCACCAAGAACATCGATTTTTTGAGATGGGTTGTGTTGTGTTGATTTTTCTAGGTTGCATACTTGTGTTGTGTTCTTGGGGAAGAAGGGTAAAATTGGGTTTTGGGAAAAAATGTAAGGATAATTAAGGAAATGAGAAAAAGTTTCCAACGGCAGCCTTATTGCATTTTTGCATTGGACCTCTGAGGATCCAATGCAAAATCGTGATATTTCACGTTTTGGGGCCAAAAACGCAGCATAGAAAATGCTTATGAAACGCCAAAAAGTATGTTTTGAAACCGCATTGTGTTTTTTTCCCCCTTAAAAGCCAAACCAAACGAGCACTATAACAATTGAGTTATTTGGTTAGCAGTTGAATCGCATGATTAAATAAATATTAAAATAAGTTTGAGAAGTCATAAAATAAATATGAAAATTAAAAAAGAGGCATATGCCTAAATTACTAATTAAAATTAAGCCTAAAAATCAGGACTCCTAATAAAATTCAAAGTCAAGGTTTTACCAATAACAATACTAGAAAATAAAAAGAATGCCATAAACTTGTAGCCAAGTCTTTGCTAAATAAAATCTTATTACATTATATTTCTTCAAATTCTAAAAATAAAAGTGTATCTCAAACTCCAATGCTTATATTCTATGCATATTTCATATTTTACTCATTGCTTAAATCTCATGAATAACCATCTAAGTCAAAACTTGAAACTCTATCTATATTGAAAAGTCAAGCATCAACCTTATTATAAAATCTCTAGTTTTCATTACTCTTTGAATTCAAAAAAAGGTACTGCAATGAACCCATAAAGGTAATTTTATTCAAAACTGAATGGGTCACATCAACCCGTCTGGGTTGCACAGGTTGGTTACAAAAAAAAACTGCTCAATTTTACTATGTTTTACCAGGTGAATTGCATAAGTTATCCAATCAAACAACTGAACCAAGTTAGGTATTGATTCATTGGGTTCTTGGTCCAACCAGTAGAGTTGGGGCAAGTTTAATAACTCATATCATTTTCTACAATTATCTTATGTGACAGACTATAACTAGTTGTCAATCACTTTCACATGAACTTACCATTTTTCCTTAACTACTCACAGTCTACCACATCAAAGCTGTGGTAAAATTATAGCACAAAAATGTGTGGCACTAGATTTTTTCGCGAGTTTTTTCTAGTTCTCATCTAGCCCACCATTGATATCACTTTTATTATGTACCATTATCAACTTGACACCTCAGCAGTTTAATTTGGGTGAAGATCTCATTTCCTCTAATCTAACCAAGGGCCTTGTAGCTAGCACTTCCTGATATTTTCAACAAATATTCGTGGGATTCAAATCTTATTTCCCCAACTATTGAATCATCAATCTTGATGAAATTGCACACACACCCAAAAAAAAACCCTAATTCTAATATTGAAAAAAAATTTGTTTTGAAAACTGTTTGAACTAGGATCATGTAATTGTGACCAATATATAATATTATTCAAGACCATATACCAAGCTTCTTATGGTTGTTTCACAATCCAATATGCTTAGTGTTTAGTAACATAATATTGTCAGTAAGTTCTAGCACAAATGATACATTATAGATACAAGATGGAGGGTAAATTAATGTTGACACTAATTTATAAAATGTACTCCCTCCACTAGAGTTTAAATTAATGTCAATTCTATCGATGAACAAATTTCCTAGTTTAACCTGTTACTTTATTTAAAATCTCAATACCATTCTTTTACTAGAGTTTAAATTAATGATGGTAGTGTGAAAACATTTATAATTTTAAACTAAAAGAAAACTCATTAAATGATGTTCCCTAAAAAATTGGATTTTCTTAACATGACCAACAAATTTTGGATAGAGGGAGTAATTTACAATACTTTGCATTTAGTTTCATTTCAATTTCTCTCTCATGCCTTCTTTAGGCTAAAGCAAAACTTGGGGTATTTTCCCCCCTTAACCTTAAGTTGGTTTTGGGAAAAAAGAGGGTGAGTTCCAATCTTTGTAGTCCTCCATACAATGCACTTCCTCACTTGCTCTTTATCTATGATTAAAATCTTATTTGACCTCTTCATCTTTTTATGAATTATTGACCTAAGATATTGAAAGCAACCACTCTTTGGCTTCTCTTGACTTCATGTTTTACAATTCCTCAATCATGGTTAATTTGTGTACTAAACTTATTGTTCATGTACTCTATTTTTTACCTGCTTAACCTAAATCCTTTTTCTTAAAAATTTGTAAAAAAAATTGCTAATAACACTAGCATTTTCCTTTTCTTAGACATCCCTCTAGATTTCCAACTTTTTTTTTTTTTTGAAAAACTCTAGATTTCCAACTTAACATGCCTTTAGAGGCAAAAATACATTGTAAACCTTATACTTAGCAAGGGTTACACTATGAATCTTATAATTTAGAACAATTAAAGAAATAGTGAAATTAAAAATTTTATTAAAAAAAACAACGCTTAAAGCAGAAACGACACCGTTACATCAAGAGAGATCAGAGCTCCCCTGGAGGTAATTTGCAGGCTAGCATAATTTTGGGAGAGAATATCGTTAGTTAGCAAGGTTTTGAAACCATTTAGAAAACTAGCATCTCGAGTTTGTGAAGCTCGAGTTCAGTGACAAACTTGAGCTTCAAAGACTCGAGTTCTAGTGCTGAGGTGGAGTAATTTATCCACTTGGAACTCGAGTTTCTCAGACTTGAGATCCGAGAGTTACAGTCCCTGCAACTCTCGGATCTCATCGTTCTGTTCATCCAACTGCCAAAGCAAAGGCATAGCGTGATAGAACAGCCAATCCCGAGCAAAACCCAACCAAGAATAACCAGAAAAGACCTGACACGCACCCACACGCGCCGCCTGAAGCTTCTGACTGTCGAACACGCGCTCCACGAGCCGCCATGCACCACCAGCAACTCACAGGCGCTCCACGCACAGGTCACCAAGCTGCCACACGCCTAAGACTATCAGCATCTATCCATGCCAGCCCTAGGGTGACGTCATCCTGCACACGTTAGCGTTATCAGCTTACGTCAGCACCTCGCGTCATTCGCCTACGTCAGCACACGTCAGCAGTTGACTTTGACCATTGACTTTGATCATTGACCATTGATTTCTAACCGTTGACCAGTACTATTGAATGTTGACTTTTGCGTTGACTTTTGACCAAAGTCAAAAATTTTCAACAGTGCCTATCTTGCTCAGTTTTTCACGTAGGTTCTGTTTCTTTGTTTGAAGTCTCTAAATTCCTCTTTTTTGTCATTTTATTCATTATGGCTCAAGAAAACGAATGAAACATTATACGTCCTATCACAGTTATCCTAGATGGTCCTACTACCTATCATACATGGTCTCAGAATATGACTATTTTTCTTAAGGGTCATAAACTATGGAGGTATGTAAATGGTTTGATTCCTAAACTAGTGCCAAAACCTAAGTCCAAAGCTACAACTGATGCCGATGTCTCCAAGGCTACTGTTGCAGAGGATGATTATGAAGCATGCCTAAAGAAATGGGAAAGTATTCAGAGTAAGATATTTTCTTGGTTTATCAATACATCTCTACCTTCCATCCATAGTCTTCTTCCTCGTCTTGGTACTGCTGCGGCTGTAAGGATATTTTTGTCCAATCGCAACAATTGCACCAATGATTCAAGCTTGGAGTTCCACATTGAATCAAAGTTTTATCAAATGCGCCAAGAGACAGGTAAGTCTATTTCTGATTATTATTCTCAGACTTTTTCTATGTGGGAACAACTCTCTGCTATAGATCCTCCATTACTTTATCCTGAGGACATTGAGCTATTTGCCAAATATCGGGACCGTCGTCGATTTATGCATTTCATGATGGATTTACATGAGGATTTTGAGCCTACTAGGGCCTCTTTGCTTAGCTGGTCTCCTACTCCTTCTCTTGATTCTGCAGTCAAGGAGCTCATCTCCAAGGAGAACTGTCGGCCTACTTATCACATGTCATCCTCTGACCATGTGTTGGCTATGCCCCCACAGCCTCCCGTTGCTGCAATCACTGCCCCTCCACGATTAACCTCTAGGCGTCCCTCCACTTAGTCTTCGAAAAGTACTCGTTGTGAGTTTTGCCGTGCCAAGGGCCATGATATCTCCGTTTGTTGCAAACTGCAGAAATTCATGCAAGAACAGAATAAAGCTCCTCCTCCTCAAGTAGCTGCTATGTGTCCCTCAAATCTATCAGTTCCTACAGGTCCATCTTTGGCTTCCTCACTTACTACAGCTAATATTAAGGCAGTAGTTCAACAGGTTTTATCCCGAACTTCCACTGCCCTTTCTATCACTTCAAGTAACCATTCTTGGTTTTTTGATACTACATGTTGTAACCATATGACCCCTGATGAATCACAATTCTCTGATAAGGCACCCTTAGCACATCCTATCTCTATTTACACTGCTGATGGAACTCCTATGCCTGTTAGTCATAAAGGAACAATCTTTACTCCTAGTTTATCCCTTAATAACACTTTTCATATTCGAAAATTGTCCCTCAATTTGCTTTCTGTTGGTCAACTCTGTGAATTAGGAGTAGATATCCTCTTTACTAATCATGGTGTGGATGTGTAGGATCCCCTGGACGGGTCAAGTGCTTGGGACAAGCCGTAAGGTTAGACGTATGTTTGAGGTTCACGACTTGAAAATTCCTTCACAAGTTGTCTCTACTGCTGCCACTACTACCACCCTCTCACCTGAATTATGGCATGCTTGTCTTGGTCATGCATCTTTGTCTCATCTTCAGTTGTTAGCTTCTCAAGGTCATTTAGGTTCAATTCAGTTTCCAAAATTTGATTGTACTTCTTGTCATTTTGGCAAACAAACAAAATTGCCCCCTTTAATAATAGTGACTCTTTTTCTTTTGTACCTTTTGATCTTATACATTCTGATATTTGGGGTCCAGCATTTGCCTCCTGGTCAGTCTGTAGTAGGTTGTAGATGGGTTTACAAGATCAAGACCAAGGCTGATGGATCTATTGAACGATACAAGGCTCGCCTCGTTGCCAAAGGCTTTACTCAAGAATATGGCATTGACTATAAGGAAACATTTGCTCTTGTTGCTCGCCTTACATCTGTCAGATGTCTCATTGCTATGGCCGCCGTTCGCCGTTCGCCTCTTTATCAAATGGATGTGAAGAATGTTTTCCTCAATGGAGACCTCCAAGAAGAAGTGTACATGCAACCACCTCCTGGCTATACTCACTTAGGCCGTCAAGTTTGTCGCCTTCGTCGTGCTCTTTATGGCCTCAAACAGGCTCCTCAGGCTTGGTTTGAAAAGTTTAGCTCAGTTGTTGCTCAGCAAGGTTTCACTTCGAGTCCTCATGACACTACTCTCTTCGTTCGAAGATCCTCTGTTGGTATCACTCTTATTCTTATTTATGTTGATGACATGATTATTATTGGAGATGATTCTGCAGGTATCCGCTCTCTTCAGCACTTCCTTAGTTAGCATTTTGAGATGAAAGATATAGGCACTCTCAACTATTTTTTTGGGCTTGAGGTTATCTCATCCTCTGATGGATACTATCTATCTCAAGCTAAATATGCTTCTAACCTTCTCTCCATGGCTGGTATCACAGACAACAAAACTGTTTCCACTCCCTTGGAATACAATGCCAAGCTCACACCCTTAGATGGTGAACCTATATCAAATGCTACTCGTTATCGTCAACTGGTTGGTAGTCTGATCTATCTCACTGTCACTCATCCAGATATTTCACATGCCGTGAGTATGGTTAATAAGTTCATGGACGCCCCTCATTCTATGCACTATGCTGTTGTTCTTCAGATTCTCCGATACATCAAGGGCACACTTTATCATGGTCTTCACTACTCCTCTCAGTCTTCTCTCGAGCTCCATGCTTATTCAGATGCAGATTGGGCAGGTGATCCAACTGATCAATGCTCCATCACAGGTTTTTGTTTATTGTTGGGTACTTCTCTTGTCTCATGGCGAAGCAAGAAGTAGGATGTGGTTTCCCATTCCAGTACTGAGGCTGAGTATCGTGCTCTTGTTGACACCACCTGCAAGCCTGTCTAGCTTCGATGGCTCTAGGCAGACATGGATGCTCCACAGCCCACTGCCACTCCTCTTTATTGTGATAATCATAGTGCTATCTACATTGCTCATAACGATGTCTTCCATGAACGCACCAAGCACATTGAGATTGACTGCCACATCACTCGCCAGCATCTCAAGAAAGGCAATCTCCAGTTATTCTCCATCTCCTCTGCCGACCAACCTGCTGATATCTTCACCAAAACTCACTCGCCTGGTCGTCTTCGAGATCTGATATCCAAACTCCAGTTGGCTTCCTCCTTGCCACCTCGAGTTTGAGGGGGGATGTTAGTAAATAGCTTAGTTTAGTCTAGCCCATCGGGCTTAGCCCAGTATATTATACTTGTAGTATACTCATATTACTTGTACTTCACACATACTTAGCCTATATAAGATTCTCTATTGTACATGGTTATTTACACAGAATATACAGACTATTCAGTCTTTCTCTCTCTCACTTTATATTCTTAACAAGTTCTATAGAAGTATCTGAAGAACGAAAATGAAGATGAAGACGATCTGAAGAACCGAAGAACCAGATCCGAAGGAAGAAGAAGAACGATCTAGGAAATGCAGATTTGAAGACATGATCTGGAAAACACGATCTGGAAAATGCATGAAGATGAAGACGATCTGAAGAACCGAAGAACCAGATCCAAAGGAAGAAGAAGAACAATCTGGAAAATGCAGATCCAAAGACACGATTTGGAAAACGCAGATCCAAAGAAGATAAACAGAGATTTGGAGAACACAAATTGATCTGAAAAACAGAGGGCAGATCCGAAGGAGCAAAACAACGATCTGAAATACAGAGGAAGAATCTGCAGAAGCAGATGAGAAAGAAGAAGTGCAGAGGAGGAACTCGAGTATTATAAACTCAAGTTCAACGTGGATTCCACGTGGATAATTTTTGTTTACCAGCTCAGGAACTCGAGCATTTAAGACTCGATTTCTATCATGAAACTCAAGTCTTAAAAACTCGAGATGCCAATTTTTCACATTGTTTTGCAAACATCACCACTAACGAAATTGTTAAAAATTTAAGGACAAATGGAGAAAAAAAAAAATCAGCTCCCCTGTTGAAATTCAGTTTAATCGTTTTCCTTGTTTGCGTCTGAAAGCTTTTGAAATTAAAAGGTGTAAGAAATAGTAACTTGCAGCGAAATATAAGTAATCGATTTTTCGGCATACCTCTCTTGGCCTAAACCGATGATCACACAGGAGCTTTGAGATTGTTCTACGCTGTCTAGAGCCAGCCTCCACGCAGACCAGCTATTCAAACATGTTCTAAATTCCAGTTTGTATGATCCACAAACCAAAAAACGTTTCTTCGACGGTGTTGCACACTACTAGAGTGATGCAAACATAACCCACAACCTAAGAGCCTCACAACACTCTGTAAACACTATGAGAAATGTAGAATTCGTTCACTCTTCAATGGGTACTATTCTTGGTGTTTATATACACACCACTCCATTAATATTGAGTGGGATAGTGGACTTAGTGGAGTAGTGTAACGGCCCAATATCATTACTTCATAACTCCTAGATGTTACAATCTGAGGCAAATAGAGGGACATGCTCACATTGGGTGTCTGTCCATATTCTTTCAGTTTCTAACATCTCCCACTCATCCACTATGGGCATGGCCCTATAATCCATCTCTCAATGTGTTTCTCAGTGTGTTCATACTGGCAAATAGGTTGTGCGACCGCCGAGCACACTTGAAAAACATATTTAGGAGCACTATACTAAATCTTATACCAAGACCAGCATAGCAACATCCCTAAAGTGTCTCGTTATGCCCTAGACATATATTAACACATCAAATCAAGCATCTCTAACCCTTCTTGAGTTCAATTCTCAGACTTATGCTTGATCCATCATAACTATCTAAATGTACTCACGATTATTTCGCTACCATAAGCGCTATAACCTATCGACAGTAAGCACAAATATAAGGAAGTGTTACAAAAATAGTCTTCCCTTTGCACTTATGTCCTTTAACTTTGGTCCAATCACTTTCCCAGCAATGTTCCTTTAGACCGAATCCAACATGGCCATAGGTAACATGCCAAAGTAGCAGACATCAAAACCTTAGCTTCATGACATAGTCAAAAGTAACAAGGGCATAAGTAGGATCTTAATGAAAGATCCATGGGACTCACACGGTGAAGAAGCAGAGATTTATTCTCTCACCTCCACTTTTGGTCGAGCAAGCACATGTAGTATGAAATACATGCTACGGTGGAGTTCTTTTAAGTAAGAGCGTATGTCTTAACTCAATACACCGTACAAATCTTAGTCTAGTCGCTACTTAAGCGCCTAACTCGAGTCCTTTATTCGCTTACCACCTCAGGCATCAAATAAGGTCTCGCATCTGGCTAACCACAGGCTACATGGATCATGGGCTATCCATGTACGGTCTAATCAAGATAAATATATTATAGACCTCATCTTAGTCCCAACTAAGGCGACATCTGTTTGTGTCAACCATCTATATATGCTACATAAGCATTGAATGACACAATGTCTCATCTTTGCTCACTACTCAAGCGCTAGAGGTGATCGCTCGTGTGAGTGAGCCGACCTAAGCCTACCGACATACCTTTCATACCACAGAACTCATCATATGGTATATGTGTGTGTAAACATACATATTATTAACTGAATAACATCATATGTATTTAAAACAAAATATCCCAAAAAGTACAATAAATGGTAACTAAAAACAACATATCATCATATTCTACGTAGCCCTAAACTTCTAACATAAGCCTGAAAGACATCCCTTCCTATAGGCTTTGTTAGTGGATCAGCAATCATGAGGCTTGTAGAAATGTGTTTTAGAACCACTTCATTGTGAGCAACCATGTCTCGAATGTAGTGATATCGTATATCAATATGTTTGGTTCTACCATAATACTTAGAATCTTTAACATAGGCAAGTGCTGCCATGCTATCACAATGTACCGTAACGGGATCCGAGGCATCCTTAACAACCTCAAGATTCTGAAAGAACCTCCTCAACCAAACTGCTTCCTGAACAGCTGCTAAACATGCTACATACTCTGCTTCCATAATTGATAATGCTATACAGGGTTGTTTCTTGCTACTCCAAGTGATGGCGCCATTATTTAGCAAGAAAGCATATCCAGATGTAGATTTGCGTTCATCTAGGTCACTACCCCAATAAGTATCACTATAGCCAATCATACGCAAATCTGAACCCTGATAACAAAGGATGTATTCCGCTGTCCCTTTAAGATACCTTAATATCCTCTTGACAGCTTTCCAATGAGCAAATCCTGGATTAGATTGAAATCTGCTGACTAATCCAACAACATAACACATATCGGGCTGAGTACACATCATTGCATACATCAAGCTTCCAACTGCATTAGCATAAGGAACACGAGCCATCTTTTCTTTTTCATCTTGAGTCTTAGGACACATATCAAGGCTTAAGCTCTCATTTTTCGCAACTAGAGTATCTATGGGTTTGCAATTATGCATTTGGAAACGCTCAAGAACTTTCTTAATGTAGGTTTGTTGTGATAAACCTAAAAGTTTCTTTGAGCGATCCCTAAGGATTTTAACCCCTAGAATATAATCAACCTCACCCATGTCCTTCATCTCAAAGTTAGAGGACAACCACCCTTTTGTGGCGATAATCATCTCCATGTCATTACCGACCAATAATATGTCATCGACATACAATGACAAAATAATGAAACTTCCCTTGGATCGTTTTACGTAGACATAGTGATCTTCTTCAATCATCGTAAACCCATTCGATAGAACGGCTTGATGAAATCTCAAATAACACTGTCTAGATGACTGCTTTAAACCATATATGGATCGCTTAAGTTTGCACACTTTGTGCTCTTGATCTTTGGTCATAAAGCCAATAGGTTGATCCATATAGATTTCTTCATCTAGTTCCCCATTAAGAAAAGTTGTCTTAACGTCCATTTGGTATAATTCCAAATTCAAGTTTGCAACAATGGCCAGAATGAGTCGAACAGAGGCATACCTCACAATCGGAGAAAAAGTTTCCTCGTAGTCAACACCCTCCTTTTGAGTGTATCCTTTTGCCACTAATCGAGATTTATACCTTTCTATTGACCCATCCGCCTTGCGTTTGATTTTAAGAACCCATTTGTTCCCAATTGCTTTACGCCCTGACGGTAGGTCTACCAGATCCTAGACCTGATTAGTCCTCATAGACTCCATTTCATCATTCATTGCTTTCATCCACTCATCACTAACAGAAGATAAGAGAGCCTCTTGCACAGTTTTTGGCTCATCATCATCCTGTGAAGCAATCATGAAAGCTTCCCCCTCAATCTCAAAACGACGACAAGGAATATTTCCACGGTTACTTCTACGTGGCTGAGGTTGTTGTGGATCAACTTCTAGTGGTGTGCTCCCACTAGGTTGTGAGTCACTCTCACTGTCTCTAGGAGTTTCAGGAATTTCTTCCTTGTCCTCTACTAGTCTACTTGGGGCGCCTACCTCTTGATCCATCATTTTATAAAGAGTCAAGTTCTTTTCAACCTCACCTATGTTAGGGAATTCACTTTCAATGAAATCAACATCACATGACTCCAATTCAGTTACACTTCCATCATGTTGTTCACCTATCAACACATAGCCTTTGGAATGCTCAGAATATCTTATAAAGATACACTTCTTTCCTCTAGGCTCCAACTTCTCATATCTATGAGAAGTATTGTGAACATAACCTATTGAACCCCATGGCCGCAAGTTATTCAAGTCAGGTTTCTTGCCGGTCCATAGTTCATAAGGTGTGGAAGATACTAATTTAGAGGGCACTCGGTTAAGTATATAGGCTGCAGTCAAAAGTGCATCCCCCCAATACGAAATCAGTAAGTTTGCTTGCGCCATCATTGACCTAACCATCTCTAGCAATGTTTGATTTCTCCTTTCCGCCACACCATTTTGTTGCGGTGTATAAGGCATCGTTACTGCCTTGCAATTCCCTTTTCATCACAGAGCTCCTTAAATTGCTCAGATAGATACTCACGCCCACGATCAGTTCTGAGAGCCTTAATGCTCTTGTCTAATTGATTCTCAACCAATCTCATGTATCGTCTAAAGCAATCTAAAGCCTCAAACTTATGAGAAATCAAATAGACATGACTGTAACATGTATAGCCATCTATAAATGTGATGAAGTAGAAACCTCCATGCCTTGCCCTCACATTCATTGGACCACATATATCAGAGTGGATTAGTTGCAATGGAAAAGATGCCCTTGTGGCTTTTCCAAATGGTTTTCGTTTTGACTTTCCCACAAGACAATGTTCACATGTGGACAAAGTGACCTTAGCGAGATTGCCCATAAGGCCTTCTCTAGCTAACCTAGTCATCCTCTCTTGCCCTATATGACCAAGCCTAGCATGCCATATAATTGAATTATCATAAGCATTATCAGATGAAGTCAAAAAAACTAAACTATCATTATTATAATGTTCAATATCCAAAATTAAAAAACCATTTGAAATAAAACCACTGTCATAATAAACTGTTCCTAAATGCAATAAAACATAATTATTCTAAAAAATAAACCGGAAACCAAGTCTTAACAAAGTAACTACGGAAAGTAAGTTCCTCTGGATTTCTGGAGCATACAACACGTCATGGAGCAACAGAGTGCGAACACCTCGCAATTCTAGCTTGTAGGTACCAATTCCAAGTACCTCCACGCTAGCTCCATTTCCCACCTTGATGTCTCTACACCCAACAGGAATCCGACGGTACTCCACAAATCCCACTCTATCTCTCGCTACATGTTCTGTTGCCGCTGAGTTTACAGTCCACATTGGAGCAGAATTAGCAACAAGGACATAACTAGTTACAAAAACATGGTGAGATGTAGGATTAGGTGTTACCTTTTTTGGCTCAGTGCATTCACGAGCAAAATGTCCTTTCTTTCTGCAATTATAACAAGTCAACTTAGACTTGTCCTTCTTTACGCACTTTCCTCTATTATTGCACTTGACAAACTTAGCCTTCTTAGACGGTGGCCCATTAGGTCTCTCTTGTCCAAGAGCGTAATCAGGTTGCTTGCGTTTAGGCCTAGATGCCTTACACGAGCTAGTCTCAACCATGTGCACAGAACTAATCGGCTTGGCTGCTTCCAGGCGCTCAGCTTCAAGTTCCAAGTGACGAGCCACATCATCAAATGTTTTGATGTTCTCATTATGTGTCAAGTTTTGACACATCGTCTCCCATGAACTTGGTAGTGAAGGAATCACTGCCTAGACTTGTTGTTTGTCAGTAAGATTGTTTCCAGCTGATTTGAGCTCTCGAATGATAGAGGACATCGCCCTAAGATGCTGCTTCGTCGTATGTTCAGAGCGCATCTTATATGAATCAAATTTCATTGCTAAGCCACGCAGTCTAGTGGCTAATGTCCCTCCATATCTTAGCTTTGGAGCTTTCCACATGTCTTGTGCAGTTGTATACTGCTCAAATTCACCAATCAAGTCGTTATGCTTGCTACTCAACATTGTAAAGCGCACACACAAATCCTTCTTGTGCCAACTTTCATAGGCAGTAAGATCACGTTGGTGTTGCTCAGTGCTTCCCTCATCAGGTTTACTCAACGAATGAGTTAGAGTCTCTAGGACTTCTTGCTCATTCAGCACATACTGGATTTTGCGGTGCCAAATATTGTAATTTTCACCATCCAGTTTCTCTCCTTTATTGAGATCAGCAACTATACCTTTGGAAGCCATTTCACTACAAAATTTCACAAATGGGACATTACACACATATTTCAAAAAAAATTTGACGTTCGATCTAAAATAAACTTAGATAATCAACACACGTCGCAAGATCGAAAATTCGCTAAGCTTCTTAATCATCTCTTGCGCCACTAGTGTTTATTACTAAGATTAATTTTAATCTATTCGTACAAAATTATGTATGGGAGATAACACAACTCAACCATACTTCCACTATTCCATATTTCAATTCTAAACATATTTACAAAATATATGTATTGAAAATAATTCACCAATATTATCAATTAACTATTAAGTCAAACATACTATCACAATTTAAACTCATGAGAACAATTCATATAGGCATTTCATTATTTCACTAAGAAATAATTATTTCTTTGTCGCGTTAAATATAATATTTAACGTTGTGTAAATATATATATATATTTTTTTTTAATACCATATTTCACTAGGAAATAATAATGGAATTAAATAATTTGCAAAATTAAATAAATTCCATATCATTTACACATATACATTTTACGTTTCATGAGAAATAAATATTAGACTTATATAGTATACATTTTAATGAAATAATTGGATGGATTTAATACAATTTTAATCCAAATAAATTATTGCAAATATATCATTGACCATTATATAGAGTTGGTCATGTACTTACGCAGTTACGTCTTTTTAAATAATGGTGAAACAAATGCAATAGGCTCAATATGCATAGAACAAAAAGAATCTCACCGGAAACAAGGAACCTAAAGGTACTGATCACAAACAACATTTGTGGGACTCTTTTATTTTATTTTATTTTATTTTTTTCTTTTGGTTTTAGCCCTTTTGGCAAGTGAAACATGTGATCTGCAGGTTGGTTTTTTTTTTTTTTTTACTATCACTCTTAGCCCATGTGATGTGCAGGTTGTCTTCAACCTTGTTCTTTCAATTTCTTTCAGCCAAAAAACGAGCTTCAAATATGAAATTCAAAATTTTATATCTTCTTTATTTCAAGTCCATTTTTAACGTACCATATACCGATTTAAAGCTTATAACATATAGATTCATAATATGAAATCATATTTTGTAAACAGAAATCATGTAAGAGCAGTTTTGTTCTTAAAGTTTCAGTGTTCTAAGTTTTGTTAAACTATATCTCATGGCACACTTAGAGATTTGCTACGAAACTTAAGGTAGATATTAATACATGTAATTTAAACAACATATATTAATTTCAAGGCACGAAATGCTCAGAATCAAAACTTGCCATTGAAGGCCATGTGAGGTGCATAAAAATTCATAGCATATCTTAGAAGAATAAAACGCATTAAGAATTAATCATATATGTCTATGACATCGAGAACAACCTATACTTGCTCTGATACCAATGTAAGAAATAGAAACTTGCAGCAGAATATAAGTAATCGGTTTTTCGGCATACCTCTCTTGGCCTAAACCGATGATCACACAGGAGCTTTGAGATTGTTCTACGCTGTCTAGAGCCAGCCTCCACACAGACCAATTATTCAAACACGTTCTAAATTCCAGTTTGTATGATCCACAAACCAAAAAACGTTTCTCCGATGGTGTTGCACATTACTAGAGTGATACAAACATAACTCACAATCTAAGAGCCTCACAACACTCTGTAAACACTATGAGAAATGTAGAATTCGTTCACTCTTCAATGAGTACCATTCTTGGTGTTTATATACACATCACTCCATTAATATTAAGTGAGATAGTGGACTTAGTGGGGTAGTGTAAAGGTTCAATACCATTACTCCATAACTCCTAGATGTTACAATCCAAGGCAAATAGAGGGACGTGCTCACATTGGGTGTCTGTCCATATTCTTTCAGTTTCTAACAAAAGGTAATTGAATTTTTCATCTTTATCTCTCTCTCTCTATTTCATTTTTTGTTTCTCTCTTTCTATATATGTATATATGTTTGTATGCAATGCTATATTTTAGTGACGAATTGTGTTATAAACATGAAAGTGTCAATCTGATTGTGCCATGGATTCAAAAAAAAATTCTAAAAAGCCTACATGGGTATTGACTGTTTACCTGTAAGAATGGAATTCCTTGCATTTGTTTGATTTTTGCTCTATTTATGCTTTAGCAGCGTGCATAAGTGCACTTCCATTCCAGTTATCTAGGATAGGTCTAGTAAAGTAGTAAGTTCATTTGTAACCAATTGCTCCTGGGCATGAGCATAAACTACTTAGCTCGTCAGGGGTGAATGCCTTTAGATTACTAGGGAACTAGTTCTGGATGGTGGGTTCAGTTGCCTGAAGTTTTACTGGTTAGAGACGAGTCTAAAGGGCTCTTATTTAGAAAGGTTCCCTATGTTAAAAAAAAAATTAAAAAAAAAAAGGGTTCATCCATAACCAATGCAAAGAGATATGGACTTAAAGTTGAACCTTTATGCAAACTTATTGTGATTAGAAATTCAAGTGTGATACTGATGCTTCTGCTAGTTATGCAAACTTATCATCATAATAATCTTTCATTGTCTTAATATACTTTAGAGGAACTCCCTTCTTTTATGAAATCCAACAGTCAACAGATAACCTTTCTAGGTTATATTGGGTTTTAGTGGCAACTATTAGAAATCCAGGGTTTAATTGAAACCAGTCTAATATTCAAGGGGATTAATGTAATTTTTCCTTTCCTTTTTGCTTTTGTGCTGTCTGTAGTATGCTGCTGCTGAAGCTTTTAGAGGCTTTTTTCTGAGTTGGTTGATGAAGAATGTCGAGAGTTAGAGACAGGACTGAGGATCTGAAGGATGCTGTAAGGAAGACTGCTCTTTCTTTGGAATATAGCGAGGTTCGTTTATCATTTGGATTCATTTTTTCTCTAATTATTTATATGATGTGTTTCTTGTGATGGAAACTTTTGGCATGATGGAGTTCTGGGGAAAAGGTTTTGGTTATAAACTTATAATGTTGGTGTAAAGATATAAGTTGTTTGTTTTGTTCTTTTGTTATTCCCTAGAAATTTTTTCTTTGCTATCTCTGATGTGTATTTATTAGAAACCAGTCAATATCTGCTTGTATCTTTATTTATTGTGAAATTCTATATCTTGATGTCCCTGTAAGTGACTTGGCCTGTGCATGTGATGTAATACATAATTTGTTACCTTGACAACAAATAAACTATTTTTTCCCCTTTTCCTAAGTGAGGTGTTGTTGCTTTTGGCAGTCAAAATTGGCAGCCATTTTGACATCTTTCATTATTCATAAACCTCAGCAAGGTCAGCTTTTACTAAAGCTGCACTGAAGACGGTACATTCAATATTGCTAGAGTCCTTTATTTTTTTGTTCCCCTTTACTTTGGTTAAGGGAATTGGTTCACTAGAAATCAGCAAAAAAAAATCGATACGCAAGGATTTCCAGGTGTTTTTTTTTCCCCTGATGGAAGGGAGCATTTGAACATTTACATGTAGTTTGTTGTTAACTCTTCTCTATATCATCTATTAGCTAGAAAGCATCGAAGCTTTGGAACAGTTTATGTTGAAACATTGAAAGGATTATGTGGATCTTTATCACAACTGATCAGGAGAGAGATAGCAATGAGCATGAAGTAAGTTGTCAAAGTTATCCTCAGAAACCCTTTTCTAAGTCATTCTATTATCTCTGTCAACATATGGAAATCACTTTATAATCTAAAACAATAGAATCAGATGCTTATGTTTTTGTGATGGGCCTTAATATGTTTTTCTTCCACACAGATTATTGAAGAATTACATGTGTCAGGCATTCAATGTGGCTTTGCAAGTCAGTTATATGTATATATAACACATATTGTAGTTCATTTCAGGTTGACCCTGTTTTAATTTTTGTACCAAGTGCTTAATTGCTTTGTTTTACTAGTTTCCATTCTCCACAACAGAGTAACTTTATACAATATAGGGGCCTCTCTCTTTTTAGTAGGTAAATCCTTTTGTACATTTCATGAAAGATGAAGCTGCATAGTTATTAGACTACACTTACATTTTTTAAATAAATTCTTTGCAGGTTAGTACTTTCATTGAAGCATGCCAAGAACAAATTGATATAATAAAAAATAGCATAAACAATGAAGAAGCAAACTCCAAGGGCTGGCTTGGTGTAAGAGCAGTATTAGATAATACTAATGCCGATACTATAGCGCACAAACATGGTGTGGTACGATTTTTTTTTTTCTATTTTTTACTAAATCTATTTATCTTTTATTGGAGTTGTGCTGGGTTTGGACAGATCTTCCTTTTTAAAAGTCTGGTCTCACCTGATCTAGAGGTGGCCAGTTAGATTATTTTTACCACTTTGTGAGTTCCAATTCATGTTTTCATTGATAACCTTGTCTATCTCAATTGGCTTATCTTCTCTGATTCTGAAACCCTACTTCTAACTGCCCTAGATGTTGTGGTTATAGGACCACTTGTCTTGTTTTCATTATTTCCCAAGGTTAACTTTGCCTAATGGGTAGCTGATATTTTTTCACGAGTCATCAGGGATTTTTTAATACTGATTAATAATGTTTTTTTCCTGTCATATCTGATAGATTAATTTTCTTATTATATTTTCTTGAGCTGCAGGTTTTAATTTTAAGTGAGAGACTTCATTCAGTCACAATGCAATTTGATCAGCTAAGAGCCATACGCTTCCAAGATGCCATTAATACAGCAATGCCTAGAAGAAAACTCCACCATAATGCCAATTCAAATTCTGCTGATACCTCTAAATCAAATATGTCAGAGTTTGAATGTTCAAAATGTGTATAAAGCACTCTTGAACGTTTAGACCCTAAATTACAAATTATCAATTCAAGCTTATTATCAAACAATTAATGTGCGGAATATGAACATAAGCATATAACAGAATTGATAAACAATCTAAACCAATTAAAATCACATCCACAGTAGAAATTAAAAGGTAAAGATTGAGGGAAGAGAGATGCAAACACAAGGACAACACAACGATGTGTTATCGAAAAGGAAACCGAAGCCCTCGGCGTAAAACCTCTCCGCCGTCCTCCAAGCGGTAAATAATCCACTAAAGAATGTAGTTGGAATACATGAACAGCAATAGACCCTCCAAGCCTAATCTACCCAGTGTACCTAAGCCCTCCAAGTTTCTTGTTCCAACGAGATTACACCGAACCTATTTCTTCTTTAGCTTACCGGATTCCGCTATAGCCCATAACATCAACTAATAAGAATTGGTCCTTTCCTAATTGCTTCCCAAAGCACCAAAAGGCCTTCTCACAGATATGGGTATGGTGAGAAAAGGTTTTGGTCAAGAACCTCTCAAGGATGTAACAATGGAGAGGAAGAGAGTAGAGGAATTTGAAGAGTCTCTATGTGAAGATTGGGGATGAGTCAATCTTGTTTTTCTCTAGGGTTTCTCTCTCAAAATTCTCTCTAGAAGCTCTCTACATTTCGTGGGTATAAGGGGTATTTATACTAGGGTGAGAGTGGAATGCGAAGAGACAGATTTTTCAAAACAGGGCTGGCTGGCGGCTTGGCCTCGTGACTTGACTGAGTCGCGAGTTCAACTCACGAGCTAACGATCTGGCCAATCTAGACTTTTTGTCCTATAGTGCTCCAGCTGGCATGACTGTTCATCTTCCTGCACGCTTCACTCGTGTGCTGCAGTTGGCGGCTTGCCAGTCACGAGTCACCCGCAAGTCCCAGCCGTGAGTCTCTGCTTCTTTGCACAATCTCGAGCATTTCTTCACACTCTCTCACACACTATCCTTACATGAATTTCCACCTAAATACAGGGTTATTAATTGCTAAAATACAAGCAAATTTGGCACGGAATAAAGCTAACAAAATGGTTGATTAAATTCAACCTTACAGAGTTCAAGGAGCCTGATGAATTTCAACCTGACCATCTAAGAGTCCAGCAGCAGCTTTTGGATGATGAAACACGTGCCCTTCAGGTAACCAAATTAGTGGCTCTCTGATCACATTTGTTTAAAACCACCTATAATCGTGTTTCTTCTCTTGTTCAATTCTAGGCTGAGGTCGTCCTAAAGTTAAAGCTGCTTGCCGTTGCTCATTATGCAGGTATAGTTAACTAGTCTTCTGGATGGAGTTCAAGAAACTGAAACTAAGATGGTGGAAATGTCAGCATTGAATCACCTTATGTCCACCCATGTTCTGCATCAAGCTCAACAGATAGAACTTCTGTATGATCAGGAGAGAGATGATATCTGTTTTCCGTATTTCTTGTTTATATGTTTAGCAACAATTCATACACCAAATGATATCTCTGGCTTTGTACAACTAATTCCCTTGTGAAATTGCTCGAAATGGGTGGGTCTCTTCAGTTAGCATTTGTTTCAGATGGTAACTCGAATACTTTATCATAGTAGTTGTGGGCGAGCTTCAACATTGCTTTAAATTGAGGAAACATATGCACTCTGCATTCAAAATTCCAGAGCTGCAGTGCTAAATGGGTGAAGGCTGCTGGTCTGGTTGACCTGTTAGCCTGATCTGTTGTAGTTAATAATAGGATATATTTTGGGGGGGTGGTTTAGAAGCTGACATATGATGGGGTCAAGAAGTGCAAGCTTTATAAACCATGGGTATGTCACTAGGGAAGTACGAGCTCATAGGTGTAATTTGTTTCTCCCTTCTGTTTTCTATGCTTTAATTATCGTTGTCTAATCTCTAACATCATCAATCAGACATTTGGGGAAGCATATTTTACATCTTTAAATTGTGTTACAGTTAGATTGAACATGACTCTAGATGCATCCAAACACTACATTTAGAGCTGAATCCTTGGGTGAAAAAGTGATGCAATACATTAACTGAACATGAAGCAAAAGCATTTCCTTCACTCTTTTATTTGTAATCACCAAAATGTGTCGTGTACTGTTTTCTTGTCTACTTATTGTTGGGATTATTCTAGACACTGGAGTTAAATATAACTTACACCTATTCTCTTATTTGTTCCTTTTTCTTCCCATCTTTTCTTGTGTTTATTTTACAGGCAGTTGAAGCTACAAAGAATGTGGAGCTTGGTAAAGGGTAGAAAGCAAACTACTGACAATATATATCGACCTTTTTTTTTTTTTTTTTTTGGTCACTATAAATTAGATAAAGGTTTAAAAATATGAAGTGAAACACAATTTATTTCACAACTTTTTTAATAAAAAAAATATGATATAATTTGAATTTATGTCAGATTTATAGGTTCAAATACTATCATTTAATAAAAAAATAAAAAATAAAAAATAAAAATAAAAATAAAAAACTCAAAATTTAAGTTGTTGAAAGTATAGGTTCTTTTGCCACCAAGAGCTTTGTAACGCAATGAATATCTCTTGGTATTTTCAACAAAGAAGTCTAAAATTCAAATCTTATTTTTCACGACTATTGAATTATCAATGTGTGTGTGTGTGTTATTTTGGATGGAAGAATTAAACAATTATTGAACTATAAAACTCAGCATTAATTTGAAATCACTTTTTAACATTCCTTTACCATATAAATTTATTTTTAAAAAATTATCATATTAGTTGTGAGATTTCAAATTTTGATGTGAATTGTACAGTATTTGTAATGTAAATTGCACACATCCACAATTCAAGTGAAATAGAAAACATTCTGTTTTGATAATTATTAATTAAGTTATTAATTTAGATATTGATTTGGACTATAAGGAGTGTGGAGGTCAAAAAACAACCATAGTGACAACAAAATGACTTAACACAATTAATTTATAAAAGAAATGGCAAAAATTCCACGATGGAAAAGCTAAACAGCAGATTGAAAGATAACAAGGATCAAAAAAGGCTTTTATTGATATAGGGACAGTTTTCCCAAGGTACGAGGGATAGGATTAAAAAGCTAAAAACTCTTAGACATATTCTACTATTATAGCTTTCTCTCTCTTATTCTTCTATAAATCTTTTCTCTCAATTTTTTTGAATCCCCCCATCTGTTGCACCTCCCCTCCTTTTATAGACATTTTTTCCTTCTTTCTCTCCCCAACTAGCACGTTCCCCGCTGGATTTGGGGGGTATTTGTCCCATCACTCTTCTGCTCTGCCACTCTTTCATCATGAAATTGGACTTTTGGAGGTGTTTTCATTGTTCAGGCCAGTCAATTAGCATTTAATGTAGAAGAGATTAGGTGAAAACATCTCATTAATGCAGAGGTGACTGCCCCAATGGTCCTTATCTCTTCATGGCGTTTCCCAAGGTGAGTCTGATGAAAGGTGGCATCTCGATCCACAGGAGAACTGGTCAACCGTGGTTCCTTGCATATCTGTTATCAAAAAGGCTCTACTTATTCCCATCCAACACAGGCTGGGGTTTGAAGCGTATCGGGCAGCCGTGGAGTTCGAACATTATGCCAAACCCCTAGAGGGTTATGCAAGCGGGTTATCAGAAGAGTGAGATGGGAGAAACCTAACATTGGTTGGGTCAAATTATATTCAGATGGTTCATCTAAAGGGAACCCGGGTACTGCTGGAAGTGGAGGTCTCATTAGAAATGAAAAGGGTGAATTGATTTGTGGCTATGCCAAAAAGATTGGAATTACCACCAGCTTTGTTGCGAAACTATGTGGTCTTAGGGATGGGCTAATTCAATGTCTCAACTTTAATCTTTCTTCTGTATTAATATAACTAGACGCAAAGCTATAGTTGATTTATTGGCTAACCCATGCTATTCTAATAATGTTATATCCCCTTTAGTGGATGACTGTAGGTTCCTAATGGCCCAGCTTCCCCAAGTCCAAGTCAAGCATTGCTTCCTGGAAATAAATAGATGTGCAGATGCCCTCGCACAATTAGGATCGGAGCAAAATAGTGACTTCCATTTGTTTACTTGTCCACCTGTGGACATCTTAGATCTTTTTAATTTCGACGCTAATGGGCTGTACTTAAGCAGACTGTCTTTTTTTTTTTTTTTAGAATGAAGCAGACTTTGTCTTGAACCTGTGTTTTCTCTTTAGTTTTTAATGTTATTCGATGTTTACAAAAAAAAAAAAAAAAAAGGTAATCGGCTTGGACCTCCACAGGATTCACCTCGGGGAGTTATCTTTTATTCCACAGGCCTCTTCATTCACATTCACATCTTTGAGTCGGGCCCATCTTTTTAGAAATGATCTATTGGGTCTCTAGCTCTCGGCCCGAGTTCATGTTCATCCCCACAAGGAGCATATTACAAATTAATCTCAAGGGATTTTGCAGGCTAGCACAGTGAGGGGAAAAAATATAATAAGTTAACATACGTTTGAAAGAATTCTGGAAACTAGCATCTCGAGTTTTAAAAACTCGAGATCGATGACGAAAATCAAGGCTTTCAAACTCAAGTTCTATTACTGCCGTGGAGCAATTTAGCCACATAGATCTCGAGTCTATAAGACTCGAGTTCTAAAAAGTTTACCGAGTCTTTGAGACTCAATTTTTGTCAGGGAAATTCCATTAAACTGGTTAAATCTGAAGACTCGGTTTATAAGACTTGAAGAAGAACAAACCTGAAGAAGAACAGAGGAAAAGGAAGATGATCTTGTTGGAAATATGCAGCGTTGAAGAAGAACGAAGAGACGCTGGGTGGGCAATCTGGTTGGAGAAGAACGCTGGTGGATGATCTGATCTTCAGCGACTAGGTGGACGATCTAGTCTTCAACAACGAGGAAGAACGAACAAACGCAAATAAACGCGAGGAAGAAGAAGGGAAATAAAATGGTGGAACTCGAGTCTTAAAAACTTGAGTTCCACGTGGATTTTTTTCCACGTCTGATCCTACAATTTACAAATCGAGACTTAGAAACTCGAGTTTTAAACACTCGAGATGTTAGTTTCCCAGATTGTTTTGAAACGTGTCTACTAACAAAATTGTTTGATATTCAAGGTTAATTGGAAAAAAAATTCAATTAATCACTTAATAGAGTATTGATGTTTTTACTCCAAAAAATATCATATAGTTTTGGTTAGAAAGCTATGAGTAACCCTCGTTGTCAGTTTGGGACAAGAAGTTTGTCAAAACCAAAAGGTTTGTGACAGGAAGTGGGAAGCAAGCGAGGTGGTTGAGGCGACATTGGAGAGTGAGAGCCTACGCCCAGTTTGCGTTCAGATTGATATATTTTCTTTTCTTTTTCCTTTTTTTTTGGGAACTGTATTTTAAAGGTTTAAATATAGGTTGCTTTATGCGAACCTTGTACCGCTAGTAAAACATAAGTGAAAGTTCAATGCAATAAAAAAGCATAAAGAGATAAATAATAATCTATCGCCCAATTTACAAGCTCATAAATCCTGTTTTACACAATACCATTTCAATATATATAATTGAACATTACAATTAGGTAAACAGTAAAATGTATACCAACAACCCCACTACTCCCTCCCTTCTCATGGCAACTATTGAGAAAGAATTGGAAAAGAAAAAGAATCAACTGCCAACTCCCAAGTTACAACATGAGACTGTAGGAGAGGAGCTCATTTCTATTTGTATGAGAGCAACTGATGAACTTTGAACTTTTGCTTGTCATATTTGGTGGCTGAAAATCTTCAAAGAAACTTATTGCACGCGCTAGGTAGAAAAGAGATCCAGACACATGGATGCCACTCTTTGCTTCTATTTACTGCTATGAGTAGCCAAAACAGTTCCCTCTTGGCACTGAGAAAGAATGTAGGAAAACACTTTCTGCATATGATTTACAGCTCTTGCCTGGATGTACATGGTGATTTCACTTTACATAACCTGAATTTTTTAATATCAGGCATCCCATTCCCTCCTGTCTCCATTTTCTTCTTGACCCGATACAGCATTTAGCTGCTGCTGCAACTGTTTAGTGATAACTAAATTATCAATGCAAGCTTCAAATGATGTTAATAATTAATTCCTACATAAACAATTGGACCCCCACCCTCTTTCTATCCCCTGATGGGTAAAAAATCAAAAAGACGATGCCCGTGGAGCATTCCTGAAAGGAACCTATCCAGGTGTCATGTTAATCTACTAACAATCCCATTCCTAGGTCAACAGCCAATCAGTACCAACCAAAACCAACCTATTTCTATTAGAGTGAGTTATCTTGTTTTAAAAATTCCATGCTAGGCCCATCCCAAAGTCATGGAAACAGATAATTCAAAAGCAAGACCTAAAACTAAACCCCCCCTGAGCAACTCACTTGTATGTATTTTAACTTTTCAGCAGTCAGCTCTTCACACAAATTGACCGTCCTGCAGAAATGGGGAGAAATTTAGAGAAACCTCCAAACACCGGAAAAACAAACAAAAAACAAAACAATAAAAAAAAGAGAGATCAGAAGTACTTATGATACCAACCTAAATTGAAGCTCAGAGATCTTGAGAAGAAGTAAACGTTCCCTCTCGGAAGCCGCTGTTTCAATCTGTTGAAAGAACAAATCAGAGAAACTAGGGAAGAATATCAAGCAAAGCGTTAATTGAAATATGTCAGTCCAATTGTCATCAGCACCAAGCAAAGAAACACATAGTTATTAGTCATGAAACTGTTTTATACAAACTAGATCTATTATGGAATTTAAACAAGATAATGGAGTAAGGGTTCCATAATGGTGCTCTCAAGAACCTTTTCACCAGACTCCTTCGCATTGAAAATTTTTGGCACCTAAAACTATGTGTGCCAATTCATCATATTTATCATAGAGGTGTAACAAGCCAAATAGTGAGCAAAAACATCATCCTTGTCTGATCACATACATTGGTCACATTTGATGGGATTATGCCGGTCAACACACAATCAAAGAATATAAAGTGCCAACTTTGATCCATTCATAATTGCATATGCCCTCATCTCATTTTGTTGGAACTGTGGCCACAGGATCCTCATGCAATAACAATTGGTAAGTTTGATTTTCCTACTAAATTTATTGGAGAGTAATGAAAGTACTTCATGAGGAAAAACCTTTTTTTTTTAATAAGTTACTTCATGAGAAAACTAATACGAACGGAGTGCTTTCCATGAAAACAATCAATCAATAACCACTTATCGAAAGAATAAAATATAAAAAATATAAAAAAGCAATTATTGGCATGGAGAACTTAGAATGAATTTTGGTGAAGGAAGTCTCAGAATTGTCTTTATTTTTCCGTCCAAAACTTAAAAAAACAAAAAGGCTAAGTAAGAATGCAACTACAGAAGGGAAGCCTAATCACAGAAACCTTGGCTGCATTCATAAATACATTTATACTAACTAGCAAAGCTAATAATAGGGTCTTAGTAATGCAAGGACAACCTATTCTTCAGCAAAATTTCAATGTTTCTTTTGTAAAAAGAAAATGAATTCAAACAGTTTCCAACTAGCCAGAAGCACATAGATAGATAAATATACTTACAGTTCCATTGTTCTCTGAACTACGAGGCAATGGCGGCAACTTTCCATTTTGGGTAGCTGAAAGAAAATAGGAGTGCCTTACAAATGTGTTTGATACCTATTTTCTCAATACAACTAGGTGTGCGTTTGGAACGCACGTTGAACGTGCGTTTCTGCGTTTTGCTGAAAAATGGTGGATCCCATGCACTGTTCACGGGACCCGCGAGTACGGAATTCAGCAAAAAAACCTTTAAAACTGGGTCCCACGGCACTATTCACACATTTAAAAATTATTTCGCTACAGTGTTTTCAGTTTTCAGCAATAAGCGGTATCCAAACAAATCCTAGATATAACTACCTCAAGAATCATACTCACCATCTGCTACCTCAGCTGGTTGCATGCTGTAGAGCAAATTCATGATAAGATCCTAGAACACAAGTAAAATTTTAGCAAAAGAATCTATTGAACACAGATTTAAGTTTGTCAAGGACTATTTTAATGGTCAAAATCAAACATAAAATCATAATCTCTTTTATAAGTTTGATTTCACCTGTTGCGTTGTGGTCTGCATAAAAAGATGCTGAAGGTGAGGCATGAGAAGTGAAGCAGGTAAATTACCATTGCTAAATTCCTTTGGCGACTGATTGATAGGCTGAAAACACAGAAAATTACATTATATGAATTAAAGGAAAAATAAAGACTATCATAAGGACAAATTCTATGACTAAAGTAAACCTTACAAGTATACTAGAATGTCAGACTTGATCTTCAATATAATCCGCCACTTGGGAGTCAGATATATTAAATGTAAACATGTGGATCAAGATAAAATGCTACTTAACAATTGGGCATTATTGTCCACCCGCTTACACAAACACACACACACATTAATAATTAACAAAGTACAGCACACAAGTCTGAAAATTTACAAATAGTAATATCTAATTTTCACACAACATTGCAGACACCCTCAGACGTCAAATATTGTCTTCTTTCCTCTCAAGAGAAAAAATCCCCCAAAAAGATAGTATTATTCTACCATATTAGTAAATCTTTTACGTGATTGTACTACAAATGAAGGTGGTTATTAACATAATTTATATAATTAAACTATTTGAGCAAGTCAGTATACTAACCGCTTGCTTGGAATCAAAAATCCATTCACCAACACTAGCAGACTTTCTTAATGGAGATCCCTAAAAACAACAAAACAGAACATCAGGTGAGAATTTGAAACCCATTGTAATTACTTCAACAATATTTTCAAGTGAAAATTGGCCAAATACCTGTGTAGACCGTCGTGGAACTGTACTTAATGGAATATCCTAGGGCACATCTTTAAGTTAGTGATAGTCATATAATTGGGAGGGGAAGGGGAGAGAAAGGGAGTTGCCTGGGGAAGGGAAGGGGGGGTTCATTATAAAGCCTAACCTTTACAAGATCTAAATTCTCTGATGTTACTGAAAATCTTCCTCTAATTTGCACCAGATTTGCCTTCGACTTGTCATCTAAAGAATCCCTAAACCCTATTAAGGGGGAAAAATAGTTAATGTCACAAATTCTGTGAACCTGCAGTCTATTGGTAGCAGCATCAGCAGCAGTGATGATAATGATGATATTTGATGCATATTGAATTACTTCATTACCTCCAGTAGACTTTATTGGAGCTGATAAACTGTTTGCTGAAGCTCGGTTTGGAAGCATCAATGGACCACTAAAGCTTGGTGCCCGCCGTACTTGTTGGAAAGCTTTCTCAGTAGATGGTTGAATTTCAAGCTCAGTCCTAGTAATTAACTAAACATCAGCTACTTGTCCACACCACCAGAAAAATATCCAAATGACAAGCATATGGAAAATGAAACTTTTCAAATGAAACAGAAGTTAATAATTTGGCTTCGTAGAATAAATCCAAATACATAATGACAAACCTTTCAGAGATTCGCCCTCTCTCTGATACTGAATGACTAAGCACAGCACCGGGCATAAGTGGGCCACTCTGAGTTTGGCGACTTTTCACTGTTTGAGTTTTAGTCTTGGCCTGTACCATGTCCTTTTCTGACATTGATGAAGATGCCTCAGTGCTTGAGCCATTTTTCCTCCCACCAACTTTCTCTTGGCATCCAGATTCCAGTAAATCACTTTCCACAACCTTTCCCTTTCTATTCAGGACATCAGCCTGTGGTTTTTCTTCACCACTATTTCGCCCTCTGTTCTCGGGCTGTGCTAATTCATAATTTAAATTCAATTTCCCAAAACTGGTTTGGAAATCAATTGAATCCTGCCATTGAAAGATGAGAAAATATTAATTCACTTGCTTAGAATCAAAATTTCAAAGAGAAAACAAAGATAAAATAAGATTGATATGCACTCTCAAGAAGCAGGAGAAAAATTGAACACTTGGACTGCTCTTGAAACAGAAAATTAGATGTCTGATGTGGTTTTAAAATATTACTACCTTCTCACTGACAACATATTTCATGCTTTCATCTTCTTCCCTGATCTCTGGCCCATCATCATCATCATCTCTCACCTAGAAAAAAATTACTTCAGATTAACTGACTAGTATAACCAACCAAACACTGTCCAAAAGAAGATACTGTCTCAATATGAACTAACTTGATAATTAGTAAAGATTAAAAAGAATATTTCTTACCAGTGATGCTTGCGCTTTTAAATCCTCAATATCGAAGTTCCAGGCACTAACTCCTCGCTGGTACTCACTCTGATAGCAGCAAGACAAGACATTACCACCAAAGATAAGAAAAAGAGTGAAGTAACATTTTATGTACAGATATCTCTGATCACTAAATGTAAGATATTACAAAAGCAACATTTTCCCAGTTTTTTATTTACACTAATTCTAGTCTGAGCAAAGGAACATATATGACATAAACGAGATTAATCTCTAGCCTTTGAATGATCCACAAAGAAAAAAAAAAGCTTACATATCTTCTTTGTATAATCATTATTATCAATCTGCAAAATAAGTTAGAAAACAGACCAAAGCTGGATAAAAGAGCAAATTCCAAATCAGAAATATGAGGTGTTGGCATGCATCGACCACAGGAAACCCCTCGTTTGAAAAGCCCTACACTCTAAAACAGATTGTTTTCTCTGTTTCAATATTGTTACTCCTTTTTCAACAGTTTTCTATGGATTAAGAGTCTTCAATAACCATTTAAAGAAAAATATGAAGTTTTCCTCTGATCTAATGGCTTCTCCTGGATTCAGAATTTAGGATGGACATACCCGGTCAACTACCAAATAACATACATGATTGTAACTTAGATTCTTCAGTGGTAATAAAGCGGCACACATATTCAAATAGGGGGCAGTTGTCACTGATAGTTACTTGATCATCTTAGTTGAGGTTTTCACAAATGGACAGAATATGAACAGGGGAGGGGGAAATTGTTAAAGTTCAAAAAAGCATTCTCAAGAAATGCAAACAGTTGAATATTAGAAAAAAATAATAATAAAAAAATAAAAGACAATTTGCTACATCATCATGACCACAGGTAAATCAAATTTAAGTTCAAAATAAATGGCATGAACTAAGGTTTATGACCTGTGATATAGCCTCTTGTTCTGCTGAAGGCATTTTCTTTAGAGCTAGTTGTGCTGCGTCTTTAAGCTGCAAAATTAACCAATGCCATCAGACAAGCCCACCAGGACAAGTGAAATTATGAATGTTGCATTCCAGCAGTATGATGGTTAACCTGGAGGGCTTTTACACGATTCCAAAGGGGTGGCAAATCAGCGAATAATTTCTTCACAGAAAGCTCTGGAGACTTTGCATGCTTGAAAAAGGAGTGTTTCAATAATTTCTCTGCTGTTGGCCTCTTTGCTTGATCTTTCACCAGACACATTGCAACCATTTCTTTAAAAGACTGATCACAACTGGAAATCCTCCAATTAGAATATTATTCCATAATATAAAGACATTGAAAGACGGAAACCACCAAATAGTGAAGTATATATGTCATTTTTCACTTTAGCCAGAAAGAACATGAATACCTTAGAGAATTTTTTATCTCGATCATAATCAAGCCCAGGAGGGGCATTCTGTATCGTCATCAGGAGAACCTATAGAACAATAAAGGGTCAGATATATTTTAGATGTTTCAACAAAGTGCTACCGAGTAAACCTACTTAACCTCATGCAATTCTGCAGCTACAATCTTATTGAACCCCTATAATGTAAATACCTTCATTGGAGGATATTTTGAAAATGGTGCATGACCGTGAGCCAGCTCCAGTGCCGTTATACCAAATGACCAAATATCAGCCCTGTAGAAGAATGATGCAAAAGAGAACCAAGTATATATATTATTTTCTTATTTTCTCCACAAATCAAGACATGAAATTGACTATTTATGCAAATAAGACATTCATCAACTATCAGAAGAAAGTGATTCTCTGTTTGATAAAGAGTTTAAAAAAGGAATAAAAGTAAAATACAGGAAATGCCAGTCCCTATCACAAATTTGCTAAGTTTAAAGGACCATCTATTATGGGGCCTACATTCTACACACAGACGTGTATATAAGTAGATATTAACATGTAAAGACACTGAAAGCCTGCCTTTTGTCCCAGGCCAAAAGCAACCCAATCCATGCTCAACAGACCTTGACCTAGAAAAGACTATGCCCAGTTTACCATGGCAGCTAAAGCTTTCAAACAGAATAAGTAGGTAGTGCTGAAAAATCAAATAATGGCAAATCATCAAGGCAAACAAATGCTATAACCATAAGCCAAAGTTCTAGAGCAAGTTATCAAGTTCAATCGGGGCTGTGACGAACAGAAGCAACACCTGCATGTTCCAACCCTAACCCTTACCCTCAAAGCTCCTCTATGTTTCTTTGAAATTATAAAATGGAATAAAACTCACTTGGAATTATATCCACTTCCTGGCTGCAATACCTCTGGTGCCATCCTGGAAAGCAAAGATATGTTGAAATCTCAAACACATGGATAAAAGAATAAATTATAATAACATACAGCATCAAACCAAGAAATATCCTAAAAAGAAATTGAGTCCATTGACAATATATCTTACCAGCATGGGGTCCCTACAAAAGTATTTCTTGTTCGTTGTCTTTCACCTGTATCAAACATGCAAGCTGAAACACCATAGTCGGCAAGCTTTATCACCCCATTTGTATCAAGTAGTATGTTTCCAGCCTGTGATGCAAATATCAAACTTAATTTGAAACCCTCCCAACATATCTTTAAAAAAAGAAGAGCAAATACAGACCATGTAGTGGAGGGATGTTGAAGTTCTACATTCAACTAACCTTAACATCCCTATGAATATGTCCTTGTCGATGAAGGTAGTCCAAAGCCTTCAAAGTTTCTTTTAGTATAGAACCAATAGCAGCTTCTTCAAAGCCATCCGGGTATGCTATCTTCATGAGGTGCAAACAAGAACCCTCCGCCATGAAAGGCATGACCACCCAAAGGTTTCGTCCAACAACAAACGAACAATAAGCCCTAACAACATTTGGATGATCTATCAAAATCATTGTTTGAGCCTCCCTACGTATGTCATCCTGCAAAATAACACAAAAAATTAAAATTTAACCATCATTTAAAGCAATATATAAAGAACCAACTATTTCTGATAGATTACACAATTTAAGCTTAAGTAAAGAGGCAACCAATAAAAAGTAGAAATAATTGAAAAAACAGTAAGAATACAGGAAAAAGTTCAGTTTCAAGAATATATATATATATATATATGTGTGTGTGTGTGTGTGTGTGTGTGTGTGCGTGTGTCTCTGTGTGTTTTTTTTTTTTTGGTTGGGGGGGGGGGGGGGGGTGTCAAGTTCAAGTTACATGTGTTTTAACTCTTTGTGATGTTACTTTCATTGATAGAGTATTTTGACGAATTAACATTTGGATTACATTATCTCCTTCTATCCTCCAATACTTGCTAAATATCAAGATTATTGAAAATCAATCATTATCCCATCATAAAATGTTTAAATTTCAAGATTTTGAACTTAAAAATTATACATAAAACATGAGTTTGTGAATCAAATAGCATATAACATCTTATTAAAACGAAATTTAACGTGCATATTAAGAGCAACAAAAATTGTAATTTAACAGTTGGACTTTCAAAATATTGATCCTATAAAAAGTTATGGAGTGACTTAACATCGCAAAGAGTTACATTAGGTGTAACATGGAGTGTATATATACAATTCTGATTTTTTTTTTTCCCTGCTAGGTGAAGATACTTGGGATCGAAGCCCCCAAGGATAGAATGTTTGAGATCATTTTAAGAGTTTACTTCTTGTGATAGCTTTCACCTCTTTCTTATTTTTCTTCATTGGTATTGTTTGCATTACTTTTAAGCCAACCCTGAACCCTCACTAGCATTTACAGAGAGGTTCTTTCCAAAGCTTGTCTTTTCTATTTTGAGCGCCCAATCTCAAGAAATGTTTAGATGCTATACAAACTCAATATGATTCAGCAGGCGATGCGCTGTCTTGTGCATTAGTGGCAAATTCACTCTAGGCAAGTTGTATACTGCCATGAAACTTTTGAAACCCAAAAGCACTACATTTTCCTTAGCCTTTTGCCACAAACTAACCCATCAAAAGACTCAAAACCAAACGGGCACTATCAAGAATTTGCTTGTGTGCAAAATTTTCAAATTTTAGCAACATTTATACATCAAAAATTGGCCTTTTTCTTTCTTTAAAGGCAAACACAGCTTACACAACCATATGAGAATGAACCTTTGAACTCAACCTACATGTTTTATGAGAGAGGAAATGCGATTAGGTCCAAAGACCATTGGCAATTTTCCAGAAAATTTCAAGAAGAGAGCCTTGGCCTAGTCAAAACATAATCAAACAACAACCCAAATCCTATAATCACAATTTTTTCTCTAAACTTACTCACCACCTAAACACACAGACATGTTCCTAAGTGCAATGTCCTCACATATCCAATCTCAACATCCAAAAAGTTCACTTAACGCAAGTGCAATACAGTTTCTCCAATAGCATTACAGCACATCAAGCATGCAATTTAGTTAATCAGAAAGAAGCACAAGCCGCCTCACACCAGATTCAGGCTCATCAAAACATCCCATCGTGTTCCAATTCCACTCTAGTCCAGCAGCCAAGTTCAGTGATCCAGTCGACCCAACTATGAACTCGGATAGAGCTCTTTGTTTAGTCAAGCTTTACCCACACAACTTTCTAATTTCTATCCATCCATAAGTAAGTCCCACAACACCTTTAAACCTGCGATTACCGTTCTAAGTAAAAATTTTCATCGAAACCGAATCATCTTTCCCTTCACTATTAAACAAAGATTGTGGAGACACAATCAAGATTTTGAAATGAACACAAATCAAATTTCCTCTCCAAGATTATTACCTTATTCAATACTCTACCAAAAAGTCATTAGCGAACCTAACCAAGTATTTTGAAATCACTCTTAACAAATTCCCGGCAAAATCGAAGTGTAAACTCAAATTAAACATTTCAAATGAATATTTCGCAACCCTCAGTATTTCAATCACAGAAATCAAATCCAAATCGAATCACAGTAACCAAACAAGATCTCACTTCGAATCTAATTTCACAGAAACCAAACAATAAAACCAAAAATTTCCACAAAAAAAAAAAAAAAAAAAAAAAAAACTAAAGCATACTGAGAGAGAGAGAGAGAGAGAGAGTGAGAAAGAAGGAGGCGAACCAGATTACTATTGCAGCGATCGAGATCCAAGCACTTAACCGCGACGACTTCATTGGAAGGAAGATAGATCGCTCTGTAAACCGTAGCGGTGGCACCATAACCTACTTCTTCTAGAAGCTTGTAGTCGCTAGGGTTCGCTGAGTAAATCCTCTGATTCTTAGTTTTACCTCCCATCCTTCCCAATAAAACTACTGATCGGAGAAGAAAAACCAAAACCGCTTTTTCCTCAGCTCAGCTCCATGCGAAAACCACCACTCTACACCTTGGACTCTTTGTTTCTCTCTCTAACTCTCTCTGTCGCTTTGTTCAGTGAGAAATGGAATCGTTGACCGCCATGGGAAGCGCTAGAGAGAGAGAGAAGGAAGTAGCATGGAATGGGCGAGAGAGAGTAAGAGAGAGTCGCAGAGGAGAGAGAGAGAGAGAGAAGTGCTGACGTGTCGAAGAGCGGCTGGGTTATCAGGATGCTGACACGTGGGTAAGTCGTCAGAAGAGACGGCTGGGACCCGCCTTTGCCTTGGCTCGTCCTCCCGTACCATCTAATTCCTACTTCTACTAATTTGGAAGAGAGGTTAGAGAAGCTGTATTTTTTTGGAGTTCGGTGGTGTTTCACTGCAACCGTTCTCATTTCTAGTTTCTGAAAAATCTTCTTTTGATTGGTTACTAGATCGAACGGTTTGGTGTCCTAACTTTTAGCCAAACTATTATATTATTCATTGGCCGTGAAACACTTTGAAAATCTCATTAACCAATTAGGCAATTACATGGCGGATCAAACCTCCTCGAATGGAAAATTCTATCATGTAATTATTAACACTATTTTTATCTATACTTATATTTAAGGAATTCCCCTAATTCAACTTCAATGCCTAAAAAATCTTCTCATTCCCCATCAAAAAAAAAAAAAATCTTCTCATTCTATTTAAGTGAGCAGATCTGCTCACTAATGCTTATCAAAAAAAAAAAAGTTTTCAACTAAATAAGTTAGATACATAAAATACAAAATTTTAAAACTCCACTAACCCGCGTAAGAAAACTATTTATCCTTATCATCCCAATCACAACCTCTAAGAGTAGTTACATCAACTTGTGTAAAAAAATATTGTTTGTTTTAGCATAATAACCTATTTTTCCTATTTTACACAACTACTTTTCAAAAACACTCACAACAGATTATCTATTTTACGCTTTATTTTATTTAAATAATCATTTTTCATTTTTTTGTTATTATTTCCACCTTTCTTTTCTCTCGGTCTCTCTCATCTCTTAGCTCTCTTATCTTAAATGTCCCTCCTCTCAGCTTTCTTCATTCGCTCTTATCTCAAACATCTCTTTCCTCTCAAACCCTTCTCTTTCTCTTTCAATTTAACCCACCATTGTCCTTTACCCCTCTTCCTCTATTTGACTAGGCCAAGACCTAACCTCTCTCTTTTGATATGATCGGCAATGACTCTAAGAGCTCATGGATGCATAGTGTCATAACAGAGGCTCTCCTTGACCTCTCAAACCCTTTCTCTATCCTTCTCGCATAATCACATCTACGACCTAAACGTAGGTTTTTTGGTTTTGAGATGAAATGAGTTAGAGATGAAGGTAGGAGATAACTAATTTAACTTAAGGTGGTTGATGAGTTCATGAAGTGCTACTATGATTTTAGGTTGATTATCTATTGATTTTTGGTTGTTTTTGTGTTTAAATTATAAGATGTTGGAATGGTTTATGGCGATGTTAGTGAGAGGTGCTGGATTGCGGTGGTGGGTAAACGGGTTGATTGGTTGTTGAAAAATGTACTCCCCTCTAAATCGAGGGTTTTACATGGAGTCGCCACTTATTTAATTTAAAAGGAAAAATAAGAAAACCTTCAATAAAAAAAAATACTTCTGTTGTATTAATGTATATGACAATTTATATCAAACTTTGTAACAAAAAAATTTACAATGCTTTTTTGTCCTAGATACAATCTAAGAAAAGTAAATTACATTGCTTTATTTCCTAGTTACATTATAAGAAATGTAAAATTACATGTAAAAGAGCAAAGTCTAGAACCCTTGATCTTGGTTCGGAGGCTAATTTACGAGATGGGAAGGGATTAAGCACCCATCTCGCCCGGTAAAACCGGACTCCTAGGTTAAGGTGGACAATGTCATGTCATGTCAAACAAATACAAAGAATATGTCATATAAACATGTAATTTGCAAGAATTGTAAACAAATATATATTGGGGGAATTTGACATAAAGAGAAACAAAAAATGAAACTTGTTAGATAACAATTTTAATAAAAAAAAATGAAGGTCATGGCATGTTCATCCAAGAGATCAATATAAACAAAGAATTCCTAGCCTAGACATATTCATCTAAGCATGTGAAGGAAAAATAAAGTTGTCATGTTATTTGTCATCAACATAATTGCAAAGAGAAAAAAATAAAAATAAAACCTTTAAACATGTTTGATCATCCAAGCAATTATGAAAAGAAGTAAAGAAAAATCTCTTAGATATGTTTATTTAGAGAAAATCAAAATACTTTGACATGTTTGTTCAAGCATTTAAAAAAAAAGTAAAATAACTACCTAGACATGTTCATCTAAATATTCAAGAAAAATTTGTGTTTTAACCTAGAAGTGTTCATCTAAGCATTCAAGAGAAAATTGTGTATTACCTAGAAATGTTCATCTAAGCATGTAAGAGAAAATCAATAAGACATATAGGCATGTTCATCCAAGCATAGCACAAAAAAAGTGAATAATGATTTGTAAGCATTTATTCTAGCATATATAAAAAATTAAAGAACACAATTAACTACTTACCAGCATAAATTAAAAAGTGATCAATTAAAGGGCTAGGGAGAAAGCAAAGAAGTACTAAACTACAACCAAAGTAAGAACAATGGTTGCTCAACAGCTTTTGTTTTCTGCTTTCTCACTAGCTCTCTAGAGGGAATTCGGGGTCCAGAAAATGGAAGAGGTCTTCTCTATTTATAGGGGATATGATGGCTTAGCTTTAAAGCTAAGTTATTAGCTTTCTTCTGAAGCTAAGGGAGGAGATAACCTGTTTAAATGAGCTGGAACAGATTGGTGTTGATCCCCTTTTGAATTTTGAAAGGAAGTTGAAGATGATGCTGCACCCGCTTCGTATTTTGGCTTTAACTTTCTGCTCAAAATTCCAATTGATTCAAGATTGGTGTTTTTTAAAAGGAAATTCAATTATCTACAACTTTTTCAGAAATAGAGAAAACCAATTTTTAACTTTTTCCAGGCCAAAATGCGTTTCAAATTGCTGCTGAAAATAATAACGTTTTTTGAGCATTTTTGAATTTTTTCATAGGATGTATCTGTTTCTCTATCCAATTTATTTTTCAAAAATCTTTCTTCTGAAGCAAAGGGAAAGGATAAGTCTATTAGATAGGCTTGAACAAATTTGATGCTAATCCCCATTTGAAATTTTGAAAGAAAATTGAAGATAATGCTGACTTTGTGTTATCTTCTGCACCTGTTTCGTATCTTGGCCATAACTTGCTACTCAAAACTCCAATTGATTCGGGATTGATATTTTTTGAAAGGAAATTCAATTTTATACAACTTTTATAGAAATAGAGAAAATCAAATTTCAACGTTTTCCAGGCCAAAAATGCGATTCAAGTTGCTGCTGAAGATAATGACGTTCTTGCATTTTTTGAATTTTTCCTATCTCCAAATTTTTTTCAAAAGAGCAGATAAAAAAATGAAATAAAAATGAAATCCAATCAAAAATCACACTTAATTAATTTTAAATTAATTCTTATGAGAACCAATCAAAATTAAGTGTTTAAGATAGGACGTGATCAAACCCATCGTGTAGGTGAGTCATGATCGTTGAAAATTGTTTGTATGATGACTTTTGATCAGGTGGTCTGATCAAAACCCATGACATACCATTACGATCGTTAGAGCATCAAGATTTGTTTTGTATCACAAATTTGAAGATCTACCGGTTGGTTAAATACAAGTTGTAAAATTGGGTGTCTACAGTTGTGTCTTGTTTAGAGAGAGAGAGAGAGAGAATATAAAATATTGAAATAGAAAGCTACAATTTCCATCTATACTACTATTTAAAGGGCTTTCCATGTTTAGACCGGACATTTTTTGAGTTCTAAAATACCCCTACAACTTACATTTAAGTAGGGGCAAAACTTGGAGATAATCCGGTAAAAATACATTGCCTACAAAACAAGACTACTCTCTTGTTAGTTTTCAAATTGCTTTATTCATTTATAAAAAGTGGTGGTTTTAACCAACGCTAGTGGATTTTTTTTTTGTTTTTTGTTTTTTTTTTGAGGAACACCTACGCTGGGGAATTTATGTTGGTATTTTGTCTCTGAAGAGAAGCAGAATCTGAATGTGGATGTGAAGAACCTAGCGATTTCAGGCCCTCCCTCTGTAGGTACTTCTCTTTTCCCATTTTGGTGTCCCAGAATATTACGATATATTATTTTCACGGTAGATGTATGTGCCACATTCATGAACTGAGGCAGCGTGAAATACATTTAACAATAGATGGAACGAATGGTCAATAAAATAAGAACTTTATAGAATTTCAGTGACAAAATACCATATTGTGATAATCAAGAATGTGTATTTAGTGATTGGTGGATAAGGAATGGCTGATCATACATGTTTCAGAAGGTGTTAGTTAAAACTTAAAACCTTGTGATAGCTTTTTGTGTTGAAACTTTTGTGCTGCGAGGAGCATATAATATAAAGGTATTTTTTTAGCACATTTTTGAATAATTATTAATCTTTTGTTTGGTATATTAGAGGTACATCACATGCAAAACACTCATATTCACATATGAAAAACTTATTTTACCCAAGCAAAACACTCATCACACCTTTAAGTATTTTTGTAATTGGAAAATGTAGTAATTAAGATGAATTTCTATTATATCAATATTGTAAAATAGAAAGAAGAAGCAAACCCAACCCAAAAACAAAAAGATATCAACAAAAAAAATTCAAAAGTCTTGAAACTCACACAGTAAATATAATCATAAAATTTGAGGTAGACTCCCACAAAAATTGTTAAATTCTATTGCTTTTTTTTTTCTTCCTTTGTTTGACATAATCTACAACTTCTTCTCATAGAGTACCTTTTTCTCTTTGTCAGAAGTTTGTAGTGGTTAATATTAAAAATTATCCTAATTTTTTTTGTCATAATTTTTATAACAAATGATAATGGGAAGTTGTGAGAATAACACATACATGATAACTGATAAGTAGTTTGTGAGTGTTATGCATTTGTGAGCGAAATAATTTTTTCAAAGGCTCATCTATTTTTTGGTTATAGGTTAATAATTTGCACATTTATAATCTGGGTAAAGGTTAATACTCAGAGGCTAGTTTTCAACTTACAAATTTGGTCTTTATCGTTAACTCATTAACGAAAAATGTCTATGTGGCTAACGGATTGAACAGTTGGCAACTTCAAGCTTACATGGCTTATAAAAAAATTAATATAAAACTAGCCTCTAAGCACACGCTCACACGCGTACTCAAAGGCTCTTCAATTTTTTTGGAAAAAAATTAATAATTTACATCTATTATAATTTGGGATTACTAGATTTTCCAATTACAAAAAAAGTAGAGGTGTGATGAGTATTATGTGTTTGCAGGTGAAATAATTTTTCATCACATCCCTAGATTTTTTTGTGATTGGAAAATATAGTATTCCCAAATTATAATGGATGTAAATTATTAACTTTTTTCCAAAAAAATTGAAGTGCCTCTAAGCATGCGTGCAAGCGCATGCTCAAAGGCTAGTTTATATTTACTAATTTACATGGTTAGTATAGCAACAATAGAAATTTACATATTTATAGATTAATTGGTGTGGTAGTTTTTAGGTTTTTTTTTTTTTTTAATTGTAGTTTTTATTTAAGCTTAAATGTATAAATTTGACGCATTTTTTATATTTCTCACACACACATACATAATACACACACAGAGTAATCTAAATTTAGATGACCATTTAAATTAGTAGCATTTGCTCAAACATTAAAAAAATAAAAACTATCAACACACGTAATCATGAATCCATGATCAGTTGCCAATTGCCACACTTTAGTTTTTCCTCACTTATCACGTTGTCATTTTTTTCCAACAAACACGTTTAGTATTTTTTTTTTTTCCCAAACACGTTCTTTTGATTTTTTTTTTTTTTAATCCTAACACAAACATGTTCAGTGTGTTATCTTACTTCTCTTGTTTGAATGGATTTTGAGCCCGAGCAATGTGGTAGGTGTCACATTTTGTTGCCAATTTCGGAGAAACCCGGATTTGTTAGCATTCCGATTTTTAGTTATGTCCTATTTTATCTTGTCTTTTCATAATTTATATGTATTGTTATTTGTAACCCGAAGTAGAAATTCTATGGCCACGTTTTATTACCTAAATTTACCTATAACTTTTTCTATATTTCAAAAATTTTGAAAGAGGATTTTAAACAATACTTGGGGATATAATATTCAACAAATTTTTTTCAATTTATTAAAGTAGTAAATTAAAATTAGTAGATTTTTTCTATTATAAATTAGGAGAATTTTAAAATTATCATTACTATTACTTTTTCACTTATTAATAATATTTTGTCACTTCAATAAATGAAAATGAGTACATTGACTATTAAAAAAACAATAATGATTACATTGAAGATGACTAGAAAATTCAGCATCCGCTAGTATTGACTCTAGGCAGCAAAACAAACCGAGCTCATTTATGTAAGGAAAAATGTTGTCATGTGCATGGAAAAATGAAATGCCTAGGAAAGCATTCTATAGATATGATTTCCGTGCATCAGTAAGGTACCCAATCTGTATGGAATAAATAAATGAGAGCAAGACTGGTAGACTTATAGCTTTATTAAATCATTTAGTAGAACTAAATTGCTATTGGGTCGACCATAAGGACTTGGTTTAGGTCTAGTGCATCTAGTATACTGGACCCGGTCAGATAATGACACATATTCAAAAGTGGACACATGTTCAAAAGTGGACACATGTCATCATCTTAACGGATCCAATACTACTAGACACTGGACCGAACCCTGACCCCCACCACAATATATTAGGTAATATTTAATCCAAATTATAACTTCATTTTTAATCCAAGTTAGAGCTAGACTAATAGACTTATAGCTTCATTAAATCACTCATGGACTTATAGCTTCAGTAAATCATTTTAATCTAAATTGTAATGGTCAAAATGTAACAAAAAGAGCTTATGGAATTAAATTGCTATTGGGTCTACCACAACGTGGTAATTTTTTTTGCCCAAACAATGTAAAATATGTTAATTTGATCATAAAACTAACAATTTTATTTTTATCTAAACTTTAAAAGTCAAACCTAACAATTGAAAGATTATTGACTAAATTGTGACCTAACCAAGTCAAAAGGGTTAAATTATAATTTACCCTATATTCTTTGTTCAGCCACAAAAAAGTTTCGCTGGTTATGGCCTTTGCTTAAACAACTATTATTCCTAGTCATCAAGTGACAAAACCAAATATAGACCAAGGGCCATGGCCAGGAAATTTTAATAATTAATGATGATGCTGAAAATTGTCAGTAAGTTGCACAGTCCTCACGTGCCCAAGACAACACCTGCACAACACAGAAAAAGAAGACCTTAAGAGAGTACCGGTGTGGTACCGGCCAAAGACCTTCCGAAGGTTAAGTTAGAGAACTTTCTTCACAACTCCAGAGTGCCAGAGCTAGGGAAATTATGCATACCTTGGATTGTGAGGGTTTTGGGGTTTTTATAGTAGGTAGGGTTGACATTCATTCCTTGGCATAGAGGGCTTTTCCTTGTAGGGAAGATCTTCATTATTACGTGTATCTTGCGGGATCCTTTCCTTGTAAGAATTCCCTCGATTAGGGTTAGTCGTGGAGCACAAGATGTTTCCTTATATATTCATCAAAGGTTTACTTATCATCTTCAGCTTCCTTCCATCAACTTCTTATCCTGTCTATGCATTCTAGTCGTCTTATTCAAGTGTCGCACCCGTCAACCTTGTGGTGGAACCGTCGGCTTTATGGTGTCGTTGTTTAAAAAGGCACAAGCAAGGTCATCGGGTTCGTTAGGACCGTCAGCTTTGCTTCATGTGAATGAGTTTATCAATTTTCAGAGTTATCCTTATCAATTAAATTGTATGTTTAGAGATATAAGTTTTTAATTTTGTAATGTATTTTTTTTTTCCATGAATTTCAGTACATAATAATAAATAATTTTAGAGATTTAGAAAAACGTTGAATCCCATTTAATATATGGTCGAGTAGAAATGTATCTAAAAAGACTTATTTTATATTTTTTCTTTTACTCATATTTTGTTAATATTGAATATATGACAGTTTGTGATGGATGATCACAATTCCCTCGGGCACCTCCCCGTCCAAGAGAGGAGCCAATGGACAAAGGAACCACCCCAATCCGTCATTTCCTAAATCCATTGGACGGAGGAAGGGCCACCAGCTCATAAATAATGGCAATACGTTATAGGACTGCAATAAGTCTCCTTACCGTTGGAGAGACAAAGATCCTCTCATTAACACCACCAGGAAGCGTTACAAACACCACATTTAAGCCACCATTAGAGCACCCCCAACGGCTAGGAAATGGAAGCAGGTATATCTACAAGCATCTAAGGACCTAAAGGGGTACAGAATTCTAATACAGAAACTCTAATATTCTAGTATCAAAACTCTCTTATCTCTCTCAGCTAACTGACTTAAGCATCAGAGGCTCTGTGGCTGGCACCACACCGGTGTTCCCTCTTTTTATTTGCTCTTGCAAGACTTTTGGACGACCTTGATCAGCGATCCTACTGGACGATCATCTCTACTGACGATCTTGGCATCATCAGCTTGGCGCCGTCTGTGGGGAACGACTTTCTTTCGCACCTAGGTTCGAAAGCACAGTTCCACTCAACTCACAAATCCAGATGGAATCCAACGTTAACCAAGATCCTGCAGCATTAGCTCTGCAAATTCAAACGCTGGCAGCCACCGTGGAGGAGCTTACCAGACAGAACCAAGAGATGAGGCTGCGACTGCAACAAGAAGACAATCGCTCAGGACCAACCGGGATGATGACGGAGACAGTCAGAAAAGACGACCAGGTACTCCAGAAGAGGCTAGCTCGGACCTTCTCAAAGAAATGAGAAAAGAGATGGACGAGCTGAGGAACGGGATCAAAGAGAAAACGGACCGGAGTCTGGATAGAATGGTTAGGAAGACAGATTCACCCTTCACCATGGCAGTTTTGGAATACCCAGTACCCTCAAAGTTTTGTCTACCACAGCTCAAGCCATTTGATGGACTGAAGGATCCCTTGGATCACCTCAACACTTTCAAAACAACTATAGGACTCCAGCAACCCCCTGATGAGATACAATGTCGTTCTTTCCCCACTACTCTTAAAGGAGCAGCCAGAGAGTGGTTCACTAAGCTACTAACGTTTTCCATCGACAACTTCGAGCAATTAGGCAGTTCCTTCCTCTGTCACTTCGTCTGCAGGTAACGCCCAAAGAGGCCAGCAAACCATTTGCTCACCATCAGGCAAGGAGAAAAGGAGACCTTGAGATCATATGTAACGTGTTTCACTCGAGAAATTTTGGAGGTGGACGAAGCAGATGATAAAGTGCAGCTAACAACCTCAAGGCTGGATTGAAATCCAGGGAGTTCGTGGTTTCCCTGGCGAAGAATCCCCCTAAGACGATGGCAAAAATGCTCTTGAAGACGCAGAAGTATATGAATGCTGAGGACGCCTTGGCAGCAATAGAAGGGGTAGATAAGCCCAATGAGAAGAAGAAAGAGAAGGAAGATGATTGAATAGGAAGAAAAAGAGATTGGGCAGACCACCAGAATATTGAAGGAAACAGACGGAGGGATGACAAAAACCCTCGCACAGTAAAGTTCACTCCTTTGGTCATGCCCGTTGACCAGATTTTGGCGCAGATTAAAGACGAACACTACCTCAAATGGCCTAGGCCATTACACTCATCCCCCAGCGTGCATTACAAGAGAAAATACTGCCGTTTCCACAAAGATCACGAGCATGACACAGAGGACTGTAAAGACCTGAAGGAGCAAATAGAGGAGCTTATACGAAAAGGGAAGTTGCAGAAGTTCGTGAAGAAGGGAGACTCCAGCAGATCTAGGGGTGACAACCAGGGTCAACACGATGCCCCCCAGAGGAACGAAGACCATTTGCCCGTCCGTCCACAGAGTGCCATAAGAGAGATAAAGACAATCACAAGGGGACCATCTACAAGGGGTCATTCAAGTCCCTCAGAAAGTCATACTAAAGGCAAGTGAACAGCGTTCATGGGATGCCACCTCTAAAGCAAAGGCAGACGAACCAAGATATACTATTCTCGGAAAAATATGCCAGAGGGGTGAAATAGTCTCATGACGACCCTTTGGTCATCATGCTCATGATTAAAGGATTCAATACCAGAAGGGTTTTGGTAGATAAGGGAAGCTCGGCAGATATCATTTACCTCTCTGCCTTCTAGCAGTTGAAAGTGGACTCGAAGAGACTTCGTCCATTTGAATCCCCCCTCGTCAGTTTCAGTGGAGACAAGGTGTACCCAAGGGGAATAGTAACGCTGACGGTCACGGCTGGCTCGTACCCCCTCCAGGTAACCAATAAACACAATTTCTTGATAGTGGACTCACTGTCGTCCTACAATGTCATCATAGGAAGGCCTACCTTCAATCGTTCGAAAGCAGCCACATCCACATATTGCTTGAAGGTGAAGTTCCCAACAGAACAGAGAATTGGGGAAAGAAGAGGAGATCAAGTGCTGGCGCGAAAATGTTACCAGGCAGTCTTAACATCAAAAGAAAACCATACGTGGATAATTGAGAAAAAGACACCAGAAATTGTCAAGAAATTGGAGACGGTTGAGTTGGTCGAAGAAGATCCTACAAAGACGACCCAAGTAGGGACGAGTCTGAACCCCCAGGCAAAGAAAGAAATCATCAGCTTCCTGAAAGATAACCTGGTCGTGTTCGCCTGGAGTCACGAAGATATGCTAGGCATACCAACGAACATCATTCAACACCGCCTAAACATAGATCCTGAGAAGAAGCTTGTCAGCAGAGAAGAAGAGTTTACACTCCTAAATGAAACAAAGCAGTCATAGACGAGGTGAACAAGTTGCTCACCGCTAATTTCATCAGGGAGGTCTATTATCCTAAGTGGTTGGCCAACGTTGTCATGGTAAAAAAGGCAAATGAGAAGTGGAGAATGTGAGTTGACTTCACAGACTTAAATAACGCCTACCTGAAGGACAGCTTCCCTTTGCCTAGGATTGACCAACTTGTGGACTCGACGGCCGGGCTCAAGCTCCTTTCCTTTATGGACGCCTTCTCCAAATACAACCAAATACAAATGGCAGAAGAGGATCAAGAGAAGACCGCCTTCATCACCAGCCAGAGGTTCTATTGCTACAGAGTCATGGCTTTCGGCTTGAAGAATGCGAGAGCTACGTACCAGAGATTTGGTAAACTAGATGTTCAGCAAGCAGATTGGGAGGAACGTAGAAGTATATGTGGATGATATGCTCGTTAAGAGTAAAGAAGAGGAGGACCATCTAGACGATCTCAAGGAAACGTTCAATACACTCAGGCAATATAGCATGAAGTTGAACCCCTCCAAATGTGCCTTTGGAATCTCCTCTGGAAAATTCATCGGCTTCATGGTATCATAAAGAGGAATAGAAGTAAATCCAGAAAAGGTGAAAGCTATCCTCGAAATGTCCTTCTCGAAGACAGTCAAAAAAGTGCAATCCCTCACTGGAAGGGTGGCAACCCTCAACAGGTTCATCTCCAAAGCAACAGACAAATGCCTTCCTTTCTTCAAGATCTTAAAGTAGGCTTTCGTCTGGACAAACGAGTGTGAAGCAACATTCCAGGAGTTAAAGCGTTACCTAAGCAACCCCCCACTTTTGAGTCTGTCCAAAGAGGGAGAAGATCTGTTCTTGTACTTAGCCGTGTCCACAACCGCGGTGAGTGCAGCCTTGATCAGGGAGGAAAACAAAATACAACGCCCGGTATACTACATTAGCTAGGCCTTCCAAGGAGCTGAAGCCCGATACCCGCAAATAGAGAAGATCACCTTCGCCCTAATAGTGGCATCCAGAAAGCTTCGTCCATACTTTCAGGCTAACCCGATCGTAGTAATGACAGATATGCCTATTAAGAAAGCAATGAATAAACCTGAGGCAGCTGGACGAATGGTGCAGTGGGCCATCGAGCTTAGCCAGTTCGATATAGAATATCGACCCTGAACGGCCATAAAAGCCCAAGCTCTAGCGGATTTCATAGCAGAGTTCACCTCCCCCGAACATGAAGATAACCATGAGGAAGTCTGAACGATACACACGGACGGGTCGTCAATGCAGAAGAGAGGCGGAGCAGGCGTTGTCATCACTTCCCTAGAGGGGGACATTTTGAAGTATGGAGTCCAACTTAAATTCCCCATAACCAATAACGAAGCAGAGTACGAAGCTATATTGATGGGGTTGAGGATAGCACAGGCGCTTGGAGCTAAAAACGCCTTGCTGAGAAGTGATTCACAACTCGTTATAGGGCAAGTCAAGGGGGATTTCGAAGCAAAGGAGACGAGGATGCAGAAATACCTCAAGCTGACGAACCAGTTGGTAAACAAGTTTGATCGGTAGAATTTGCTCAGGTCCTACGAGATCAAAATGCAGAAGCTGATGAAGTGGCTAGAAGAGCGTCAATAGATAATCAAGCAAAGGCGATTGATTGGAAATTGGAAGAACAGAACTCTCCCAGCATTGAGGAATTTCAAACCTTCCCAGTGCACACAAGCGCAGGATGGACTAGCCCAATCCTATCCTATCTTAAGAATGGACGATTGCCACCAAATCCTGACGAAGCCAAGCAGATCCAGAAACGGGCTGCCCGATTCACGGTGCTGAATGACGAGCTTTACAAAAGAGGTTTCTCATAAACTTATTTGATGTGTATTAAAGAAGAAGAGGCCAAGTATGTTCTAGAAGAAGTTCACGGGGGCATTTGCAGAGATCACATGAGGGCAAAGTCCCTCGCAAGAAAGATCATAAAGGCAGGCTATTTCTAGCCCACAATGCAGCAAGATGCAGCAGATTTCGTAAAGTGGTGCGACAGCTGCCAAAGGTATAGGAATGTCCAACGGGTCCTAAGAGAGAAGATGACGGCCATCAATTCCCCCTGGCCATTTGCACAGTGGGGAATTGACATCATGGGGCCTCTACCACAAGGGAAGAGGCAAGTAAAGTTCTTGCTCGTCGCTATCGACTACTTTACAAAGTGGGTGGAGGCAGAAACACTAGCCATGATCACAGAAGCAAATGTATGAAGTTTTGTATGGAAGAATATTGTGTGCAGGTTCGGGATCCCACAGACGATCATCTCGGATAATGGTTGTTAGTTCGATAGTCAAGGGTTCAGATCATTTTACTCAAGTCTTGGAATCAAGAACAAATATTCATCATCGGGACATCCTCAGGCCAATGGACAAACTGAAGTGATGAATCGAACATTGTTGAAGATCATTAAGGCCCGATTAGTGGGGGCAAAGGGAGCATGGCCCGAAGAGTTACCTAGCGTCTTATGGGCTTACAGAACTACAGCAAGAACCCCCACAGAAGAAACACCCTTCAACCTGACATATGGCACAGAAGCAGTCATCCCCGTCAAAATAGGGCTCGCTAGCCCCAAGACGGAATTTTTTGACGAACACAGCAACGATGACCAATTGAAGTTGAACCTGGATTGTTTGGATGAAGTCAGAGACCAAGCCTTTCAAAGGATGGCCAAATATCAGTGGAGGATGGTGGAGTACTACAATCAGAGAGTAAAGCTCAAAAGGTTCCACATCGGAGACCTTGTCCTACGAAAGGTGACGTCTGCAACGAAAGATCCAACACAAGGCAAGTTAGGGCCAACATGGGAAGGACCCTACAAGGTCGTCCACTATTCTTGATGAGGAAGCTATCACTTGGAAGATTTGGGCAGGAACAGGTTACCTCGTCCTTGGAATGTCAAACATCTAAAGAGGTATTACGAATAGGAACTATAGTCCAGTTGTAAGCAGTCAACATTGTCTTATACTTTTTAGTGCAAATCAAATAAATGTATTATTCAGCAACTAACACACTCTGACTATCTTTTTCACCATCTGGATGCAAAAACCCTGACCAAGTTAAAATGATAAGATTCCTTCAAAGGATGTAAATTATTTTAACTAGAAAAGACGATAAGATTCCTTAAATGGATGTACATCGTCCCAAATGAAAGACGATAAGATTCCTTAAATGGATATACATCGTCCAAACAAAAGACGATAAGATTCCCTAAATGGATGTACATCGTCCCAATAAACGACGATAAGATTCCTTAAATGGATGTACATCGTCCAAACAAAGGATGATAAGATTCCTTAAAATATTTTTCTAAGTCCTCAAGGGACAAGGCTCCTCGGAAGAACGTAAGTCTTCCTGCCCAAAACTATGATGAATAGAGCCCATGGACGAAGGAAGGTCATCCACTGGGTTAAATTTGCAAGATTCGCAATTGAGTAAAAATTTCTATTAGTCTCCAATGGACGACGAAAAGCATAAACAAAAAAGTGTATACAGAAAGTACTCGCAAGCAACATAAACACAAGAGAAATAAGCATATATATATATATATTTATATAAGAGCTGTAAATTGTTCAAAAAGCTCCAAAACAGGCAGGGCACCAAGTAGTAAATTGTTCAATAGCCCCTAAACAGGCGGGCACCCAAAATAAAAAATAAAAATAAATAAATAACAAAGGGTTTGCAGGCAGATAGAATGAAGGATGAGGGAATCAAGCTTCAGGGGCATCATTTCCAGCCTTCTCAGGCACCGGAGGATCCTCGCCAGTTGAGGAAATAGCCTGAGTAGCTTGTGCCGCCTCATCTACCTCGATCTCCTTGTCAATTGCCTTAAAATCTAGGTCCTCCAGATCTGTTCCCGGACCGTGCTTCACTAGGTACCTTCTCAACAGCTCGAACCCTTTAAAATACCAGCCAAACAAAATGGCGTTGTACTCCTCCGTGAGCTGGAAAGCATGGACGGCCTTGGCCACGACGCTCTTTATTTTCTGATTAGCTGCCACCAACTGCTTGTCCTTTTGCTTCACCAAATGCTTCTCTGCATTCAGCTCCTCGGTTAATGCTTTTATCTTTTCCTTCGATGAATTATTGACGTCCATCGCCACTATTAAATCCTTTCTCAGACCTGAGGCTTCAACTTCTAATGCCTTCACTTTGGAAATAGCCATCACGGCCTTCTCTTCAGTCGCCACGTATTGGGAAGTGATGTGCATTGCCTCCCCCAATACCCGGCATCCAAAATCACGTGGTGAACAACTGGTATACTTTGTGTTAAAAAAAAAAAAAGAAAAAAAAAGAGGAAAAAACGAAGGAAAGTTACCTGGACAAGCTTATGTACATGGCGATTCACCATCTCATGAGAGGGAATGCCAGAGATTTCTTTCAGCTCCTCAGACGTCACGACTTCATTAGCCCGAGCCAAGGCCATCTTAGCATCCGCCCAAACATTGGCCCCCATCTTCTCTTTGCCCTTGTCACTTGTCTTACGCTTCTTGGTACGAGGAGTTATCTCCTCAACAGACAGGGCCGGGGAAGCAATGTGTCCCTCGTCCAAGACAGGGGTGGATGAACCCTTTTCTGTCACTTCTTTCTCCTTTTCCTTTTCAACGACCCTCAACCTCCGCTGGCCAATACTGGAGAGGGGCTCGTTTTTCTTTGCCTTGATCCGAGCATAAAATTTATGATTAAATTTAGTTGTCATTTATGCGAAAAAGAAGAGAAACAACAGGAAAGTTATAAAAGAAAAAAGAGGGGAAAAGGAGAAAAGAAAAGAAAGGATAGACGACCTATTTTCGTCCAAAAGTGACTCACTTTTTTCTTCACGATGGATGGCACGAAGGACGTAATGGGAAGGCTCTGGCCTCAAACAGTGATGAGCTAAGGTCCTGGGGTCAACTAAATCGTCAAAATCATCGATGGTGCTCGCGTACTCAACAGCTACACGAACACGCTCTTCAAACCTACTCTCAAACTCTAGACGATCTTTGACTGTAAAAAAAAAAAAAAAAAAAAAAAAAAAAAAACACACACACACACACACACACAAGGTCAAAAAGGACGATCAAAGTGAAATGGTAAACCAAAAAAAAAAAAAAAAATGCAAGGCAAACGCACCAAGTTGAGGAGTCTCCCACCAACGCAGCAACTTAGGGACATCCCCCTAGAAGTCGTCAGAAAGGGTCTCCCAACCGTCACCCGACACAAAAAAGTATTTAGACTTCCAGTAACGAAAGGATGAAGGTAGATCAACGATGAGCTGAGACCTTCTATCCCAAGGAACGAGCTCGTAATAACCAAACTCTTTGGACTCCTTCAGACGATAAATATGGATGAACTCGTTTAATGTGATCATATCACCGTCAGCTATAATCGTCCAAATTACCATACAACTTATGACGATCCTCCACGAATTCGGCATAAGTTGTCCTGGGGCTATGTTTAGGTGATGTTGGAAAAATACATGTTTGTAACGCATACAAAACATACGCAGCAGAAAATTAATGGATCTACTTCATTCGCAATTGATAACATGTACTATGTAAGTTTCAGAATTTAATAACAAGAAGTGTGAAATTCAAAACAAAATATTAGAAGTACTTGGGAACACTTTTAATCTTCACTCCAATTCCATTTGATGCCTAAGAAGTGTGGTCTCTCAATCAGTTTCCAAGGAGAGAATAAGAGAGTGTCCAATACTCACATACAAACCATTTCATTCCTTATGTGATCTCTTAATGAAAACCACTATAAAAAAGGTCTTATGAAAACCTTAATGAAATTCTGTATGTTTCTCTCCTTATATATATAACTGATTATTTAATTGTGCTAGACTTTTGGGTCATTCCAATTAGGCTCTAGTATGTGGCTTGGAGTGGGACCAAAAAGGAATAAATAAGACTCTAGCTCCAATGGGCCTTGGGCTTTTCTGTCAACTCTTGACAAGTCCAAAGTTATCATTAATTATATTCAATACCACTATATGAATATAATTGCACTCTAGGCCTTATTAATAAATTATATCCCAAGACTTTATTATACATGCAATCCCTTCATTAAAATATTCGTAGTAATACAAAGTCATGAATGTAGACTGCCACTTTGAAGATTACTACATCTTAATCCTTGAGTATCCGATTTAATTCTTAATGTTATTCACCATATATTTATGAAATCCAATTTCATAAATATATACTTTAGTAACTCCTTACCAAAGTGGTTGGGCCCAACACTCTGAATAACCAAACCCATTAAACTTATCTCAAGTGAATATTTTATATCTCCGTTAAGAGATTATGAATTCCATCTTGAAAATATATATTCCATCAACATTAAATGCGGCTGCCCAACATACTGAGGTTTTGATCGTAACTTATAGATCTCACTCTTGATATATCAAAGCAACCTACACCTCATGATCAAGTCCATTATTCTCTCAAGATTTAGAGTTGATGTAAATAGAAGTCGTGAGATTTATTATTTATTTGACAGTCGTTAGGAGAATAATAAATCTTACAGTGGTCTAGTTCAATATGTCTTAACTCTTAAAACATATCAACATATCAACTAGAAGTCTCCACTTCCATGATCAAGACAAATCATCTTAGTTGATATGTTATAGTATTCGCAGATGAAATGTCCGATTTCATTACCGACTACGAACTAAAATTCTGAGTTTACAAAGAATTTGTGATTTATATCTTCTGTGACTAAATCACATAAATCACATACTATGCATCTCATGGACTAAGATAATGTCCCATTAGTACATTTATAGATAGTCTCACATAATTAAACAATTTAATTATTTATGAAATGCTAATAAATTGGATTTTTAGGACACAAACCCTAACAGGTGATGAAGGAGCTCCATTATGAATGGATTGACAGGAAACCTAAGGCCACACAGGAAGGCAACCTCGTAGAAGCAAACCTCCCCATGGGCAAAAGCACAGGATTTCCCACCTTTTTTAGGAAGACGGACCCTAGTCTCCTCGGGAAACTGGAACCTATCCCTAAATATAAGGAAGGTATCCTCCTTCAGAGAACACTCTTCCTTAAGGGCATGAAAGGACCGGGGGGAAGCAAAGATGGAGGGAAGGGAAGACGAAGGTATGGAAAGAGCTATATCCGTCTCAACCTCACCCGTACCGGCGCTAGAAGACAGGTCGGCCTCTAAGTCACTTGATCTAACTTCTGAACTCATATTTTCCCTCCTAAGAACCTCTCGCACTGACTCAAACCAACCCAGAGATTGACACAACAATGGGTATAGATCACCCAACACTAAACCTAAGCTACTATCACCTAGGGCGAAATCCCCAATTTGTGGGTAATGTCCACTAGAAAGGCCTATAAACGCACCCAAACGAGCGAAAAAGAAGGCAACTGAAGGGGAAGTGCGCCTAATATCATAATAATCCACCATTAAGGAAACAAAAAAAGAAAAGCTCTAAAAGGAAACAAAGCACAGAAAAAGGGAAGCAAGTAAAGCTTTAAAAAGAAAGAAAGAACAAGGAAAACAAAGGGGCGTTCTTGAAAAAGAAAGTGAAACTGAGAAATCAAGGAGATGAGCGCAGGAATCAGAGCAGTAAAGGCACAGAAGAAGCTGAGGACTCGGAGCAATACACATAGAAGAGACTGAGGTTTTGAAAAAGTAGTGCAGAAATAGAACACAAAGGGTTTAAAAAAGGAGCGCCTCAAAAAACGTGGGAAAACTGAAAGGTTTCGCGAAAACTAAAAGGTTTCGCCGAAACCGAGAACCCCTCAGCCAATCCTGGCGCGACACGTGGCTAGGACACACGCCACGCCGCCACTGCATAATAACTGCGAAGGGGCAGAACCCCAAGCGCCATAACCGCAAAAAAAAAAAAAAAAGGAGGGGGGCTCATCATATTCCCATGGCCGTCCCCAAATTGAACGACCTCGGAATAGGGGGGCAGCTAATGGACGATCACAATTCCCTCGAGCACCTCCCCGTCCAAGAGAGGAGCCAATGGACGAAGGAACCACCCTAATCCGTCATTTCCTAAATCCATTGGACAGAGGAAGGGCCACCAGCTCATAAATAATGGCAATACGTTACAGGACTACAATAAGTCTCCTTACCGTTGGAGAGGTGAAGATCCTCTCATTAACACCACCAAGAAGTGTTACAAACACCATATTTAAGCCACCATTAAAGCACCCCAAACAGCTAGGAAATGGAAGCAGATATATATACAAGCATCTAAGGACCTAAAGGGGTACGAAATTCTAATATAAAAACTCTGATATTCTAGTATCAAAACTCTCTTTTCTCTCTCAGCTAACTGACTTAAGCATCGGAGGCTCTGTGGCTGGCACCACACCGATGTTCCCTCTTTTTATTTGTTCTTGCAGGACTTTTGGACGACCTTGATCAGCGATCCTACTAGACGATCATCTCTACTGACGATCTTGGCATCATCAATTTGGATTTTTATATTATTTTATTTTATTTTTAAATAATAAAATTATTTGGTTTCCTTTGCCCCCAAAGTTGAAATTATTGTTCTGTCCCTATAGTTGCTTTAGTCTAATTTATCAAATTTTCAACTTTTTACAAGGGATGAAATCCTTGGCAATACAATCTGGAAACTTTGATGAAATTTTCTTGCATGTAAGTTCCTATGTAAAAGCAAAGAGCCATCCAATTTAATAGAAACTTTTTTTGGTTTTTTTAATGGAAACATTCTTAGTTGGAATCAACCTTCCTTGTTGTAAGTTGTAACTATTCAAAAAAAAAGTCCACTTACTTAAAAAAGTCCTACTTACTTGAAAAATTATACTTATGTAATAAGTATCGCATCATGAAGGGCTATGAATTTGGATAGATATTAGTCTTAGCCATGTATTGGAAAATTTTCAATTTTCTACCGTATTATTGGTGATGATATCATTGCAGTACTATAGAAATTTTGAAGATTGAAATATTTTGTGCATGCAAGTCGTGTAAAAAATTTATGTGAATCCCATATATAATTATCAGATCATGAAGGATTATGCAAGCCCATTTAGGTAATATGGTCGTTTTCTGTGTAGGCCTTAAATGTATGACACATTTGGACAAAACGTGATACAAGTAAAATAGAAACCTCAAGTCCAATAGCAATGGGTCCTGGAAAGTTTTTTTTTTTTTTTTTGGGTTGAGAAAATGGAAAGTATTTAAATTTTAAAAAAATTTATCCCTAAAATAGAAATTCTACTATAATATAATCTAAGTGTATGAGTAAAACTCCTTTCTAAAGACTTGACCCCGATCCTTACCCCCACTCCACAAGTACAAACTATCATGTCAATGATGCATAGTGGTAAATCCTCTCATATATTATATATATCATATATTCATATCCTTTAATATGAGTTGAGAGACATACAAAATTAAATATCTATTTCGATATTCTCTCTCTTTTCAAATGAAATTAAGTAATTAATACCGATAAGGGGGCAAATTAAACCACCAGTAATGATTTGTCTCTCTTTGCAAAAGCATGAAAATGATAAGATCAAATTTGATTCTCTTACGATATGGGATTGTCAATTTGTCACTCTTACTATTTACATGTTCATGTGGGGATCATTAGGGTTGCTCATAATTGTTTATTTGGTGGACATAGCTAAACTGTATTGGTCTTCTCATTGTGAGGCTTGTATCCATATAGTGATAGCAAGACAAGGATGTATAGGCTGATAGTGTCGTGCTGTCCATGATTCAATACATAAAATTAGAAATCAATTTAATACAAATGCACAAAAATATCTTGAACTCTTTAATAAGTGATCAATTCACAAATTGTAAATTTTTTTTTTAAGATACAATGACTATCTTCAAGTGAATGATTCATTCTCGACAAGATTTGTCCTTTGTCCAGCCTAAAGAGAGAGAGAGAGTAATTGATTTTACATTTTATATTTTCGAAGAAAAACAAAAAATTAAAGCATATATAGGTTCAAGATTTTGTTTGACATAGGCAATGGCTAAAACAATTTAAAATGCAAAATATGGATTATTTAGTGAGCATCTTTCTACAATGTATCATTTATTTTATCATCAAAACTCTTCAGTGAGGTGGTATGAGCTTGGATTTCTCTTCATAAATGCTTAAGTTCGAGTCTCACTAATATATAGGTAGGGTGAGCAGACCTAAGACAAGTAGACAACGCCCTCAGTCCTCTCCCCTTCAACATTTCTTGATGTTTAAAAAAAAAAAAAAAAAAAAAAAAATCTTTCTACAATGCACAAGACAAATGTATATTAGTCATACTTAGGGGCCGTTTGGTACATGTGTTTAAACACATGTTTTCAGTTTTTAAACAACATTACATGCATTTTCACACATTTTTTCACCCACGCGTATTTTTAAAAAATACAAATAACGTTACCAAACGGCCCCTTAGACCCCACAGGTAGAAAAGATAGAATCATAGAATTAGAACCACCATGAGGAAAAAAAAAAAAAAAATGCAATTCATTCGAAATAGTCAAATAGTTATATGTCTAAAGCATGCAATTAGAAAAGTTAATACGAATTGATAGGGCCATTATCAAAATTAATATAATATATATATATATATATATATATATATCTTTATCATGAGCAGTTTTTTTTTTTTTTTTTTTTTTTTTTTTAAAGTCTTATCATGAGCAGTTGAGCACAACTAAATAAAGCGAAAAAAAAGATATATATATAGTACAAAATTATTAAAAGTAGCCAAACTTTTCAATAATGAATAAATAGAATTGTTGTAACGAACTTCAATAGGTGAATGGATAAGATCGATTAGATCGAGTTGACAACTCTTAATAAAAAGATTCTATTAATAAAAAAAATAAAAAATAAAAAACTCATAAAGAAAAGATATTAGCTAAACTAAAGCAAACTATAGTTGCACAACTCTCCTTCTTCGTATTATTGTTGACAAGACGCCAGTTTAGACTTTATTTTATTCCCATGAAACTTAAGACTTTATTATAATTGTTTTGATAGGCCAGTTTAGACTTTAGATTCCATCCTTCACAATTTTTTGCCAAAATTTATCATTGGACAAACATTGCCAGATAAGATTGAGTATTAAATGCTTGATAAGTCACACAGGAAACTTTATAAAACACTCAATAGGAGAACAAAAATGACATAAAAGCAATGGTATAATAAATTAATAATATAAGGAATATATAAGTAGTAAGCTATTGCAGCCGTGAGTTTTGTGGCTTACTAGTATTGTTTGTACTTATGTCCAAATTCTTCTTTTTGTCAAAGATTTTATAGTTAAATTGACACTTCTTCAAGTATAAAGTATTTGGAAATTGAGAAAAAATGTTCGAGTTACAAGATTACCATTATATTATAATTATCTCTATAAAAAATATGTTCAAATTCTTTCTCATTTGTTGCATGCAAAAAAAAAAAAATATATATATATATATATATATATATATCCTCTCTCTCTCTCTCTACTAACTATATAAAAAGTGTCTATAGCTATTTCTACGGTAACTTTGGTTTAGTCAATTTTTGTTTCTTTGTGAGCAAGACAGTGCGTGTTGTTGCGAAAAGCCAAAAGCAATTTCACCGTAAGACCAAAACAAAACTTGATAGTTAATGCAGAGGCGTTTCACTTGTGCTGGGCCTGCTGGCCTAGGACTCTTTTTATTTTTCCTTTTTCTATTTTCCTTTTTAAACATCTATATGTAGTTGTGTAAATCATGCTTTGAGCTTATTTCCGTTTTTATTTTTTAAAATATTTATACGTGGCAATATAGTGTTTTTATTACCTACACGACAAATTGTTATAATATTTTCATAATTGATGAGGTGTCAATTCCTTATAAAACAAAATAAAATAATAAACTATCAAACCGAAACCAACCACAATTGAAAATAAAGTTCTTGGGAAAATGTTATAACATTTTTGGTGTTGTCATAATATTTTTACAATTTATAATGCGTCAATTGCATATAGATAAAAATAAATAAATAAATAAAATATGAAATGTCATATAAGGACGTTCCACAACTTAAAATAAATGTATCGTTAAAATGTGACATTTTGTTATTGTTATAATATTTTCGCAACTTCTAAGGTTTAAGTTTCTTAAAGCACTCACATCAACTCATGGAAAATGGCATAAGAGCCAAATTTTGCCCAACCAATTCCCAAAACCACTCACATCAGCTTGTGCATTTATTGTGCAAAATAAAATTAAACTATAATACTTATGCAAATATACACCAACATTGTTGTTGTGCATTTTAGATTTTATTATTTCTATGCATTTTCCGATGATGAAGAAAGAGAGTTGATGTTGGTTTTGTTGTTTTCACAATATTTTTACAACTGCTGAGATGTGAATAGCTTATAAATCAAAATAAAATAAAATAAAACAACAAAATATCATACCATGAGCAATCACAACTTAAAATATTGTGAAAATGTAACATTTTGTTATTATTACAATATTTTCACAACTGCTAAGGTGTATGTTCTTTATAGGTCAAAATAAAATAAAATAAAAAATTATTAGAGATAGGACCCACCACAACTGAAAATAAACGTATTGTGAAAATTTTATGACATTTTGTTGTTGTCACAATATTTTCACAACTACTCAGGTATAAGATTTAGTAGGTTTTAATCTTCCAAACTTATAATTTTATATAATTCGATGTTTAATAAAAACTAAATAAGCTAAACGCTATAGCTAGACGCATAAAATGTAGTAATACAATAAAGAATGAAGTATGAATAAAAATATTCATCGTAGATGGTTGTAGGTATTTGATGAAGAGTTTTAATTACATATGGTCTTATTCATTGCAAAAATTCAAATATTATGACAATGTCTTAGCAAAACTTAGTTGCTTATCGTTGGAAGATGATATTTGTTATTATTCTTTTTTTTGATAACCTAATTGTTATCATTTTAAAAATATTTTTAGTAAGTGGATATTGCATTTAGCAAATAGGTTTTAAGAAACTATTATTGTAAAATAGATATTCATATTTAAATAGTTACGTTAAGTTTTTTTTTTTTTTTTTTGAGAATCTGTTACTTTAAGTTTGTAGGTAATCAACATTCTTTTATGAATGATATTAGCATTATATGACATGCATTTTTTAGTACATGGTTTCATATTTCTTCAAATAGAAACTTTATCTTAAATTTCTCACCCAAGGGGCAGCACATGCTTTGCACATACCACTCGAACTAGTATATATAAAATGTAGTCACCTCAATAATATTTGACTAGACTGACGCGTGGAATGTGCTTAATGGATCATCCTAGAGCACATTTTTAGTTAGTGGTAGTCATAATCACATAATTCAAATACCATCATTATAAACCTTAACTCAAAAAGATCCAAATTCTCTTATGTTACTAAAAGTCTTTCATATTAGCCTTTGACTTGTCATAATAATCTCTAAATCCCTAGAAATAAGAAAACAACTAATGCCACAAATTTTGTGAACCCGCACTCTATTATTAGTCATAGTAGTCAGCTTAGCTATACTTGAAATTTTTTTATTTAGACCCCAAAAAATTAAGCAGTGGATTAATTAAACAAGTTATGATTTATTTCATAAACAATTATTTCAATCACAGTAATAATTCATAAATCAAAACCAATAAAAATGTAAAATGGTAAAACACACACACACACAAAGTTTGGTAACAAAATGAAAAACCAATGAACAATCTTAAAGGAAAAAACACTAGGGATCTAATCACGTAGAAAAATCATTATAAGAAACAATTACAACAGTCTACTTGTAAAACCTTTCCACAAATAGGTCTTTATTGTAATCTCAGCAATCACCCCTCAAGATGGACCTTGTCTGCAACCAAAACTTCACACAAAAACAGCCTTAACTAACTATTGAGGAACTAGTATGTGGTTTCAAGGAATAAAAAGTTTAGACACAAATAGAAACTCTAAAATGTAACAATATGTGGAGACAGATTTAAAACTTTACAGTTCAAGAAGGTTCAACTCTTAAGGTTTGTTTGGTTGGAGGGGTGGAAAAGTGAGAGGATAGAAAATTGTGAGATGATGGAAAAGTGAGAGAATAGAAAAGATTTTAATTTCTCTCCTTTTTGTTTGGTTGAGAGTGGAAAAATGGAAGGATGGAAAAAGTGAGTTTGTATAAATTTACTCATATACTCTTATTAAAAAATGATAGCCAATTAAAACAAAAAAGTGACAAACAAAAAAAATAAAAATCACCCAAATGATTAAAAAAAAAATCATGTAAAAAAAATCATGTCTAGTTAAAACAAAGAAAAAAAGAAGAAGAAGAAGAAGAAGAAGAAGAAGGAATTGGACGAATTCCCATGTGCAAAAGCGCATGGCCATTTTTGTCCATTGAGTAGCCTCATTTTCTCCTTTTAGTTTTCTCTCCAATTTGGGGAGAATACTTTTTAGTGGACTAGGGGAAAAAACACCTAGGCTCCACCATTTATTTTCCTTTCTCCCCACCCAACTAAACACACTCCAAAAAGTTTTCCTTCTTATTTACTCTTCAAAGTTTTCCATCCACCCTATTTTACCTCCAAACAAACACACCCTTAGATTTGGTCTTGTATGTTCAGAAAATAAGGAGAAATTAATGAAAGAATATAAGAACAAAGTAGGCTTAGACTTAGAGGCACGAAATGATTGTTATATTTAAGATGATATTTGCCTCCACTCGATTGAGTTTACTAAAGGGTTGCAAGCAAGTTAATTTCAGGATACAACTAAGCCAATATTCTACAAGTATCAAACTTAGAGAATCTTGTAAATTTCTATATATGGTGTGCAAATTATTTTTACAAAAATTAAATATGACTTTTTATTCATAAATAATAAAGTGATACCAATGAACACTAAAAACTCACATTTCAAAAGTCACTTGTTAAGAGACACAACCTTTAAAATGTTGTTATGATTGTTACTATTTGTTAGGAAAGTAAAGTTCAGTCTCCCTCAATTTTTTTGCAAAGTTTTGCAGATAAATGATTTCACTTCAGCAAACTCATTCTCACTAAACGTTTAAAAAATCAGATGATAAAAATTTCATTCGTCACTCAACTTACTAAAATTCACTAAACAAGCCTCCTCAATCCTTAAGCATTCTTCGCTCTTTCACTTTTTGTAGGTGCAAACACAATAATAATGGAAATAACACAATGAGAAACTGAATAACACTTCTGAATATTATTAATTCAATGAGAAAAATTACACAACACTGTTTGGACTGAGGCGCGGCACTCGCTCTCTTTAAGGAGATTCAAGTCCTTGGTTAGCTAAACTTTGTAACCGGTGCAGACCTTCTCTGACTTGTCTCCCCTAGGATACAACAGCCCAACAAGTGTTGTATGGCTAGAACAACCTTTGCACAAAGTGTTCAAGCCTAAAGCTCCATCAGAAAGAACACCCTTCTTTACCAAGAACCTCTCTATTTTTTGTGTGTATATTGTATATTGCAGTAACTTGGATTGTGTATGAATGAGTCTATTTATAGGCTCAATGGGCCTCACGAAATTACTACCCAAATTAATCTGATTAATTAGGTCCATTATTCTAATGTAGTGGGTGTTACAAGATTAATTGTTGGATATTAATCTGATGGGCTGGAGTTACTCAATTAATGGTGAGATAAGGAGTTTCTGAAGAATGAAAAGGCCCAAACAGATAGTCCATTAAGTGCGTTAATGGCTCTTCATTGTCCATCATAAAAATGGAGTATTAACTCGGGCCATTTACTCACCAACGGATATGGTAATTACTCTGAATGAGCTGTCAAGTAGGAGGATCTAAGAGGCTAATTCATTAATCACTACAATTAAAAAGAATAAAATAGTCTCTCTCATTTTCAATGTGGGATTAAACATTTTCACTAACTCCTCATCTTTCATATTCACTCCCATATCTTTACATTTATGTTATAACATTTATTCATTTTAATTATTTAATATTAAAATGCTCCAACACTTTTAAAGTGAGATATTCTCAAATAGTACAACCTCTATATATACACAACATTGTATGGCAGTCTCTAACATTTTCTCTTTAGCAAGGGTTGGTATTTACTATTTATAGGAAAAATAAAATAAAAAGTTAGTTCTATAAGGACAAAACTTAGGTATAATACCTTAAGTGTTGTTCCTTAGGTTCCTATCTTAAGATTCAACCATGTGACTACTTAACTAAAAAATACACTTTTATTCCATGAGAAAAAATTCACATGGCAAAATTTTAAGAGGGGAATCTAAAGAACAGTACCTAAAGTCTTACCCATTCTACAATTAATTGGGTTACTATTCATGCAATCTCGCTTGAGCAAGTGTTTAACAAGAGTCTCAAGCACTTTCTATATAAATTCTTGAGCAAAAAAATTTTCGCTTCAACTACATCGATTCCTCTTAAAGTGAGAATGATTGATTGATTTAACTTGAACGAAAATTTTCAATAAACTAATGTGACATATTTTTAACCTAACTCAAATACATCAATTTCAATCCTTTTTTTACTCTATTTTTATTACATTGAATTAGCTAACATCCAAAACCTAACAAATTCCCCGTTTGAAAATTATGTGATAAAAAAATTACAGTAGAAGACTTAATTAAAATTACAAACTCAATGTAATACATGTACATCTCATAAACCACTGAACAAACTAGACCTACATTCTATTATGTGAGGCTTGAAACCTGTCTTTAATGAAACATAAACAAACATATTAAACGCAAAGGGAACAAGTATAGACAAAATATGACCAGTTTACATTAGGCTTTAAGTACATTAGACTGTAATCAAAATACATCAACTTAAGCAAATTAGCATCAAGTAAAAAAAAAATCTATACTGCTACCTGTTTTTGTTAGGAAAAGACAAAGAAGATGAAATCGCTAAGCTCTTAAACAAACAAATATGACTCCCCTTTAATAGATACCCTCTATAATTTCTCCTCCTATGAAAATTAAATTTTGATTTCAAAACACCCTTTGAAAAACAAATTTGGGGAAAAATAACTAAAAGCTATAAGAATTTACATAGAATACAAATAATCTCTTTTTTATTATTCGCATTCTTTTTTTGAAAGAGAATGGTATATTATTCGCATTCTTGACGCAATGTGATCTATTACTCATATAGATACGCATGCACTCCAACCACAAATGGTATTTAAGATTTTTTTTTCCTGAGAATCAATAATATTTAAGACTATGCATTAGATTCTCAACAAAAAAAAAAAAAGACTATGCATTATAACTCAATGATATAAAAATCTATCCATGTAAGTTGTTTTCATAAATGTCTTATGAACTCAAATGAACCTCAAAATTATATATAAATTATTATTTAAAATGCAAGGCTTTTCAACTCAATCAATAGTTTTTGAACTTGACTCTATTTTGTTTTTCAACTTTTCTCTTTAACCATAAAATTTACTTGTCTTTATATTTTTTTTTAAAGAAAATTAAGGGGCACGAATGAAGGGCAAATTAGGAATGTGTTTGGTTGGACGGAAATTGATTTCCAGAAAATATTTTCCGCATTTACTAGCATTTGTGGGGCAATGGAAAATGTTGGTCAACCGAAACTTATTTTCTAGTTGACCGTAAAATAAAAGCACATATGGCAGAAATTGGTTTACATTTTTATTTTTTGTAAAATATTTTCTGCCCCACCCAAAACTTATCCATCGAACAATTTTTGCGTTTGGTTACAAGTTTTATCTGTACATGTAGGAATATTGTGGACTTGCTTACTATAAATGTAATTGCTGGGATGAATGCCTGGTGTTTAATTTTTGTTAACTTGGCAATGGACACATCACCTGGTAAGAAGTACATAATTTACTGTGCTTGTATGCCAGTCACTGCCTATTAATAAAAATATAAAATACATTTATTATAATATATTATATATATGTGTGTGTCTTTTTAATGAAAAAACTTAACTTTGTTGCATAAAATAAAAATATTCCAAAACATAAACATTTTCTATAATTAAATATTTCATATATTATAATTCTACAAAAAATATTTCAACTTGAGTTAAATTTGATATTTGGATTGATTATATGTTTTTTTTTTCTTCTAAGATGTGATATTATATGTAATTATGAAATTATTAAAATTTTTAGTTTCATTTTTTACTATTTATAGTATAGTTAGTATGAATTTTCTATATTATATACTTTTTTTCAAGAAAAAAACTATATTCATAACATCTTTATTTCTGTATTAACAGAACACAAAGAATACCAATAAATTAAAATATAATAAAATAAATAATTAAAATAAAATAAAAAACCACCACGACCGTGTCTTCACACTATCAATTTATAATAGAGTAAATTTTATGTTGATCATCAACTTATTGTACAATTCTCCTCTTTTTTTAAGGTTTGAACTGGCTGTGAATAAATATATGACATTAAGCACAAACACATGGATTTCTTTTACGTAATCTTGACAATACATAGAAGATGAGATCTTCAATCACGACATGTATATGAAGTTGATAGCTCAATAAAGTGGCCAACAAATGCATCTTCGTCTTTCAGTAATCCCTTTCTTGCATATTCTTCTCTATTTTTTCTATACTCTTGTAATTTCTAAAAGATATGTACAACTTTGTAGGAAGAAAGTCAAGAAGCTATGACATTTGATAAGGCAACGGACCAACGGTTCCATTTGTACTTTTATTTATTTATTTATTTATGATGACTTTATAGTGAGCACCTAGGTAGGTTTTGAAGGCCACTGTGCAGCTATGAGAGACCTGAACTGGGTTATGCCTGGTATTTCAGGTGGCCACTTCAGCAACCATGGATATGCCCTACAATTGGTGTTGAGTATCTGCTTGCCTAAAGAAAAATGTTTCTCATTCTCATTTATTTAATAACTAGCTGCTTTTCTATGTTGTTTGAGAGTTGGCATAAGATGTTGTGAAATTTTAAAGTACTTGCAAGTGTATAAACCGTACCGAACTATAGTTTGACAAGAATGAGGTCGAACCCACAAGGACTTGAATGAACGTAGGAAAATTAATCAAACCTTAACCAAATTAATCCTAATCTAGTTTAATAAAAATTGGTTGTTTGCAATTAAATATACTAAGCAAATAATTAAAATAAACAATGATATAATGTAAAGAAGTAAAGAGATGTAAACAATCTAGAGAAAGGAATTAAGGTTTTGGAATCCGCCTTGTAAGTCATATCAGCATATATTTATAATCATTGATTTTTTCCAACTACTGGATGATAATCTAGAAATCAATCTTGCTATTATGGAAAATATTCTCATTAAAAACCTTCTTTTAAAAAAATCAAAAGCATGTTCTTCTTCGCTTCTTAAGTATAAAATCAAATCATCAATTGTATCTGTTGACAAACAAATCACAAGAGATATCCACTTTTATAATCAAGAAATAATGAACCAAGCATTCAATTAATTAAGATAAATCCTAAATCATGAGAAAAACATGATTGAACTCATATCTAGAATCTCATCTTAGTCAATTGATATGAAGTAAGAACAATTTAAATCATTAAAGAACAACCATTGTGGGAAAAATCAAATCACATAAACAATACTGATAATCCTTAACAAGGTTTCATCCTCAACCTTAATTATAAATCTAGCTACTCATAGTAATTGAAAGAGAACACAAAAATAAAATACTAAACATTAAACTAGACAAAATAAAATAAAACTAACTGTCATGGAAGAAAACCAAAGAGGTAGCCGCGCTCTATATGTTCAACCCCTAGCCATCCTCTTAAACAAACTAACCTAAAGCATTATATAAGAGAAGTCACTCCTAATACAATTCGGACTAGCCTTCCTTTCTATTGCTTTATTTTGCTCATTTATAATCACATAACACATGTGGCTGACCTAAGGCTTTTCCTTACAAAGACCAAAACCGAAGTGGCCCAATAGAAATTCCTTGTTTGATTCTTGTATGTCGGTGAAGTTATAGGGAATTGTTGGACTGGAGAAAGCCCACAAACATGCTAACTTCTTGTCTTTACTTTTCCTTATCTGACACCTCACGCCTTCCAGCCTTGCAAATTACAATTCTCTACAAGTTGGCTTCTTGAATCAATAAGCCCCACCTTGTAGTTTCAGCATAGTCAATTACACTTCACTTGCTTTGCTTCTTCTTCATTGTTCTTGTCTTCCACTCATTCTTGTAAGCATGCAAAGCCTTTATAACCTATAAAACAAAGATAGATTATTGTGGCGGGCGAAAAGTGAAACAGATAAATATGGTTGGGTTTTAATCCAATTACTATTCGCTCACACAATTAATTTCTAGAGATGAGATGCAATGTCAACCTTTAAGTACCCGTTATAAAACAAAAGGTGAAATTTAGAACAAAATTGACGTGTGTAGTGATTAATATTCAACTGGAAATAGCTTTAAAATGGCTAAGTGTTCGTCCTCAGGTTTAGTCTGAGGATGATGTTACAATTGGATGATTTTTCTCTCTATTTTTCTCTCCCCCACTAGACCTCCACTGATCTAAGTGCTTCTTGGCTTTATATAACTTAGCAAAGATGCATCTGGTTCTTACATTTAGAGGGTCATGATCAGACTTTCTTGATACTTGTCCCATCAAGATCTTACTAGAAGGTTTTTACACTAGAGTATTAGCTGTGGAAATACTATTCATGGTCATTTCCCCATTAATGCAGCCAGCTAAGTGGTTACAGTGCATTTAATGCAGAGGGGATGGCTGCCTTGTTCTTCCTTTTTCTTCTCTTCCTTGTTCAATACCAAGTTACTTTTGTCCCCCCTCGAATTGCACCATGCTCCCTTCATTCCTGATTCTTAGCATTCCGAGGTTAAGTAGGAGTCCTCGGCGCCCTTATCAACTGCAACAGTTCGAACTCTTTATTAGTTAAATAAGTTCTTTCTAAGGATACTTCGCAAAGTTCGCCTCCTCGGAAATGCCCTTGCTTATTTTATTAACTACTTTGGATTCTTGTCCCCCCACAATTATAATTAGTCACAAATTAATCATAAAAATGAGGTAAAATATGCAAATATGAGGGTACTTTATTGTATATATTTCATGCACATCATAAGACATAGAAAAAGGGTTCTTACACATCATGTCCATTATATCTTGCCTACACCCAACTCTGTTAAGTTCCTTGCACTACTTTCATATTTTATTTTAGAGATTTGGGCAATTCTTCAAATTACAAAAGGTTGCTCATGAATTTGGATTTCAAGTCTCTATACAGCATACAATTCAAGCTTCAAGATTTTGGATAGAGTGGTTGATAAAAGGCTTCAAACATAGATAGATATATAAAAGCACAAATGTTCTTTTTAGGTATTTGAAGCAGTTTAATAAGAAACACACGAGAGAAAAATATGGTCTCTATAGTAAAAACATTGTTGAGGTCCAAAATGTGACAAGGAGCTAGGCCATAGAAATGAGAAAGGCCTGCCCATGGAAATGGAAAAACAAGAAAGTTTGGCCCTGTTGAGGTCCAAAATGTGACAGGGAGCTAGGCCCATAGAAATGAGAAAGGCCAGCTCATGGAAATGGAAAAAGAAGAAAGTTTGGCTCTTAAAAAAAAATGAGAGTCCGGCTTACGGGAAGAGGAAGATAAGTCTTGGGCCTTAGAAAAGGAGGGAGGAAGGAGGCTTGGCCCAACAACGTGAAGAAGTTATGATACCCAAGGAAGTCCAATAAAAAGGAAGAATAAGGAACGAGTATGATCTGGGCCAGGCTGCACGGGATCCGCCAGTCTAGGGGAGTAGGTCCTCGAGGAGAGCTGGAGGATGCCAGTCAAGACGTGGACAGCTCAGGATATGGCATGCTCATTTTAAAAGAGGCACGAAAGATAAAAGAGGTCATGTCAACGTTAGTTCCCTAGGACCCAGAAGGGAGTAATAGAAATAGATGATGGTTTTGAAGTCAACACCTGTTAAAGGAACCTAGGACCTCGGGTAAAGCAAAAAGGGTGAAACAAGAAGAAAGATGGTCAGGAGCCTTTTCGACTACACCATTAACAAGAAGGAATCTGCCCCATTTTAGGGAAATGAACAAATTATGAGAAGTCAACATCAAAGTCTCAGAACTTTGAGATGTCCCTTTTAAGGCTTTGGACGAAGAATAAGGAGTTTTGACCTCATAGAAGTATTTAAATTTACTCAGAAACAATCTCCAGCAAAAGGAAAGTCAGCAGGTGGGCTTTCAGCTATCAGTCCCCAGGAGAGTGAAATAAGAGAATAAAGGGGAAAGGACCAGCCACCAATACTTTAGATAGAACATTGGTTCTGGTACCCAAAGCACCAAAGGAATGGATTGTTGATTTGAAGAATCTTCAAGCAGCACTATAAAAGGGGTGAACCCAAGCTAAGGAAGGGCATTTAGACATAAGCACTTACGATACAAAGAAACACTAGAAAAAGAGCCTTGAGCTTTTACTTGAGATAGAGTGGGAAGAGTGAGGCGTTGTAAGAGGTCCTGAAGCAAACACTTGAGGAGTCACTCGGACTTAAAGGGATTCAAATTTCACAAGTCTTGAAAGCCTAAGTAGAACTACTCAAGTCTGTGATTTTTGAACTTTATTGAGTCTTGTGGTACATCCCAACAAAGCAAGACCTAATGTACTAAAATACTCAATATAATAAAGCATAATACAACTCTGTTTGGAGGATCTTTGTCACTCTATTTGCTTTTCATTTTATTTGCTATTCCTTAATCGCTCACTCAACCAATATAATATACACACACACGTATATTTGTGTTGTGGGATTCATGTCTTATGCATAGACTGGTTTGTAAAACAGCCCAATAAGGTCTCAGTGAGCCAAGCCCAGTCCAACCAACAATCAACCATCCATCCTTGGAGGCCCAAGATCCCCTATCATTACTAGTCCTGAGGACCATCCAAAAAGGGAACCCACAAACATCAATGGCTTCAATCCTTTTTTGAAATAGAAACTAAGAGTTAGTCTCAATCTCTTAGAAGAACTAGCAAATAGATCATCAAGAGGCGTACGTACATTGTTTACAGCGTCATTTCTCTCTTCTCTCTGTTAGTTAGGTAAACAGCTAATGAGAGGAAAAACACACACATACACTCACTCTTCTCTGAAGTGCCGGTTTGGTATAAAGCTTAATTCAGTTTGTGAAAATGGATTGTTTAAAAAGTTGTATCCAAAACAAGTGAAACTAAAAAACAAAAAAAAACTACGTTTGAAAAGAGTGGAATTTATTATACACAAACTATTTTACACACATTCCCAAAAGCAATTTGGAAATCATGAGTACTTCAAGTTACAATTTCAATAACTTTTGGGAATGTGTGTAAAACAGTCTATGTACAACAAATTTAACCCACTTGAAAATGTGCGGTGTCAAACAGCTCAGTTCAACGCATAAATTGATAGAGTAATGAAGCACAGACTACCACTGTATATTTCTTAAGTTTTGCCTTGAGTCGGTTCAATTGTTACGGATACATCACTTATCATCAATCATTCTAGAATGTTTTAGATCAATATTAATATCAAACCCACGATGGTGTGGAAAATCCCATAGAGCCAATACCTTTCATCAACATTCTATGCATAGAAAGTAGATCTAATTCGTTTTTTGTAATTTTCTTTTTCATAAAACAAAAGGTAAATAAATAATTTATATTCCTTGAATGCATGGAATATAAATTATCCGAACTCAGATCACTACCCAAATGAACTTCAAAACAAACCGAACCCAAATCCATAACTTTAAAAAGAAACGAAGCCGAACCCAAACCCGAATGAACTTCAAAACGATACAAACCCAAATCAACAACTATAGAGCAAATTAACCAATGTACGTGGACTCAAATCTGATGAACTACAACATATTTAGTTCTCTCTTTTCCTTCTTCTTCCTCCTCTAGAGCATAACGAATTAGCAAAGCGAGCACGACCTGCAAACTCGAAGCTAGTTCTGGATACAAGTGGAACTTGTGCTTGCATGGCATCTCTCTAGCCTTACCGCCAATTTCAAAATCTTCCAAGTAAGCAGTTTTTATCAGACTCCTCTGCCATCATTGTCACTGTTGGCATGGCTTTCGACAACTCACTAGACTTCTCCAGCGAGTTGTAAGGGAGGTGTAGACTTATATCCAGTAGACTTTCAGTATTTAGAGAGTGTTTTGTTTGCGAAAGAGAAAAATACGGTTGTAGATTGAGACAGTCATGTGTTTTTACAGGGTAGGAGAACTACGAGGTGAAAGAAGGATTTGGAAAAGCAAAATAAATAGTTATTTTATTAACAAATATTTTACATATATAATATTGAGAATGTCTTGTTTAAGAATATTTTTATTTTTAACAAAAAAAGTTAAATTTTTTTATTAACAAAAAATTACTACTCTTTTAACAAAAGGATCGAGATAGAGAAACAGACAGAGAGTTCTGAAAAGAGAGAGATTTCATTGTCAAACTATTTTCCGCCACCGTTAAAGTGGCCTCTCGTTACTGTCAGATTGACGAAATCTCTAAAGATAGATTTTTGTTTTCGGGTAAATATAATGCATGAAAATTTTTATTTAGGTTTTTGTGTTAGATTTATTTGGGTTGGATTGACTATGTTTTGCATGTTTATGCTATATTTGGTTTTGTTTTGGGTAGTTGGGTTAAATTGGTTTTGGGTATACTTTCTTTAAAATTCATGTTATGCTTCATTGGAATTGTAATTTGTTAATCTTTTCCTCTCCTTGAGCAACACTAAATATAAGTTCATGAAACTCCTGTCAGTTCGTGAAATTCACGTGTATATTCAGATCTTTGTGGGTGTTTCTTTTATCTTTAATTAGTCAAGTTCCCACATGATGTACAATGCACTTGTTATTAGTTTTCTCCAATATTCCAATAATTTTCTGGCAAAAATTTGTAATCTTTAGTATTTTATTTCATAGACAAATCAAAATACAATAAGAGTGTGATTTTAACATACTATATGTATTTAAAATTTTAAAAATTGTATGATATAGTGATTGATAAATAGGCATGTTTTACGCCCACTCAAGAATGCAAATATTGTTTTGATAAAATAAAAATGCAAATATTCGTCAATCATTGTCTTTAACATTTTGATTTTGTGTTCTTTTTTTTTTCGCCTTTTGTTCTATTTTATTTCAACTAAAAGTAGCTAAAATTTGAGCAAGAATATCATATTTCAAATTAATTGTTTCTCAAATAAATATTAGAAAAAATAATATCGAAATTTCATTGTACTTAAATAATTAAGTTTTTTGATTTTCTAAATTCTTATAGGATTTTTTCTTTAGTAATAGCTTGGATTCATGAGGATATTAAGCTTATATATATATATGATATTTTTGATATTATATCCTCTGAGAGCATACCTTTACAAGTAATTATCCTACTTTACCTTTTACTAGTGTTGCAAAAGATAATGAGGAGGCCTTTATTTGGCTAGAAAAATGCCTCCCTCTTATCTTTTCCATTGTATAAATTGATTCTAAATAAATAAAGTCTGCTATTGTTTCTACTAAAAAAATAATAATAATAATAATAATTAATGCATCATTTAAAATAATTATTATAACAAAATATGTATTTATCCTATTAGTAATCTTTTTAATTACATAAAGTAAATACTACAATGTTGGTTCAAATATATTATGTAGGGTCACGTTTTGCAACCCAAGCCCAAGATGTATGAGAACTTGGCCCAATGAGCCCAATACAATGAATTTGTAGAGAGTGGGCTAAAGAACTAGGTATTAATGAGTTGGACAACGGCTAGTATGGATTTAGATGTTGATCAAGTAAGAGTAAAGGAAATATAACTGAATGAATTCACCGTCCAAGAATGTGTTTTATCATATAAATCAATAATAGTTGGATACGAGTACGGTTTTTGGGTGCTACAGTGTTCTGTCTCCCCCCTCCTTTTTCTTCCCCCTTTTTCATGGGAGGTCACTCCTATTATATAGCTCCTTTTGGGTCATCTTGACTCTACATTTGTTGATCATCTGAGCCCCTACTTAAGTACCTGTCCCATCAAACATCCTCTCTATTTCTCTGTGAGTTATGATAGCCAAGGTAGCACTGTTTAGAGGCCTTCTCCACATAAATACGGCCAGAAAAGTAGCTGCAGTACATTTAATGCGGTGGTGGCAGCTCTCCTTTAGACACTTTTAGGTCTTCTTCCTTCTCATATGTTTGTGAGGTACGTTCTCGTCATTCAACCTTACTGGAAGGTCGCTTTGATCATTAAGATCTGTGTTTGATCTGTTCTTAGCCAGTCCGAGGAGACTCTCCTCCTCGAAATACCTTCTCCTCCATGCTCTGCTCATAAAGTCTTTAACTTAAACCATTTTGTACTGCTTGCTTGTCTTTGGACTGCTTACCTCCTCGGACGAGACTCAAGGCCCAATATGTGATTTGGGCCCTTAACCCCACATATTACATGTCACTATAAGAAGTTAAAAAATCTAAATGGTTAAGACTATTTTTAGTGAATTCACAAATATTTACTTTTTTATGGCTTTTGTGTCAATTGCTTTCAAAGCAAATAAACATGAGTAAAAATGTCATATTCTAAATCAATTGTTATTATTCCAAAATAGCTTTTTATATAAAATTTATAAAAATAATCATAAGAATTCATTTAATATAAATAATTAATGCGCAACTATAGATATTTAATATATACATCTACTTCATTGACTAATTCAATGAACTAAATAAAGAAAATCTCAAAAAATGCACCACATGATAGAATCTCATATTCTCTCACACGAGTTCTCTACATCTTTTTTTATATAAATATATATATTTATATATATATATATTGATTGATTGATTGATTGATTTCAATTAGTATTTTCACTTATTACTGATTTATTGATGTAACTAATCACCCAACAATTCAAAATTAAAGCCTTTATTTTATTCAAAAAAAAAATTAAAGCCTTTATTGTAAAAAAAGAAAGGGAAAAAAAAATTTTGAGGGGAAAAAAAGAAAAAAAAATAATATTGATTTATTGTAATCATTAATAAAGGCATTATAATGGCATACAAAGGAAATATAGGTAATTTTTTTTATAAATTAGATGGGTGATTATCTACAATAGACATCTTGAAAGTGAAAACCACTAGGTTCATATTGAAATTGAACCCAGATGAAATGTGATGTGAGTTTTTCCCACAAGTGTTTGTTCAAATGGGTAGCCAATATTATGAACAGAAAATTGAATGATTTGATGTAATTATAAAGTCACAATTTCTGTTTATGGGAATATGAATTTCAAGGTTATGGGGGAGAGTTACTTATTTGTCACTGCCAAGTGTAAAGCTTCTTATTGTTTTTTTTTTTTTTTTTTTTTTTTTTTTTTTTTTTTTTTTATACAAGATAGAAATTCTATTCTAACTTAATCTAAATGTATATGTGTGTGAAACTCCCTCCTGAAAACTTGAACCCTGACCCTTACCCCCCCCAACACCCCACAAGCACTTATACTTGTGAAGTGACCATCGCGCCAATGGTGCGCGGTTATGACCTGGGTTTGTGATTTGGTTTTGGGTGGCATTTCCAGCGGTGAGGTTCTGATTTGTGAGGTTGTGGATGGCGGTGGTAGTGATTTTGTGTGCCATTTTTTTTTTGGCATGATGAGTTGCAATTTGTAGAGATTGTGGTGATTGAGGGTTGCGATTGTGGATGTTAGTGATGGTTGACTATTGCTATGGGCTGAATGGTGGTATTGCTGGTTTTATGGTGCTGTTTGTTTATTATTATTTTAATATATCGTATACTAAAATAGAAGATAAAATGTAAGGTGTATTGTTAAGTTATTTTTTTTAATGCGAAACAATAATCATTCATTCATGAAATAGCGATTGTCAAGGTACAAAGCTTCCATAATAGATGGTGGAAATTCTTCAAACCGTACAATTTCATCATCTATTTGTCTAGCATACCTCGCTAATAAGTGTGCAACGGAGTTGGCACTCTGCTTGACACGGCTAATAGAAAAAGCTTGTAGATTTAACACCATACAGCCTATGTCCTCATAGATATGTCCTAGCCTAGAATAGTTGGCCTTTGATAACATAATGGTCTTCGTCACATTGACATTATCCCTTTCTATTATCAGCTCTAAACTCAGCTTCCATCGCAAATTCTACGGCACATTTGCACGCCAGCACTTCAGCACTTCAGCTTCTTCACTGTCCACCACTAGAGGCCCTATTGTTGATACAGCTACCATAACTTCTCCCCTGTCGTTGCGAACTACTGCTCCAAAACCTGAGGCTTTAATCCCAGCAAACATTGTCGCATTAAAATTGAGTTTGTAGATCAAACCCGTTGGTGGGATCCATGAAGCCCGAGACTGCACCGAACCAATGGTTGGCTGGACTGACAGAAGGTTCTGAGCCTCTTTAAACTCCTGCAAAAAGTCCTCTACTCGCCTATTCAGCCGATGTGGGTCCTATAAACTTCCCCCATGCAGTACAGTATTTCATTGATTCCATATAATCCAACACTGAAATAGAAACGGCTCCAGTTCCTCCCCAGAAAGTCTGTCCAACAGGTCTTCAAGCTACTGCAAAATATCAACTTGGCTTCTCGTACGTTTCTGCAGACCGATTTTGCTACTTGCCCAAACATCTTGAGCTACTCCACATTCCTACAATATATGCAGCACCGACTCAGTATTTTGTCTACATAATCCGCATGAACTATCCTCGATGATCTTTCGGCGAGCCAAATTTTCACTTGTTGGCAAGATGTCCTGGCAAACCCTCCATCCAAATATTTTAATTTTGTTTGGTAGTCGGCACTTCCACAGTTTCTGCCACATCAAACCTCTGTCATTCCTCACCGAGCTATCCTCTAAACCACCTACCTCCTGTGATAACAATCTAACCGTATGATAGCATGATTTCACCGAGTACACTCCATTCTTATTAGGAAGCCACATTATAGCATCTGGTACTTGTCTTCTACTCAAGGGAACCCGAAGAATAGCCTCCACATCTTCCCTATGAAATTTTGCAGCAAGTACTCCACGGTCCCAATCATGCACTGTCCAATCAATGAGTTCTGAAACATGCCAATCTCCATCCTCATCCAAAGGTGGGTACAGGACCTTATTTTTTGGATAATTTGGGATCCACCTATCTTGAGTGACACGAATATTTAAGCCATCTCCTACCCTCCAGCAGCATCCTTTTTCAGAATAGGCTGGGCTGCTATCAAGCTTTTCCAAACGTAGTAGCTATTAGGCACATTAGATGCTTCCAAAAAATTACTTCTTGGAAATTAGATGATGTTAGAGATATATTAGCCCATTAGCATAGGCTCAAGCCTAATTCTACTTTGTGTGCAAGCCAAGTCTCCTACTTGTACTAGAAGTCTATTAGTCTAGGGTTTAGTTAACTATATATATACATGTTATGATTCATTGTAATACAGGATTTGTACTACACTATAATATATTATTGATGTAGCCCTTTAGGGTTTCCTCCGTGGATGTAGGCCGTTAGGCTGAATTACGTAACCCTCGTGTGTTATTGTGTTCTATACTTTATGCTTTCGCTTCCGCATCCATACTAACATATTCAATAAGGTGTATCAATGCTAATATTTAACATGGTATCAGAGCCACCTTCTTGTGGCCATGGTTTTCTGTCCTTACGGTATATTTAAGAGCAATCTTCGTCTTCCTCAGTGTTTTTTCGCTGCGTTCATCTTCTTTGGCTTCCTACTGCTGCTGTCAAAACTCTTCGGTATAGTCATACCACCGTTAGAAGTCGCATCAACACTGCAAGACCATTGCCTTCCTCAAACTACCGTCATAGAGCCAAACTTCATTCAAGGGATCTTCTCAACCTTATCAAATCTCAAGATTTCATCAAGGTTCCATCTTGAGTTTGAGAGGGGGTGTTAGAGATATATTAGCCCATTAGCATATGCTCAAGCCTAATTCTACTTTGTGTGCAAGCCAAGTCTCCTACTTGTACTAATAGTCTATTAGTCTAGGGTTTAGTCTACTATATATACACATGTTATGGTTCATTGTAACACAGGATTTGTACTACACTATAATATATTATTGATGTAGCCCTTTAGGATTTCCTCCGTGGATGTAGGCCGTTAGGCTGAACCACGTAACCCTCGTGTGTTATTGTGTTCTATACTTTATGCTTTCACTTCCACATCCATACTAGCATATTCAACATGGTGTATCAATGCTAATATTTAACAAATGCTTCCAAAAAATTACTTCTTGGAAAATACCTTGCTTTGAAGCACCTATACAGCAATGACTCAGTGTCCTGTAGCAATCTCCATCCTTGTTTCGCCAACATTGCTAGATTAAAACAACATATATCTCAAAAGCTCATACCTCCTTCTTTTTTTGGTTGAGATAGTACATGCCAAATCTTCCAGTGGATCTTCCTTTCGGTACCAACTTGTCCCCACCAAAACCTGGCACAAATAGCATTCAGATCATTGCATAATTTTACCGGTAACTGGAATACCCCCATCGTATAAGTGGGAATAGATTGAGCCACCACTTTGATGAGGACTTCTTTACCAACTCTAAACAATAGTTGCCCTTTCCATCCCTGTATTTTTTTCCAAACTTTATCCTTTAGATAAGAAAAAGTTTGATATTTTGATCTGCCAACAAGAGTAGGTAGCCCCAAATAAGTCTTAAACTGATCAACCTCCCTAATTCCCAAAGCCATCTTGATCCTTGCCCTCTGTTCACCCTCTGTATTGCTGTTGAAATAGACAGATGATTTCTCAAAATTGATGCATTGCCCCGATGAAGTTGCATATGTCTGTAGTACCTCAGTAATAGCCTGCACTTCCTCCTGATTTTCCCGGCATAATATTAATGAGTCATCAGCAAATAATAAGTGGGAAATATTAGGTGCTCTTCTGCATGTGGATACCCCATGAATCCACCCCTCCTCTTCTACCTTGGCTAATAATGATGAAAAACTCTTTGCACACAACAAGAACAAATAAGGTGATAAAGGGTCTCCTTGGCGGATCCCCCTAGAAGGCCAGATATTACCATAAGCTTTTCCATTAATGCATACTGAAAATGTAGGAGATGTCACACAACTCATGATTCTATCAATCCAAGTTTCAGGCAGCCCCAATCTAGACATAATACCCTTTAGGAAAGGCCACTCTACTCGATCATATGATTTACTGATATCCAATTTTAAAGCTAAAGGACCCCTTCTACCCGATATCCTACAATGCATGGTATGCAAAGTCTCATATGCTACTAAAACATTATCAGTAATCAGACGATCTAGAACAAATGCACCTTGGGTGGGGGATATCAACCTAGGGAGAATGAGCTTTAATCTATTGGCCAACACCTTAGAGATAATTTTATAGATGACATTACAGAGGCTGATAAGTCTATAATTAGATATCCTTTCAGGTGACTTAATTTTCAGAATAAAAACAATATGAGTATAATTAATTTCAAGTAACATAGAACCAAAATTTAGAAAATCTAACACAGCAGCAATCACATCATTACCTAATATATGCCAAAACTTTTGATAAAATAGGTCATTCATACCATCAGGTCCAGGAGCCTTTGTTGGTCCCATCTAGAACAATGCTTATTTGATTTCTTCTACATTATATTCACTGGACAATACTTCTAGCATATTCGAGGTCACTTTGTGCGAAACTGTGTTAAGTTATTAAAGTAGATAAAGTTTTTTTTTTTTTTTTTGGTTAAACAAAGAGTCTATTAAAACTAACCCGAAAAGGAACTCTCGGGCTAGCATAAATAGCTGATATAAGCCAAGATAAATTAGAATAACACACCTTAACCGTTGCATGGATTTCCTGCTCCGTGGCTGATAGCAGGATTACCTCCATGTCTTCCGTCTTCCAAAGAATCCAGAGACCTCCAGCATACTCGACTGTATCAGTAACAATGCTCCCATCAAAAGGCAGGTCTTCTATAATTTTTGCCGCCCTATCACCCCCCACCCTCGTCTCCGTTACTACCATAATTGATAGTTGATGATTGATAGCCATTTCAAATATCCTTCTTTTGAAATCTGCATTCAACGCTCCTCTACAATTCCACAGCAATATATTCATTTTCCAAACTCAAATGTTTTTGCATCTATTTTGATCATCCTACTTTGTGGATTTGATGTCGATATTCTACTTTTTGCATCTATTTTAATGATCCACTTGATGTCGTTATCCTACTTTTTGCTCCTATTTTAATCATCCCACATAGATTAAGTTCAAGCTTAACTATGTGTATATAAATACTTCAATTGGCCTGTAAGGGGAGGGCATCTAAGAGCTTATAAACACATGGTTAAACTTATACTTAATTCATGTGAGACACTAGGATCATAATATACCACCACGCTTCGCAGCCGATGTCCACAACGGCTCACTCTAGCGACATTGGCCTGATGGACATCTTGATTTGATTTCTTTGATCATTTGGCTCTCGTAGACAAAGAAAATGTCATCCAAAATAGAGTTTGTTAACAATGAAGAAGCACCTGAGGTTTTTTTTCTTTCTTTCTCCCACTCACACACACACTTCTCTGGATGAAACATGTAAGCATCTAGTGCTGGGTGCTTTTGAATTTGATATTTTAAGAAAGAGTGAGGTTGGGTTCTGAGTTTTTGACAAAAGAGCATTTTCTTTTTCTATTTGTGATTTTTTTAGTTTTACTTTCTTAAATTTTGAATTGTTGATATGCATATAAATGACTATAATTTTTTTTTATTGCGTTATTCTTTACACTTTTCAGCTTTAATTAGCTTTGGAGTATAAAAACTATCTCTTTGTTTCTTAATATTATGAATAGAAAATTAGAAATACGTACTTCAAAGGCTCTAAGAAACTATCTTTGAAACTTATTAGAGCTTTTTATGCGCTCTATAGAGCGCTTAAAAAGCTCTAATAAGTTTCAAAGGCTTTTTATGCTTTCTTGTTTTCAGTTTTATTTGCTAGCAACCGAGTTTCATGATCAATATTAATGTACTGTGCTATGCAGTTGTTATTTAATTTAAGAAAATGACACAGACCAAAGGATAAAATGCATTTGATACCCTTTAAAGTTTAGGATCTTTGTTTTTTTGTTTTTTATTTTTATTTTTTATTTATTAATAAGAATTTAGGGTCATTTCTTAACCAATCTCTTGGTTTTCAAACCTTATTTTTTACACCTTCATTTGTTACCACGATGTCAATATGTCCATAAATTAACCCCTTTGAATCAAACAATGCCCAAATCAAAGACACATTCTTCTAAGTTTACCAATTGACACTCACAAGTCACAATATGGTTTTAAATTGAACCGGCTAACTCAACTAGGAATCGATCCCTAAACCATCAGTACATACGCCAACACCAATAAAATTTGGGAATTGGATCCTTTTCCGATTCTTTGACCATTCCAATATTTACAACCATCACAGTCACTAACAAAACACTCACATGCCTAAACTCGTTTTCAAAGCCTGAATTCAAACACATGTACAAGAACCAATTTCATATTTGTTGAAGGGAAACTACAATTACTAACTATGTCCATAGGCTGCATTTTTTAAAGAAGTTTTTAAGAGCCCTTATAATTTAACAGGTATTATCTGTTTTCTTTTACAAGGAGAATGAAGGTTTGGATTCACTCTCCTTCGTTATTGGAACTATCAAATTATCAAAAAGAAATGGACAGAATTTCTCTCCAAACTCCCCTTATATCTTTTTATTAAATGTGAATTTTAACAAATCCACCATTAGATTGCATTTTATTATTATATTCTTCATGCTTGCAAAATTTCAAGAAGATTAAAGATCAATAACTATGTCATGATCAATCAAATGTTTAAATTTCAAGTTTTTATAGTCTTAAATTATATATAATATATATATATATATGTGTGTATGTTTATAAATCGAATAGTAATTTATGAACTTTGATTTGTATTTTAAAAATATAAAAAACATACAATTTAACAGTTTGACTTTTAAAACATATAATCATGTTAATTTTGTAATGAAAGTTAAAAGGAATTTTTTCCGAATTAATTTGGAAAGAAAATGTCACCAAAAAATTCAGTTAAAGTTGAGCTTGTTGCCATGTTATCCACGTGTATTCTTTTATAGTAAATTGAGACTTTGCCATTTGGGCATATTATTTTTTTATTTTTTATTTTATGGAAATTTGGGCATATTACTGACGAGGATGATGCTTTGAAAGAGATTTTGTGGGGAACTTTTGTTGATTAGTAACTGAAAATATTGTTTTTCCACTAAACTTATTTTGGTAATACGTTTTTAGATTCATTTACTGATTTAGAAAGGTTTTATTCTTTCTATCATTAGAGTCCACCTAACTTGAATGGCCAAGTTTCGGAAGCAAGTTCTTCTACTGTTGAAGTTATAGTACCCAGAAACGGACTGAATGAGGAAGTCATAAGAGCTGTGGAGGCTTCTCAAGTAAACTTAGATGCAAATACACTACAATTGGTTATCTGCCCAGCTCCCATTGATGCTGTGAATCAAGAACAATTGGTACTGCATACTGACATAGTAGGTACAGGGTACAGGAGATGCGGCACAAGCACAACCAAGGATTCGTTCTCTTAACTGGTTTTTACTTTCGGTAGTGTTCAATGTTGCTTTCTTGGCTTGTTTGATTCTCCTACTGGACAAGAAAGTTTTCAACAATATTGCACCTGCATTCATGGCCTATAAGAAGAAATTGGCTTTCTTTCAATTTGGCTTCATCATTACAGGAAGTGCAATATGCTATTTGTTGTCTGCAATCTTGATATCTGTCCTAAACAAAGCAACGGGGCGGTGGGTAGGTTTCTTGGTCAATGCGGCATATGTGCTTGCTCATGAAGCTGTGTCATAGGACAAAGGATATAATTTTGGCACCCTTGGTGTTTAGTTTCCATGGTTGTTCCTTTATCTGTTTCATGAAATTTATGACTCCACAAGATAATAAGATACAGTTGATTAAGGTGTGCACTATGGAGTTTGCTCGCTCTGCACTACGCTTCTCTTTTCATAGTAAATGGATGAGCGCTGGCTTCTTCCTTTTCACAGCTTTTATTGGATTCCTTGCCATGGTGAGTGGTTTCAATTCTATCCCTCTTTTTCTTCTTTTTATTTATGTTGCGTGGCTTATGGTTTTGTTTATTCTTTTATTCTTTTTCTTTTTTTACTTCTTTGTGAAATTAAAGTATGAAATCATTATTTTTTCGCAAGGTGAATTTTGATCTGATGAAGAACATACCTGATGCTGCGGGTGAAGTGGCTGACAATATCGCCGTCATAGTGTGAAAGAAAAGAGTGGTTTGTGTTTCTTTGTTTCATAAATATAATAGTTGTTTTTCTGGGCTTGTACTACTCTGTAAAATAGTTTGTGTAGTAAAGGCAGCCCATTCTGTTTTATAGTTGACATTACCACAAAGAACATTACCCCTTCCAATTACAAAGGAAGATCTTGAACAGGCTTTTGTTAGGTTGGGATTGCTTGTGTGAAAGATTTTGTTCGTTAGGCTACCGATTGATATGAATGGTTGAAATTCCAAGAAACCATTTTCTGCTGTGAACCTTCATTTAAAAAATCTTATTTTACCAAATAAGAAATAATTAAAATTAAATTATGTAGAAATAAAACCATATTTAACTTTCACTTGACCACAACTCTAATGTGGTTGACTATAAACGGTAAATAATCACTTTTATATAAATTCATCATTTTTTTTACGCCACTCATAGTCGATTATATCAAAATTGTGGCAAGAAATCTGTCACAAAAATTGTGTTTATAAACTTTCTCTTTTATCTTTTAATGTATGAAAAACTAAATTTCAAAGTGTATGAAGTATGAACCCTTTTTTTTTTGGTGTATGAACACTCAATATTTGTTTGCCAAACATTTTAAATTTTTTCTTTTTGCCTTTTGTCTTTAATTTTTTTTAAAAATAAATTTAACAAAACAATTTTTTTTGAAAATATCCTAACTTTTAGTTTTCTGTCACACATTTAACATAAAACTACTAAAAACTATATCTTTTCATAAACCCTAAACCCTAGAAGCTTCCACAAAGCATGGGGTACCCAAACAAACACTTATTCCACTACATTCCCCATAATAGACATTTGCACAACATTTGAGTTGATATTTGGGGTGTTATTACTTTGTTTATTGAAAAAGCTATTAGCAAGTCCATAAATCAATGAGGCCTCCTTTAAATTAGGCCCACAAGTTGCACAAATGGATAGACTTTACTTAATAAAACCCCTGGCAGTGTTACCTATAGGGGCTTAAACTCCACTCGGACTTTGAGTCCTTAGTTTGGCATTATGAATCTACAACATCTGGTATTTACCTATGATGGGCTTTAAACAAATTAATAGAATTGCCCTAACAAATGCTATGGATCCATTATGTCCATAGTAAGATGACATAATGGGCCTCTCGAGCTTGTGAGTGCCCTTTTGAAAAAGGAGGAGATGGAGACCCTATTAATCTTACCCACACATAGACAACCCTTCAACGGTGTACAACCTCAACCTTTCTCCAACGGATATAGAGTTAAATATCATTGCATTCTAAGTTCCAATATCTAGCACACAATCTTTCCTTTGTATGCTCAAAAATCTCAATGGCATCATCAATTCGACCAGCCGTCCCTAAACCCTTGATAAGGTAATTGAAAGTCAAGCAATCAAGACTAAACCCATCCACCAACATTGCTTTTCAAAACACTCTCAACTTCACTAACCCTACCTAATTTTGACCACCCACCAATAACAATATTATATGTTCATTTGGGAACAGCTTCTTTAGCATTTTGTTGAAAGTGTGCTAAAGTATACTTATACCTTGAAAATTTTGAAAAAGTGAAAAAAAGGGGAAAAAGTGTGGTTTCAAAAAACTGTACATAAAAACTAAAACCTAAAACCTAAAAGTTGAAGCTAAAGTCTAGTGTCATAACATCAAATGGTATCTTCCCTTTAACTGAATTCAAAAAGGAATTTGCAACACTGACATGGGAACGCTGACACATACATTGTAAAAGCACATTCAAACACTCTATATCACATTTCATCCCAAACTCTTCTACATTTCCAAACATTTGTATTGCCTTCGACACTTGATGAGCCCTAACAAAACTGTCCAATACAATTGAAAGAGTCTCTAAATCAAGGCTCACGCCTTCTGTCCTGATGTCATGCAATATTTCCATCACAAACTTAAAGAATTCTCTTCTTCCTAATGCTTTAGTAATCACACTGTAACTATTAATGTCCTTAGTTATCGTCGAGTTCTTAATCGCCCAATTGAAAAACATGACCATTGCTTCACCACCTAAATTCCCTTTGTTCACTACATCGGCAACAACATCAAGACTCAATTCAACACCAACATTCGTTGAAGCTTGCTCGATTGCAGTTTTACCCTTCAGTTTTTGAAGGAAAAACCCTTGTAATTTCTCTTTAGGCAATAAAAACCCATCAACTGCTCTAAATTTAGCTACTTGTTTGATGGGATTTTCAAAATATCTAAATAGGTTTGGTGCTGAAGAGCTACGAGGGGTTGGCAAAAGGTGAGAAAGCTGGTCAAGAACAAAACGTTCCTTGGGATTTATTTTGTTCTTGATGTGAATCATTGATGGCTGGTCATCTAGAGTTGAAAATGGAAATGGCAAAAATGAAGTTGGTGAAGAGAGATAGTGGGAATGGTACCTAGTTCTATTGAAGTGCTCAAGAAACCCGATAAATCGTCAGGATTGAAATGCTATGAAAAGTCCTTCGAAAGCTATGACAGTCCAAGAACAAGGGAGGCATATGTTATGAAGAAAAAATGCACAAAATTTTGCAATTTAGAGCCCGTTTGGTCATGGAGTTCAAAAATTGTTGTTTAAAATGATGTGAAAACTGTGGTTTAAAAAGTGTTGTTGAAAAACGTGTTTTTAGTGTTTATAAAACAAAAAAATGTGTTTGTGAGAAAACAGTGAACAGTTTTACTTAATGTAGAAATTAAATTCATATTTTGAAATTAAAATCTCTATATTTTACAATGCTTCTATTTAAATAAATAAAAACATAAAAAAGCTACTTATTTTTATGTTTATGTTTATTTGTCGCTAATCCCAAAAAAAAAAATTTATTGGGTACTCGAGCTTGGTGAGCTCGAGTACCCTATAAATAAAATAAACCTCATTTTATTTTTATGTTTATTTGTCAATAATCCAAAAAAAAAAAAAATTACAAGGTACTCGAGCTTGGTGAGCTCGAGTACCTTTGAAAAAAAAAAAAAAAACATTTTATTATAAAATGGTACTCGAGTCTGATATACTCGAGTATTGTGTTGCATGGTACTCGAGTTTACCATGCTTGAGTACCACATAATTTTTTTTAATTGCCTAATTTCCACCTTAGCAGTGCCACGATGGCAAAACTCCTAAGAACTCGAGTTTAAGAAACTCGAATACCATAAAAAGTGGTATTTCCCTATATAATTCTGAAAGTGTTTTTGTACAAAAAATTTCAAAAATTGGTGGTATTTGGCCATTTTGGCCCAAGGGGAAAGCTCTTAACTTCCGTATTCACATCCTTCCGCTTCTTAAAATCTAAAACTTAAAATCTACATTTTTTTTTTCTACAAAGTCAATCATTAGGACTAGAAAATAGTCAAATAAAAAAATTGAGAGATTATTTGGTACATGCACTTAAAAACTGAAAACATGTGTTTAGAAACATGTGTAAAAATACATGTGGGTGAAAAAATATGTAAAAATACGTGTAATGTTGTTTAAAAATTAAAAAACTGTGTTTGATTGGGTGTTCCAAATGGGGCTGACTCTCCAATAACCCATGGTTCTTTACAATTTAGAACAACAATTACAATTACAAATCAAAGAATTCAAAAGAACTAAACCCCTAAAAATAAATAATAATAAAAAGGATCAAAACATTTTTCTGCGTCTCAAGCTCTTAACAGAAGCTTTAGAAACCAAAAACCCCAACCCAAAACACATCACCCAAATCCCCATATCAACGGCCCATCTCACTCCTTCCACATCCATCTCGACCATACAATCTTCCGTCAAATCTCCACCGTCCGATGCACTCTCCTCCTCACCACAACAACGACAACAGCCGTCCGATTCACTCCCCTCCTCTTGCTCTTCTCTCTCCTCCGGAATCTCCTCTAACCTTGAACACTTCTTCTTCGTCCTTCTATTACTATTCTTCACTACCATCTCCACCTTCTCATTCATCGCCACGTGTCCCTCCACCGCCACGTGTACCTCCGCCTCCGTAACTCTAACCTCACTCTCTATCGCACACTTACACTCCAATTTCCACTCGCTACCCTCGCCTTTTCTGAAAATCCCCTTCAAGACCTTCTCGTCCCTCAAGTAAACTTCAAAACGCACCGCTTCGTTGGCCCGAACCCGTTCTCTGCTCCCGAATATAACCTCGTTCTCACTCCTCGTCTTCGCACTCACGACCCGGTGGAGCGTCACGAACGCGGGCGAGTCGGGTCGGATCGTCGACCCGTCCACCTCAAGCACGTTATCATTTATACGAGGAAGGTAAAGCAGAGTCAGCGACTCCGGTATTGGTTTCCGAGTATCCAGACCCGAGAACCGAACAAAGAAACCTCGGATTCGCAAACGATCTCGACTGTTGGATTGGTATCCGTGATAATAATCAGACGACCTACACATCTTCTCGCTCTTCGATTTTGAGTTTTTATTTTCTTCTGAAACGAATAAGAACAACGTTGTTAGTGTGAAGGGTTTTACTTTATATATATACACAGAGAAAGAGGCGGTGGTAGAGTTTGATTCGGAATCAGGGGGTGAGGAGCACACGGTTTTTTTTTTTGTTTTGCTTAAAATGCTGACGTGGACGAAACGACACTGTGATTATATATGAAACGACAGGGATTTTTATGATTTTTTTTTTTTTTTTTTGTCGCGTAGTGACACTTTCCTGGGGGTTTCAGTTTATAAAGAGTTTCAGCTGGCGCCGCTGACTACGTTATTTGTGGATTTTTCGGAGATATTTTTTTTAAAGAGATTTGACTGGTTGTTTGGGAGGTACACCAATTGGGCTTTGTTTGTTAGTGTTAATGGGTCGGAAGTTGCAGGGAAACAAACAGAACAAAAAGATATAAGAGAAGCACAATTATTTACTCCTTTTTATGTGCATAGTTTTTTTTTTTGGGGTAAAATATGTGCCTAGTTTCATAGTTTGAATGGCATCTCAAAAACTCTGAATGAGATATCCAAATCCAAAAGTAATTAATCGAGGCAAATTATAGCTTTTTATGGCATTAACTGATTAACCCCTTTATTACCTTTTACAATCGATAATTTGTTAAAGGTCTTGTCACTTTTGGTAAGGGTCATATAATTATCTTTCTTCCTTAGATATCTTGCAAATCTACTTTTATAGGTTTTTTTTTTTTTTGGGGGTTTCTATGTGCATTATCTTTTTTAGTTAAGGTAATATCTATCTTAATTAATAAAATTTATTGTCCATGACTCAATGTATAACATATTTAGAGTTAAATTTATCTTACTTCATGAAGGGAGAAGAATGGTATCACCGATATTTAGTTCATAAGCCATATACCTCTTATAATTAAGCTCTAATTGAGGATTCTAAAAATCTGGCTTATGAACTAAATATCAATGATACCATTCTTCTCTCTTCATGAAGTAAGATAAATTTAGTTCACCAATTATGGCCTCCTTTGGCCATCTGATTGAGGATTCTAGAAATCCGGTGACTAGTTTCCAAGCTGTTACATTTTCACATGTAAAACGTAAAGATAACAGTGTAGCTGATAAATTAGCTAAATTAGCCAGACAGACCCATGTCCCACGGATGTAGTCAGAAGACATCCATAGTGATGCTATCAATCTTGTATTGTTTGACAGAAGTTTCTGTTAATGTTTAAATAAATGGACTTCCTTCTCAAAAAAAAAAAAAAAAAATTAAGCTCTTATGCCTTCATTGTTAGAGGAGCTTCTAGGTCTAGAATTTTCTTGATCTTGTTTCTCAAAACAAACAAAAAAAAAAAATTCTTGATCTTGAGAGAAGACCATTTGTTTAAGTTAATAACCTCATTTAATTTTTAAGATAATATATTTACAGTTTTCTAATTTCTTTTTGGGTAAAAATAGTTTCTGTGCAATTTAATTTTTCAAATCAAATAATCTAAAAAATTAAAGCTGCCCCAAATATTTATAAGCTAAAAGTTTCAGGTTATTTTGATTTCAATTTAGGCAACTTATAAAAGAAGAAAAGTCAATTAGTGGAATAACAATCTATTCAGTCATTGACCTTATCATGAGCAAAGATAACAAGTCCAGCCGAATTAAACGTGTGTTTGTTTCAGCTTTTAGAAGCTGAAACGCACTTTTTGAAACCAAAAAAATAAAATGTGCATTTGGTAAGATTTTAAAAGTTGTTTTTTTTAAAGGATAACACCTCTCTAGAGCTCACCTCACGCCAGATTCCTCTCATCTCTCTGCTCTGCTATAGAACAAGCATCTCCGTGCTGCTACAATCCTCTTCGTGCTGCTGCAAGTAAAAGTCTCTATATTTTTTTTAAAAATTTTATTTATGTCTTATATTTTTTTTTTTACTCAATATTTACAACGGCTAACAACAAAATCATTTCAGATCTTTTCTCTCTCAAACATCTCTAAACTCAATCTCAATCAAAATACAAACTCAAATCACAATTTCAAAATTAATCAAACCAGGAAAAAAAAAAAAAAAAGACAAAGCAAATCTGACCCATCTGAGCTGCGATGGGGAGAAGGACAAGCAGTGGTGGGGAAGAGGACAGGCATGCGTGAACATCCGCCAGCTATCTTTGTGTGTGTAATTGTGTGAGAGTGAGAGAGAGAGAGAGAGAGCTTTTGGTACTCATTTGTTCTAGAGTAGACAGTGGTAGAAAAGAAAAGCAAAAGTAAAAGTGAAGATAGAGAGTTACGTGTGTGGAGGAGAAAAAAAGAGGAAAAATAAATAAATAAAAGAAACGTGTGGATGAAAAAAAAAATTAAAGAGATAGGGAAAAATAAAATAAAGAATAAGAAATTAAAATTGAGAAATACTACTACAATATTTTCACAATATTTTTTACAGTAAATCTTAAATGATGAGTTGTTACTAGTTAATGTTAGTGAGAAAAAATTAATTTAAGTTGTGTGTTAAAATTAAAATCCCTTATATACTTACTCAAAAATTGATTTTTGAGTAAGTATATGAAGTAATTGATTTAAGTATGAAATAAACTCTCTATATATATAGTCCTTTTTGGTAATTTACCTTTCAAACTGCCACTTTTATAAATGCTAGCCAAACACTCAGCTTTTTCAAAAAGCATTTTTTAACAGTTTTTACTAAACACTCAACTTTTACAAAAAACTTAGTTTCATATCGCACTTTTTAAAACCCCCACTTTTTCAAAAAACACAATATCAAAAAGTTGAACCAAATTCCCCCTAATAAGTGCTAGACTGCTAGTGATCTGTGGGCTGTAGAGCTGGGAGGAAACTAGGTGTTTTTTTTTTTTTTTTTTTTTTTGGACAAATAGCTAAAAATTTATGGTCGATCAATCAAGGGACTGTGCTTGGTTTCAATAAAAAAAATTTAGCCCATTACTCCAAAAAAACCCAAAGCAGTTATTGGGTCTCTGTATGGGCCCATCAGTATACACTTGTGCCTTACTTCAAAGATTGGCTGAAATGAATCATGATGGCCTCAGCAAAGAGGGTAGCGGATAACGACCCAAAACCAAAAGAGAGAGAAGAGACTCAAGAGAAATAGGATAGCGGATGATTTGAACTATCCGTGTCACTGATCATTTTTTTTTTTTTTTTTGATAGGTAGATACTATATCTATAGGGTAGGGGCTAAAGTTCTAGATCACATAAAACACAGCTGAATACATGGTAGATTGTGAGTTGTGAAAAAAAAGTTGTGGATTCATGTGAAAGTTGTGACAAAAATTATAATTTTTTATATGGTATTATAATTACTTAGGTAGGGAATGAAGATATGGGTTTTGAGACTCCACAAAAGAATGAAAGATGCCCTACTTGATTATCACTTGAGTCCCTATCCGACATTGAATATTAGATAAATATTAAAAAGAAAATTTTTAGGACCATAAATTTATTGTGTGACTAGTGAGTAGTGATTATTGGCGGTGTGTGGTTAAAAAAAAATAGTGTATTTATGTAAAAGTGACAGAGAATTAATTATAATCTGCCACATAAAATAATTGTGACAAAATGTGTGGAATAAATTGTGGTCTTAGAATTAATCTCTAAAAATAAACATTTCTTTTTTGGGTTGTTTTATATAATTTTTAAACATGAGTTTTATTTATTTATTTGTTAACATGGATGTCTATAACTCTTTGAACACCTAACCATCTAGTAACAAAGATATTTTTTTCATCACAAGTAGGTGACACTTACAATATATATAAAATACCAACAGTTGGACCAATGCATAGAATAAATGGTTAAATGATATTAATGATAACAATAACAGCAAACTGATGAGAATCATGAGAATAAAAACAATTTCTGAAAATACAAAATTGAAAACACTTATGTCTTTTCCTTCTTCTTTTTTTGGTCCTGGTAAGTAACAATCACATTTTTGGTAGGGATGCTAAGTACCTTGTTTTGTTGTGATTTGTAATTGACACAAAGGACCAATTTTGCCATATTGGTGACCTGATGGGGATATTTTAGGCATAGGTTCAATTCCCCCAAAACATCGTGCAAGAAGGTCGACACCCACATACCCGTCAGCTTCATGGAAACCCACGGTAGAGTTAGGCTGACAACATCACACGGGACGACCTCACAAGGAGACCCGATAGGCATCTCCATACGCCAACGGGAACGATAGGACGTAGTAGGTAGCTGACGGGTGTGGAGAGGCCGACAGGTCCAGCCTGGCTTAACTTGACCCCTACAGATATCTATACAAGGAAATTCCTTGTAGCTGACGTAGTGTAATTTTATTAAGGAGAGCATCCACCACCCAAAGAGGACAAAGGCAATAGAAAAATGAGGTTTTATATTTTACAAAATTCGTGTAATACATTTTTCTTATTATTTGTCCCACTTTACTCATTTCACCCCACCACCTAAAGAGGATAAAGATAATGGGAAAATGAGGTTTTTAAAATATTATTTAAACTCACATAATATTTTACAAAATTCGTATAATAAATTTTTCTTATTATTTATCTCACTTTACTTAATTATTTCACCCCACTGCCCAATGAGGATAACGTCAATGAGAAAATGAGGTTTTTTAAAATATTACTTAAGCTCACATTATATTTTACAAAATTCGCATAATACATCTTTTTTTTTTTTGGTCTTGCTTTATTCATTTCACCCCACCGCCTAAAGAGGATAAATGCAATGGAAAAATGAGGTTTTTAAAAAAAAAAAAATTTATACAAGATAGAATTTCTACTCTAGTCTAATCTAAGTGTATGTATGTGTGAAACTCCCTCCTGGAGACTTGAACCTCGGCCCTTGCCCCCACACCCCACAAGTATAAAGAGTGACCACCGCACCAAGGGTGCGCGGTAGTTTAAAATATTACTTAGGCTCACATTATATTTTACAAAATTCATGTAATACATGTTACTTATTATTTGTCTCACTTTACTCATTTTCCCCCACTGCCTAAGATGATGAAGGCAATGAAAAAATAAATTTTTTTCTTATTATGGGTTTATTTGGATACCGCTTATTGCTGAAAACTGAAAACATTGTAACAAAATAATTTTTAAATATGTAAATAGTGCTGTGGGACTCAAATTTATATTGAAATCTGTGTTTAAATGACTTTTGTAGGTACGTGAACAATGCCGTGGGCCCACATTTTTTAGCAAAACTCACAAACGCAGACGTACTCTTTATTTCAGCGCAATCCAAACACTCACTATATGTCTCACTTTATTCATTTCACCCCTCCACTCAAAGAGGATAAAGGAAATGGAGAAATGAAGTTTTTAAAATATTACTTAAAGCTCACATTATATTTTACAAAATTCGTGTAATACATTTTTCTTATTATTTGTCTCACTTTACTCATTTTACCCCACTGCTCAAAGAAGATAAAGGCAATGGAAAATGTTTTTTTTTTTTTTTTTAAATTTAAATATTACTTAAACTCACTTTATACTTAACAAAATTCATGTAATACATCTTTCTTATTATTCGTCTCATTTTACTCATTTCATATTTCTCTCTCTCCAGTAATACGTACAATAAAGAAATAACTAAATAAAACTACTTTTTTTTCCTAATAAAATGCCGTGTATAATTATATTTTTTTTAATAAAATTATTCATTTTTATTCGTTCTCACGGTATTCTTAAACAATATTATTTTCTATTAAAAAAAAAAATCTAAACATTTTTTTTTTTTTTTGAGGAAGAATAAAAAATCTAATCATGATAGTTATTTTATTTCTATAGATCTCTGACCGTCTGTCATTAATCATTATGCAGACGCAAAATTGCTGATATTATTTTATCCCGCCACTTCTCCTTATCGTTGGCCTGGTACGTTGGGTCGCAATTATAGGGCTCATGAAATCATAGAAAGGAAGAATTATATTATTTTTATATGACACACACATGGTCACTGGTCACTAGTCACTAGTCACCACCGAGTCTTTTTGTTTTTTTTTGGTTGATAAGATCAGTACCAAGTCTACCGGCATGCACCAACAAAACCGTTTAGTTTGACAATCTATATTTTTGCTTTTTTCCACAATGGAAAGAGTGCAGGTTCAAACTTCAAATTACCGAGCGTGGTCCCGTAGGTAAAAACTTTAAACAATAGAAAACAAAAAATCTCACACACACCGGTCTATGAGTTATTAGTGGTGTCATCTTATGTTACATCGGCAAATGCTATAAGTCGTATGAGGCCAAAAATCTGCTTCTTCATCACTAATTGACAGATATATGAGATAAGTGTTACATTGAACAGCTGTTTTCAAAGTACCAACGATTAAGCAATACTTCTATTTTATTTTCTGGATAATCAATGATTATAATACGATACAATTAATAATTAAGATCCAAACTTAGAATACGACATATAGTCATATAGATTAAGGATTAAAAATACGTTTTCACCTACCTTAGTATATGTAAAAATATCACATTAGACTGGTCAATGCACATGCACGATGCACCTAAATTGATTTAAAATATTGGCACGATTTTTATTTTTATTTTTATTTTTTAAATTTGAAAAAGTTATTTATTTAATTAGTTGTCTTATGTTAGTGCTTAATTATTGTGATATTTTCACGAACTGATCATCAATGTACCTAAAAGCTATATTTCTGTTAGGTTTGGTTTATACTTAATTTATACAATTGATTGTTATCTGCAATGTTGGTATATACGATTTTTTTTTTTTTTTTTGTTTCTGTCCGTTCTTTTTCCTTTTAAGAATGCAAAAACAAACGCTACCAAGAAGAATGGTGTTAGATAGGCCAACCCATCAAAAGCATTAGCCTACCAAAAGTTGCACTCAGGGTCCATATTCCTGACCAAAATATTCTGTACCAGTGCTAAGTAAGAGAAATCAGCCTCAAAAGTAATAAGTGGCTCATATTGGCCTCAATTATATGGCACGCGAAAGTTGCCTTTGCTTTGCAATTGCATTCTATGCATACTCAAGAGTCAAGAGTACTAGGACCACCTAAAGGCTAAGCTCCTTTTGTTGGAGTTCCACTTGAATAAAATCTTGAACGGAAGTACTACATTTCAAGTGAAATGAACGTCGATAAGATTTTTATTTTTTATTTTTTAAGTTCTAACTGTGTATATTAATGCGACGTCATTTAAAACTTTTAAATTTATAATATTTAATTTGACTCCAAACGAAATTATTTGAAAAGGAGAGGATCATATCCCATTAGGGAACTTTCAAGTTTCTACACTCCTACGGTCCATATCCAAGGCTGACATAGCTTGAAAGATATATAGAGAATCGAATATATGGGGATCGGAGCTATCCAAGTGATTTGAATGATCAAATAGAGAAAGAAAAGAATGGAATTATATATTAAGTGTGAATGTGTGATGGGCTTATAAGATACATCAACAATTGCTGCACAAGTTACTTTCTGAAAGAATTTTCAAAAACATTTACGAAAAGGAGAGGCTGGTTGTCTTTGTCTAGAAGATTGAAGATCAGCCATACAAAGTTTTGGATGGTTTACAAAAATTCCAACCAATATTTTCTTTCAACCCCCAAAAAGATATCAAATTTTGATCATGTCCAATTTCTTTCAAATCACAAGCGATATAAATGGTGTCTAAATCATGTGTTGCTGTAGTGCATTGTTTTAAAACCACAATTGGGCTGTGCTTGTGCTTGTGTTTGTGCCCAACACATGATTTTGAAAAGTCAGAATTCACAACCCCACCACCCACTCGACATGCAATCCATCAAACACTTGTTCTTTTTCTCTTTTTCTTTCTCTCTTTTTTGGGGGGTTTTGTCGTTAACTAGATAAATCATGGTTTCTTTCTGCTAAGTAATAAAAATCTTTTTGTTGTCAACTGATGAATGATGATTAACTAAATAAATCATGGTTCCCTTTCCCCTACGAAATCATATACCTTTGCCTTGTCATTAATTATCGATGGTTACATTGGTCTAATGATATAAGAAACAAGTCAAGACGCTTTTTAAAATTAAAACAAAAAATTAAAAACCATAAAGATGAGATTTCCATTAAAATGAATCTATTACAAAAAATTTATAATTAAAAAAAAAAAACCCTATCATTTTGCAAACTGATAATTGAGAGTTTAAATTCAAAGAGTCAAGAATACGTAGAAAACATCAGCCATCGAACTTGTATGGGATAGACTAAAATTTCTTATATAAGTACAGATCATAGTTGATGAAACGAAAGTCGTTAATACAAATTTGTTAGAAAAATTTGTTAGAGGTGTTAGGTTTATGTCAATTATGTGTATAGCTAGGCCTAAGGGGCCGAATTATATTGTAGACTAGTTCATGTATTATATCTAACCTTAACTCTTAATATCTATATAAACTTTAAGTTCATTGTAACTAATGAATTGAGATTATAGTGATTATGCAATTGTTAAGGGCTTCCTTGGTAATCATAGGCAGTTGAGCCTGCCGCACCACGTCATCCTTGCATCTTCTCTCTTTTCTCTATACTCTCTTTTATATTTTCATAGAATCTAACATCAACTCCCTCAAGAATTTGGTTGTTTTTTCTCGGATATTTTCTTGAACTTGTTGAAAAAGTGAGACATGATATTCTTCAACCTTTCCTATATATTTCCTTCAACATTGGTTTAACAATGTCAACCACATAAACGATATCTTTACTTTATGACTGAAAGTAGAGGTTAGAACTCATTAACACATTATTTTTTTGGCCGATAATCTTGTTGTGGTGGTTGGACCTGGATGTTAAAATTTTCAATGTAATCCTTTTGATTTGAATTTATATACCTAATTCATCTTGAAGTCTATAATCCTCTAGAAGAACGTAATATATAATAATAATTAGAGGATAAAAAAAAATAAAAATATCAACCAAAATATTTTTCTTTCTCTGCCGAGATTGACTTTCATATCTTATAAAATAAAAAATAAAATAAAAGATTGACTTTCATACTTATCTCGACACTAGATCATCATTGTTTGTATTGTAAAATATTTTATGAAGTCCGGATAATGTGTTGTTGGATTTTTTTTTTTTTTTTTGTAAATTTTAATTTTGGTTTTGTTTTGTTTGATACCACAACAATGTCTTGTTTAAAAGAAAGTTATATGGCCAATAAGAAGGCTAAGTTGAACATGGTTCATAATGTGGCTCATGACCATTATTGGCCTCATAATGAAGTGAGAAGAAACCACATTGGGTTTGTGGCTCAAAATAGCCTCGAAGTAGAGATCGATCTCGACCTCGACAATTTGATAAGTCTATCGAGACCATGCACTGTGGTGTGTTGTCATTTTCTTTAGTTAAATTTTGGTCACCATGATCTCGATCGAAGTCAATATATATCTCTCAAGACAAGGTTCAAGAGCCCTATTATCCCTTTGTAGAATCCTCCAAATCGAAGAAAAGCACTAGGTATCTGTGTAGAAGAAGAGCAACCTCGGGAGCATATAGGATCAAATTCATGGCATCTGGCAAGACATGTGTTGTCACATGCAGTGTCCAAGCCATGCGTTTTTACTGGTGTGGAAGTAACCAACTCATGCATATGGCTTAAAAGAAATGCCAACACGTGGGGACTAATTAATGTAATGAGGTTGCAGAGAAGTTTCCAAACACATGATTAAATAACCTAATTTTCTTTTTTATTTAAAAAAGAGTGATGATTATCAAGCACTATATGCATACACATACTGTAATTATATTTTCAAAATACGATTTTACTCGAAATACAGTATTACATACAACGTATACTGTACAACAATAAACATGATTTTACAAGCTGTGTGTACTGTTCAATAATAACTAAGCTTTAAGAAATACTATGAAACACATGTAAAAAACTAAAAATGCCATGAGAAAAAACTCTAATTGCCTATATTACATGTGGCAATGTGATAAATGCCACTCTTCTCATTCAAGTAGAAAGATTTTAAAATAAAGAAATGTGGTTATAAGAAGTGAAGAATTTTATTCGTTTGCTATCTTGATTAGTGCAAGTAAATTTCTTTAATTTCTTGATTATTGATTCTATTGTCATCAGTTTAATCATCTTTATTGTGTTTTTTCAACCGCTTGTTGTTAAAAATTCCTCTTAAATCTTGATTGAGGTATTACCAAACCCTAGAAGTTGATCATTCCTCGAGTTAGAAAATATTTTTTTACAATCAATCTTGTATGTACCCTACCAATTGACCGCATCACTCTCTAACTTATTAGACTGAAGTATTTCTTTTTCATCATTATGGATCTTCCAATAATTAAAACAATATTTTAAATTAAAAATCCAATTAATGAAATCCCATTTGCGCATTATGCCATCAAAGATTGGAATTCTGTAGTATCTAGGAATGCATCTACAAATAGGCTCACTGTGAGCTATAAATTTCTTACACAAATTTTTCCTATTGCTTCAACAATTTCTATTGGCATGAATTCTTGGACCAACAAGATTTTGGATCTTAACGTTACTTTCTGAACTTTTAATTTAGCCCAGATGTCCTACACCTTTTTATAGCTGTTAATGAGGTAGTTGTTGCCAAATTTGTTGTTTGGCCATGAGACCTAGCTAGTCAAGGCTCTGATGCAACCTGACATAGTGTGGTAGTGAGAGAAGGGTTAATTAGTGCGCAAGTAACCCTACAACACCTTGAATCATCAAGGTAGAGATTTGGAATCCACTAAAAAAATATTGATTTTCTTATTGTTAAAAGATTCCTTATTTTATTTTTACAACTTAAGGATCAATTTCAAGGCTCAGGACTAGGTTTCCAAATAACGACAATCCCAAAAATTCTAATTAATATCCTACTAGATAAGGACTAATATTTATTAAATACTTTTACAAATACCAATAAGCAAAGAATAAGATAATGTCTCTAAGCCATGTTCGACATTCTCTATCGCATGTGGAATTTTTAATTATTAATGAGAGGTGTAAAATGAAGATAGAAAACAAATTCAAACTCTATAAATTTGTTTTGATAAATTTATAACCTATCAAATCATATAGATGTAAAATTATATAATATTTTATTGAAAGAGAATATGATTGACATTCACTACCACTAGTATTTTTCAAGAAAAACCATTAATATTTTTTTTCTACACTCTTTTCTGACAGCCAATTTCATCGTTTCACCACTAGATCGAAATAGTCAAGCCTTTTTGAAAATTACATAAATAAAATAATAAGAAATTTCCTCTAATAACCATACACAACATCCCAATAACTATAGACATCCTTTATCACCTATCATGTGGATTTTTTAATTCTGAATGAATGATAGAGTGGAGATTGAGATAGGGTTAAAACTAAATATCGTCTACTCTTATTATAATAAATTATTATAATCATTAATAAGAAATGGTGAATTTCATTGTGTTAATTTTTTAAAAATATTTTTAGAATGAAAATAATAAGTAAAATATACTATTGAATCCTAAACTTTAGGATTACTTATAATCCCATAGATGATGGGATCAAATTAAAAACTGACATTTTATTACTCCATATATAAGGGGAAATTATTGTGTACTCCCGGAGTATCATAAATACGTACTCCCTTCTCTCACATGAATTGTGGGTTCCACTAATTAAATTCATGGTGAGACCCACCATTCATGTGAGATGGGAGACTACGCATTCATGGTACTCCGAGAATACCTAATAATTTTCCATTTATAAGTACTAAAATCTATCACTTTAAGTAAATTTATTAGAGATTAAAAGCGATTACCTTAAATTTGTTAGAGACTTTAGGCTAATGAGTTTAATTCTAAGAATCAATAATGTATTATGGAAAAATATTTTTTTATACACGACAATTTTGTCTTATTATAGATGTCAAATAATATACAATAAATTTAGAATTACAAAAAAATTTACAATTATCTACGTGGCACACTATTATTTGTAGGTTAAAAAGTGATATCACTAGTGGCAGTGACGGAGCTAGGAATTCAATTTAGGGGGGCAATGTTGAAAGCAAAATTAATCTAAAAATAATAATTTCTATTAATAGCAAACTAAATACACAAATATATATATATATATTAATGTAATTTAGAGATTACTCTAAATAAATAGAGTTTAAACAATCAATTTGATTTCTTAAAATAAATTATTGTAAAATTGTTAAGGGTATAACAATGTACTAGCAATTTTTTATCCTCACTGCCTTGATGAATTCTATTAAAAAATAATGTTGAATTCAACAATTTTTTCTCTGTTCTTTTAAACAATTAAAATTTGGATTATAGCAAAAACAAGATTGAAAAAAAAAAAAAAAAACTAAAAAATAAGAAAAAGAATGGAGGCTATGGTTTTAGCAAGGTTTTCAGACCCGGACCATTCATTGAACCGTAAAAGGGAGAGGTTCAAGGTTTTTGAGGTCGAACCGGGGTCGAACCGTGATGACGTCATAATTAATTTAATAATTAATTAAAGCCTAAATATAGATATTAAATTTATAAAATTAGCAAAATTGACAATATATCTATACATGTGAGGGAAATTTAATGATTTTCAAGCATATATTTAATAATTAAATAAGAAAGTTAATAAAATAAAATAATAACCATGAAAACATTAAAATTTATGATTAATTTTTGAAGTAAAGTTGAATATCTTTGAAGGATTTTAATTATAATTTTTTTTTATTCCTTGTAAGAGATGGATAATTTAATTAAGTAGAATAAAATTGTGTTAAGTTTTTTTTTTTTTTTTTTTTTTAAATTGCTAAGGGGTTGGACCGCACGGTTCTCATCGGTTCGTGCGGTCCAACCCCGGTTTTAGCGGTTTACAGAATTAACAAAAAATTCGGTTCTTTATGCTTAAAAAACCAATTTTCATCCCAGTTTCTGGTTTTCACGGTCCGACCTCCCAGTCCGGTCCGGTTCTGAGAACTATGGGTTTTAGTGCTATATACAAATATAAGTAGGCTATTTTAAAAAAAATAATTAATAATAATGATTATGTAGAACCCACCAAGACAATAAATGAAAATTGATACTTATGAAATTATATAACTAGTAGACAATAAAGTAGTGTAAGTGGTGGGTTTAAATGAAAATTGAATATTCAACAATTGTAAAATTTATTGTGAAAAATATTGTATATACTTTATAGTATTGCTCTGACAATTGTGAAATTTGTTGTAAAAAAAAAATTGTGTAAACTGTTAATAGTTTGGAAACTGGTCAAAAGGACAATACTTTTAGTCTTATGTGGGGTCTTTAACTTTGTTTTCATTGGAAAAAGACGATTTAGTGTTGGTGGTGCTAAAAAACTATATTATTGCTTTTAGTACCATCAAATACAAATTTATGACTACATTGGTGGAGCCAAAACAAAATAATTTGGCTCCACATCTACTGTGGCTATGCACGGTAGCTCATAGGTTTAAAAAAAAATATTATTAAATTACGTATTCACACTACTTTATATTAAATATATTATTTTATTCACATGTTCACACTGCTTTGTAGTGAATATATTATTTTATTGTAATAGATATATTATTTTATAATGTTGTTTATATTATTTTATTGTGTTAAAAGTTAAAATAAAACTACTAATGTTGGGTGCTTTGTAAAGTGAAAAAGTAAGATAGATAAAGTAACTTTTTGTAGAGCCATATTGCTAAATTTATGACTCTACCAACATGGATGCTCTTATACAAATTGTTAAACAGTAGATTGTTTTCTTTTAAAAGTAAAGAAGTGTTCGTATTTATGCTATGAGCAAAGTTGAGATTGAAAAATTTTGTTAAAGAGCAAAATGCTTTATAAATATCATTAAAACGTGATTTAAAATCACGTTCTCAGTTTATAAAAACACACCATGTACACTGTGTTTTTATAAGTAACCCATACAAAAAAATAATGTGAAAATTATTGGTTCTATTACCTTACTCAATCATGTGACCTACTACTGATTGAGAATCTGTTTGACTTTTCATCACCACTATATTTTGCAGGAAAGGACTGTCACTAAGGGTACGTGGTGCAAATTGTCTTAAGTTAAAGAATCTCTCCTACCAAAAAAACATTATCATAACCATCTAATGCTCATGGAGGAGAAATAAAGAGATAGTCAATGATAAGGTCAGCTGGTCACACCCATGACTCACCAGTGAAGTAATCTTTAAAAGTTATAACCTGTTATAAATACCAAGTATTGTCATCATTCAGTGACATACCTATGTATCCAACACTATATATTAAATCATTCTCTTCTAGCCTTTTGCAAGTGCATGAAATAAAATAGATTATAACTACGATATTTTCACTTCTAGGTATAATTTTTCAGTGTCAAGTTGAACTTGGTACAGGCTAGCATGTTCATTAAAAAAAAGTACGGACTAGCTTAATATACATTATTGAGGAGGATATCCTGTCTGGTCATTAATTCGAGGGGTCATTGCAAGCTGTGTTCACTCAAAAGGTTTTGAATTGTCGACTGACAGAAGACAAAACAAACTTATTTTATTGCATGGTATCTGTAGTCCTCCTTTGAAGCTAGCTATATAGAAGAGCATACACATATACAAAAAGAAACAAGGTAAAGTCCATGCATGGAATCACCAGCTTTTTTCCATAAACCTGTCATCATATCATACTATATTTCAAAGATTCAGAATTTAGAAGTTTCTTTCTTCTAACATAGAGTGTTTTTACTTTTTAGTGGCACAGACAATTTCTTTAGGAGACATGAACATGGAAGAAGCAAAAGAAAAAAGAGAGATTAACGAGAGAGAAGACTTAGAAGGAGTAACAGTTGATTCTGAAGGGTGGAAGAAAACCCAGCAACCATGGAATAAGCAGATAACTATAAGGGGAATGGTAGTGAGCATCATGATTGGAACCATGTACAGTGTGATAGCCATGAAGTTGAACCTCACAACTGGGCTGGTTCCTAATCTAAATGTCTCTGCAGCACTTATTGCTTTTGTATTTATACGATCATGGACAAAGATGCTAGAAAAGGCAGGGTTTGTGTCAAAGCCTTTCAGTCGGCAAGAGAATACTATGATACAAACTTGTGCAGTTGCATGCTATAGCATTGCTGTTGGAGGTTTGAGGCTTTAATATTTGTAGTTTTACTTTGCATCTTAGAAAATCTTAACCTTTTTTTTTTCACTTTTTATTTTTCAAGAAGACATCTTTTTTTCTATTTTGGGCTGTAGGTGGATTTGCTTCTTATCTCTTGGCATTAAACAAGAAGACATATTTGTTGTCTGGGGTCAGCAACGAGGGAAACTCAATAAAGAGTGTCAAGGAGCCTGGATTTGTTTGGATGACTGGTTACCTCTTTGTAGTCTGCTTTGTTGGCCTTTTTGTCTTAGTTCCCCTGAGGAAGGTACATCTTCTTGGTGGTCTCAATTTTCATCTTCAATTTTGAAGGAATTAGAAAGTGCTTTTTACCTTATTTCAACACTAGGGGTTTTAATAATCACTTTATGAAGATTTCCTTTCTTCTTATTGATGACTATTTCAACTTTTACTTGTGTTTCTACTCATTCATCGTATATGATTAAAAAAAGTCGGGAAAGTTCGTCATTGAAATCAACACTTTTCTTTTGGGTGTGAGTGGGCACGGTTAAAATTTTCTTTTCTTGATCTAATGATGTATAAAATACTATATTATTTAAAATTCTAAATAATATAACATTAAATATGTTTTTTAATTTATAATATTTTAGATTTGTAACATTTAATTAACCTAAAACATAAAGGAGAAATTCTATTTCAAATGGAGATGAATTATGATCATTGTCTTTGGGATTGATGCTGAGTTAATGCTGATTACAAAGTCAATGGATTTTCCTCCCACCATGATTTTTCTCTCTCCCCTTTTTGGACCACTACGAAGATCTCAACTTTTTTCTTATTGTATGTATGTTATTTCTCACTGTTCAACAGATAATGATAGTAGATCTCAAATTGACTTATCCAAGTGGCTTGGCAACTGCGGTTCTCATTAATGGTTTCCACAGTCAGGGGGATAAGATGGCAAGGTACACCTCTTCCATAGTCTTGATTGTTGAAAGAATGATATTAAATAACTACAAATTTTACTATATATTTTTAGAAAAATTGTTAGTAAACTTAATTTTGATACCGTTTTTATGAAAAATATAAAAAATTGTCAACAATATTTATTATTTTATTATTCTCTCAATAATCTAAACATTCATTTATTATATTTTTTAAATCAACCAATTATATTCTTTATTATGTCAATTCATCACGATTATATAATAAAATATGTGATATTTTTAGCATTTTATTTATTTATTATGTTCTTGAAGTACACCAATTTTATCATTGTGACATTATTTTGTAAACATTTTGTAGAAAAACTAGTAAAACCTTTAACATCTCTTCTTTTTTCTTTTTCTTTTTTTGGCTATTAACAAAAATAAAGTAATACCTAAAAAAGGTTTTACAAAGTTTGTATATAAACAAAATAAACCAAGGGAAAAAAAGCTAATCCAAACTGCACAATTATTATCTCTGATTTTGTTATGACAGAAAACCACTAAAGAATCAAAGCTCAAACAGGATTTTATTTTTTGCAGGAAGCAAGTGAAAGGGTTCATGAAATATTTTTCGATTAGTTTCTTGTGGGGTTTCTTTAAGTGGTTTTTCAGTGGAAAAGATAATTGTGGATTTGGACAGTTCCCTACCTTTGGATTGCAAGCGTGGAAGCACACGTACGTCTTTGATTTATTCTCTGCTTCTTTGAACTGTACATGTTAGTGATGCTATTTAGTATTTAGTTTATTAATATCGGATTTTGCAGATTCTACTTCGACTTTGGCTTGACTTATGTTGGAGCTGGGATGATTTGTTCCCACCTTGTAAACTTGTCTCTGGTTCTTGGAGCTGTGCTTTCCAATGGAATAATGTGGCCACTCATTGGTCGGCTTAAAGGACATTGGTTCTCTGAGAGTTTGGAAGAAAGTGACATGAAGAGTTTGTATGGTTACAAGGTCTCTCACTCTCCATAACACACACACACATTCCTATTGGATTTTGCTACCCATGGTCTTCCGTTTACTCTGTATTTTCTCTGCAGGTTTTCCTATCCGTTGCTTTAATCCTAGGCGATGGGATTTACAATTTCATCAAGATATTGGCATGCACAATCATTAACATCCATGGCAAATTCAAGAACAAGGACGCCAACACGGGTAATATAAGCAGCAGCCTTTGAATTTTCCTTTTCATGTGCTATTTTAGAAAAATTCTAATACCACGACTAATTTTATACTTATTTTCACAACTATTTGATGTGACTGACTATGAGTGATGGAAAAAAAAAATGACGAGTTCATATGAAAGTAACAAATAACCAATCACAATCTGCAACATAAAATGTTGTAAAATTGGTTGTGATGGTATAATAATTCTTACATTATTAGGTTACAATACCTATCTTAAAAGATTGATGAGGCCGGCTGGCCCAATGAATTTCTAATGATGATCAGATTTATTAAAGGGTGCATTGGTTTGTACTTTGTAGACCCAAACAATTCATACTCACTTGATTTTAAAAGCTTCATTGAAAGCGCCAAACTAATGTAGTAAAATTTGTTGGCATCTTTATGAAATCCCTCCACTCCCTGTGAAATTGTACTCTTGCCCTGCGTGCAGTACCTCAGAATGATATTAATTTACGTGTTAATACTTCTACCATATTATCTTCTTCTCTACTGCAGATGTGGACGACCAAGGGAACCCCATTGAAGTTTTGAAACAGAACGAAGTATTCCTGAAAGAAAACATTCCCATGTGGGTTGCGCTCACTGGCTACATCATCTTTGCCATCGTATCTATAATAGTGATTCCACTGATGTTCCATCAACTTAAATGGTACTACGTTGTCATAGCCTATTTCCTTGCTCCATCTCTAGCATTCTGCAACGCTTATGGAGCCGGCCTCACGGATATGAACATGGCGTATAATTATGGGAAAGTAGCCCTCTTTGTCCTGGCTGCATTGAGTGGAAAAGAAGATGGTTTGGTGGCAGGACTTATTGGGTGTGGTATAATAAAATCTGTTGTTTCTGTGGCTTGCACTCTTATGCAAGATTTCAAAACAGCACAATTGACTAGTACTTCTCCCAGAGCAATGTTCTTGAGCCAAGCCATTGGCACGGCATTAGGCTGTGTAATGGCACCCCTTAGCTTCTTCCTTTTCTACAAGGCCTTTGATGTGGGAAACCCACATGGAGAGTTCAAAGCTCCTTATGCGTTGATCTACAGAAACATGGCCATTCTAGGTGTTGAAGGCTTCTCAGCTCTCCCTCGCCACTGCCTGCAACTCTGCTATGGCTTCTTTGCCTTTGCAGTAGGAGTTAACGTAGTGAGAGATCTTGCGCCGCCAAAGATCGGAAAATATATGCCACTTCCTATGGTCATGGCAGTGCCCTTTTTAGTTGGGGCATACTTTGCGATTGATATGGGAATTGGGAGTTTGATTGTGTTTGTGTGGTACAAGGTTAACTCAAAGAAGGCCGAGTTGATGGTTCCTGCAGTTGCTTCTGGATTAATTTGCGGGGAGGGAATTTGGACGCTTCCTGCTTCAGTTCTTGCTTTGGCCAAAATAAAGCCTCCTATTTGTATGAAATTTGTACCTTCCTAGAAAAAGCAGTAGAAAGATTTGTGGGGAGAATAGTAACAACATTAAAGGGCACATGGTTATGCACAAACTTGTTAGTTGTTAGTGCGAAGTGCAACAAAAATTATACAAAAGTGATACGCAGAGCGAGGAACAGATTATATCCTTTCTCAAACGACAATAAGAATGCATCTTATTTCTTTCCAGTTTCCATTGTCTAGGCTTGGCTGATCCCCCAGTGTCCCATGGGATTCCCTCCCTCTTTTTCTCTTTTTTCCATGGGACTATGGCTCATTAGATTTGAAGCAGTGGCACAAGCAATAAAAAGGAAACACAGAGATAGGGGAGGGGGAGTTTCTTGGGTATGCGAACTTTCACAAACACATGGTACGTCACTCCATCCAATCTTAAAGGAATGAGTGAGCACACCAATAAACCTTGAAATTCACAAATTCGATGTACTGCATTAAGACTATAAATGGATCTTTGTCTGTGTAATTAACCTGGCTTAAGCACACCAAAAAATACCAGCCACTGATTACTTGATAAGTGTTTAACTAAAGCCTAAACACGTGATATGTGCCTAACTACTTGTTAAGTGCAGCATGATAGGCACTCTATGTAACAAGTCTTGCAAAGGCAGAGCTAGTTGGGGACTAGGGAGTTAGAAAGCGGTTAGACAGTTTGTTACAAGTTAGCTTATCTTGAACTTGCCTTGAAGCAGTCTTATAACTTGTGTTGGAATTAATATAAATACTTGTAATCCGTTTATTATGCCTTTATGTTGAATGAAGCATTTTCCTCTAACTCTAGTTTCTTCTCATTATTTTTTCCATGTATATTCCACTAACCAAACACTGAAAACACAATTAACCCTTGGCACCGCTGGTAGAACTGGTAAAGTCTAAGTCTTGTTTTCATTGTTTCTTTTTTCATTCTTTGGCTACGTACGCATGGGTTGTTGCTCCATACATGTAGTAGTACCACAATTTATATTTGTGAGAATTATGAGAACATTGAAATAGAACATAGAAATGCGTGAAGATCAACATTTATGTTGCAACATAAACTAGACTGGGGTGAAAGGTTTATTTTATTAATAAGTTGCACGCAAAGCCATGAAAAATAGGTCAATCCAATCCACAGCATGCTTTAATTACTCGCTTCAAATAAAAATATGGAAGGATTTTATTAAAGGGGTGAGAGATATCAGCAGTACGCTATATCAAACAAACAAAAATTACAATAGCTGAATAATTGAGCAAGCCAAACCAATGACGTAGAGAAAATTGGATTTACCATGACACAGTCCCAAAAAATTTTATAATACAACAGTTTCATCCTAGCAACCACATGTCAATAAATTAATTGTTAATAATCTCAACAAAAACAATGCACTGGTAGCACATTTAATGAAAATGATCAACCAGTTATTATACCTGCCAGAACATCACTCTTACCACGTGCAAATATTGTGTAAACTAGACGGATTGCATCAAGCCATCCATCGAGGGATTCCCACGAGTCAGCAACCTATAAAATCAATGAGAAAATAAATATAAATTAACGGGTGCCCTACTTAAAAATCCAGTGCTTCAATCCACTTTTTTTTCATTTGAATAAAGATCCTAATATGAATAGTGACCATACTGATACAATAAAACATAATTGTTTTCATCTCCCATATCTTCTAGCAAAATAAGGGAAGTGATCTTTTGCAATAGAAAATTTTGAAGAATAAAATACAAGTATTTTATTTTCTTTTTCTTTTTTGCTAGGAAAAGAGTCAAGGAATTTGAGAATGGCATAGAGCATATAGCTCAGTTTCGCTCAGTCTCCTAAATATTAAAGTGCTATATATCTTTAGAATTTACAATTTAATAGTAGATAAATTCAACATCAGAAGAAAAAGATTCATATAATGGCATCTTATACGCTTAAGATATAATAAAGACCAGTACGCAGAAAGACAATAAAATTTCAAATATTTCTAGAAACCTGCAAGCTTAAGATTCATATAAAGACCAAAAATGAACAATAAAAAAATGGAAAGCATGGTGCATTCTAAGTTCCTGATATATAGGTCGCTAGTCACATAATATCTTAGCCTGATCTTAGATTTCATCCATGTAATGCAACCTATATAACATAAGTTTAAAACCAAAAAATCCAACTAATAGAATTAGGAAAAATGAATTTCAAGTTCCCCACAGAGTGGGTGACAAAATGGCATAATTTTTTATTCATCTAGATTCCTGACTTTAAATTTTAATTTGTTGCTCCAAGCGTCTCAAAGAGTAATTGAATTGCAGAGTCCTACAGTTTGACATTGTAAAGTACTAATCATAACATGCAAATGCTAAGATAATCTTTGTATGGCCAAAAATTATCATGTTTGCTTCCAATGTGCTACAGTGTGACATTCATAGTATTAAACTCCAAATCATAGTATGCAAAATCAGAGATCTTTGGATGGCTAAGAATTATCAGGTTTGAGCTTCTTTTTTTTTTTTTTTTTTTTTAAGTAACTTCTAAATTACAACACAAGACAATATAAATATAATATTCTCATTGAAACACAAATCATAATGCTTACCATGAAAACTTGCCCATGAATTGTATCAATGCAGAGGCCAGCACCGGGTGGTAAAGTCAGATCTGCACATGCTGATACAGAAACAATATCTGGAATGTCAACTCCGATGGTCCTTTTGTCCATATTCACTGCATCTCCTGATCTTCCAGAGAGGCTTTGTGCTGATTGTTTTTGCTCAATTTTGCTTATCTGGTGAGAAGAAAAACAAGAAAAGAAAATGAAAAATAAAGAAAGAACAATCCTTAAGTACAAATGTACAATTTTTTTTTTTTTTTTTTTTGATAGGTAATAAAATTTTTATTGATATCAAAAATGCAATGTGTTTACGATTGTAAACACACAGCAAAGAAACAAATGTACAATTGTTGATATGCAGATTATCTTATTACTTTTACCATACAACAAGGAAACACATCAAAGTTTACCTGATAAAGCCCTTCATGAGTCAAAAAAAATTGTGACCTTTTCCAATCACTATGTGGTGCAACTGGTTTCCCAACAGGTGGTGCAGTCAGATACCCAACTTTCAGATGCGGCAAAGGTAGCTGTCAAGAGTTGAGTTCTGTCAACTTTATTATATAAATAATGATTCCCTCAACCAACATCATTGAAACATACACAGAGACGTGCTATTGTTTGATTGAAGAAATAATCTAATTTCATTAGGAAAAATGAAATTATCTGTTAGCTTAAGTTCTTGAACTTGTTGTATTTGTTTCTTGTTCAAAATGTTCACCATCGTGAACATGATGTTCAGTTCCTTGACTAAAAGTTTTATTACCTATCCAAAAAAAAAAAAAAAAATCTAGTTTCATTAGGTATGCTAAATGTACCATTGTGAACATACAATCAACCACAATATCAAGAAGAAAAAGAGGCACGACATGTAGGGGGAAGGGGGATAAAATAATGGCAGTAATCTTAGTTGAATAAGTTTCGGGGAGGAGTTCCAAAACTAGGATGGACTGAAATATTTATTTCCATTATGGATTTCTGTAACGTAAACCAGTTTGGTTGTTTTGTAAATGCTGCAATATAAGTCACACAAGAATGGCCTTATAGCTCAAACTAAGGACAAGCTTGATGCATGGGATCAGTAGGGTCAGAACATCACTTGACAGCCATAAAAAACATGTGCCAAATTTATACGCATATATCTCAACCTAATATTGTACAACTTAAGAAAGGTAAATGCTAGAAATTGATTTCACAACTGACCATACCCAAATTATATGGAGGCAGCCACAAATTTTTTATTTATAAAAAGGCTAAAATTCACTTCACACCCTTTAAGTTTGAAGTCATTCTAGAATGGTCCCTTAATTTTAAAAACTTGTCATTTACACCATCGACAATTACAACATTGTCAATGTGCTCCTTCTGTTATGCCCCATCACATATTTGCTGTTAACCTACCTATAGACAACTCTCTTTTTTTCTTTTTGTATACTATTTTCTGTTCAAAGTTACATTGTTTTTGGGTGGGTTAATGGCAAGGTTCTAACAGATGATGACGGCAGGGCACATTGACATTGTTGCTGTAATACTTATATGAGAGTAAATTGCCATTTTTCTTGGTCAAGAGATTAGAAGCAACCCTAAACTTATATATATACACACACACACACACACACATATATAGCTTTGAGGATGAAATAACTCTAAAATTATTATTCCAAAAAGTAAATACTAACCATGGAACGCACCAGCCGCAAGGCACTGCTGTAAACCTAAAACATCATTAGAACATCAATGGAAAAATGAAACCAATGTACACATCAATAGAACATCAAAAAATAAGGGCAAAGAAAAATATGTTTATTGCGAGACCCTTTAAATCTCACTCCAGATAAGTATTTCTTTTTTCCAACTCTGGATTTCTTGACAGGTTCATGTTTAAATTGAAGACAAATTTTTGTTACCTAAGTACCACAAACAAAATTGTTAGAAACAACAATACATAACGCTTACTGAGTAACTTGGTTTCAAGGCATGAGCAGCTGCAATGTAGATGGCAGATTGGCTATACAATTCATTTGGAGAAACTTCTTTAGCATTGACTGATCCCCCAGTTCGTAATGTATCCTCTGCTAAGCCATACTGCAGATAATCACTCTATGAGTTTGGGATTTATACTTCACTCAATTTGCATGAGATGCTCAGTAAGAGAAGTATTCTATGCAATCCAATGATTCCAATTTAAAGATACTGAATAGAAATATATAAAATTATCTTTTAATTGGATAAGTAGAATATATATATATATATATAAATATATATATATATATATAATTCTTACTTGTTAATTTTTTTATATTAGCATGTTATTTTACATTAGCATAAGAGTGCGTTTGGTTGGGGAGATTATTGGGGGGATGGAAAATGGGGGAGAGAAAATGGTATTTTTGAGTGTTTGGTTTAGAGAGAAAAGGGGAGGAATTTTGGTGGGGCCCAGATGAATTTGGGGAGAAAGTAGGGAGAATTTGTGTGCCTTTTCGCTTCAGCCATGCAATTACATTTCTATCCTCTATTTTTTTTTTCTTCTCTCCGTGTGTGAGTGCGTTATCTCTCACTCCTCACTTTCAGTACCTTTGGATTCCCGACCTGATCCTTATTCTGTCTTTGTTCATCACTCCATCAATGGCATCATTGTCTTAATTGTTTGTGTGGACAATATTAATATCTCCAAAAGTAACTCCACGAGTAATACTGACTTAGAAAGCTATTTGAATAAGCAATCCCACACAAGACCTAGGTGCTCTTCATTATTTTTTCAGTATTGAAGTTGGTTATTCTTCTCAGGGCATCTTTTTGTCTCAAAGGAAATACATTCTTGATCTTTTGTCTAAGACTGGTCTCTCGGATGCTCAACCTGTCAATACACCTATGGACCATACAGGTAAACTTGATGGCAAGCACAGTGATTTGTTTCCTGATGTTGTTTAATAACGACATTTGGTTGGGAAGTTGATTTGCCTTACCATTACGACTTTTGATATTACTTATGCAGTTGGTATGCTTAGTTAATATATGCATGCTCACTGTCAACCTCACTATGAAGCCATTTGTCGTATCTTACATCATTTGAAGGGTGATCCAAGACAAGGATTGTTGTACAAACTCTCTATTCTCTGTTTGAGACAGGTTTTAGTGATGTTGATTGTGCTGGTAGTCATTTTGATAGATGGCCCACCTCTGGCTATTATACCTTTATTGGTGGTAATCTTGTTACCTGGTGCAGTAAAAAGCATAATGTTGTTACCTATTCTAATGTTGAAGCTAAGTACTGAGCTATAAGCCCATACTGCTTCCGATATGTAATGAGCTCAATCTCTCCTCCGTGACCATCTCTTCCTTCATTGTCCGATCTTCCTTCATTGTCCGATTGCTAAGGATCTATGGTTTATGGTTTTGGGTTTATTTGGAGTAAGTTGGGTTATGCCAAAGTCTGTTGTTGAGCTTCTAGCTTGCTGGAAATGTCGGTTTAGTCGTCATCAAAATGGTCATATATGATAGTTGTTGGTCGTCATCGAAATGGTCACTAGATGTGGTGCTTTGTCTTTAAAATTTTTGGGATTTCATGGGTCCTCTCATGTATGATGTTAGATTTTCTATTTGGTTGGTGGAATTGGTTGGGGAAGCATTCATCTCACATTTGGAATTTAGTTCCGTTGTGTTTGATGTGGTGTATTTGGAGGGAACGCAATCAGCGGACATTTGAGGATTTGGATAGATTCGATGACCAATTGCTTGCTCTCTTTTCTAGTTCCCTTTTTGATTGGGCTAGGACTTGGGGACTCACATCTAGTGATTCTCTTCCTTTATTCCTTAGCTCTCTTCTTCTTTGTAATTAATGCTTTTTTATGTTTTTGCTTTTCTATCTTTTTTTTCTTTTTCTTTTTTTGTACTTTTATTTATCAAAAAAAAATCTTTTTTTGTACTTTTGATATGCTGGTGCTACTTTGTGTTTAGCAGTTTTTTGAATATACATCTTTCTTACCTATCCATATATATATATATATATATATATATTTGTTTGATGTGGTGTTTTTAGAGGGAAAGAAAGCAGGTGCTTTAAAGATAATGAGAGATCCATGCCAAACCTCAAGTTATTTTTCTTTAGAACCTTTGGACCAGTTATTTGCTTGGCTTGGACCGGTTATTTGCTTGGCGAAACCAATCCTTATATTCAATTCTTGATTTACTTGATTTATGTAATGTACTTGATTTCTTCACCCCTGTACACTTCCTGTGTACTTGGGTGTTTCTTTTTTGCTATCAATATATCTTATTTACTTATAAATAAAAAATAAAAACAAATGTATTGTGACAATCAAACTACTATCTTTTTTGCTAACAATCTTGTGTTTGCTAAACACATAGAGGTTGACTTTCACTTTATCCAAGATAAATTGATGAAGAAACAAATTGTCGCTCACTTTGTTCACTTGGATGATTAGTAAAATGATATCTCACAAAGCCATTAACCTGTGCCTCCTTTAAGCAATTATCTTTCAAGCTGGGCATGTTGATTTGCCTGCTCTAGCTTAAGGAGAGTGTTAGAGCTAATTGTTATTCTTTAAATTAGCATGTCATTTTACAATAGCATAAGAGTTTTATTATAAGCATACCATAAACTCTAATAGAAATATGTGCTAAGGTTGGGGATTGATTACGTACTCTCTCTCTCTCTCTCTCTCTCTCTCTCTGTGTTTTTATTTTCTCATTTTCTCTTTGTTAACCCTCAGTACCTAATGTCTCATATTTTACAGCTCAACTATAACAAATATAAGATCATGATATAGAAATATGGAATGATAAGTTAGGAACTGACCAAAACAGTTCCAAGGTTGTAAATTGCCCGATGGAAGTCATATTGCAACCGTATCGCTGCACGGAACTGCATATGAAGACCAGTTAAAGATATCATAAGAGTAGAACTCATGGAAATTATTCCTAGACATCAGATGTATAATCATCCAAGCACTTTGATCTCTCTTTTGTACCTTACTAATTGCAGTTCTTACAATTGTTTGCTTTTCTCGTGCTGGAACAATTGCACTGAGTTCCTAAATTTCACATCAAAACATAAAATTAATCAAACTTCCCAACATAAACACAGGTGCTGAAATATTTGGAAAAATGTTGAAATACTCTCAGCACAGGGAACAAAATAAGATGTAAACTTAGAAGAGAGAGAGAGAAGAAGAAGCCAATTTTGAAGTAAATGTCAATGTAACTAAAATACCTGCAGAGCAAGTCCCCAATTATTAAGTGCCTGAAATAGATTTCACATGGAGTTAGAACCAAAGAATCCAAACATAAATGATTTGATTGTGCTTTTTGATGCATTGAAAGGGGTTTCAGTAAAGAACCATAGAATTGGTAAGAAAAGAAGGGCAGACCTCAATTAAAATGGTCAAGTACCCCATATGAAATCATAATACTAACTTAACAAGCCAAGAGCCTTATGGGTCAATGGCATTACCCAATTCTTTCCATAGGGAGAGCCTGGGTTCAAATCCCCTTCATCCAGCTTGTTGTGAGTTTAACAAACAAACAAAAAGTACTTATAAAAAAAAAACACTTGCTTAACAAGTTTATTCATAGATACCTGAGGACTGTTCCAGTTGAGTTGGACAGCATTTTCATAGTTTTTTGTAGCCTGCAATATCAAATTAAGCAAAAAGCACTTATATGAGCATTATGTTTTGTTTAGGAAAAATATTGATTTTCTTTTTTATTTAACAAGAAAGAGTAAATATTTTTATATGGTTTTTATTGATTTAGAGAAAGTGTACGGTAGAGTACCTAGATGTGGTGGTTTATATATATATATATATAAAGGAGTTACTAGAAAGTATATTAAGGTTAAGGATATGTATGGAGCTATAATTAGTGTGAGAAGAAATGGAAACTTCCCAAATGAGTTCCTATCACAATAGGTTCAGCGTCAAGGATTAGCATTAAGTTCATATCTCTTTGCACTGGTCATGGATGAACATCTAGACTAATTCAAGATGAAGTTCATTGGTGTATGCTTTTTGCGGATGATATAATGTTATTTGATGAACCTAGACGTGGAGTGGATGCCACTCCGCACCAAATTGGAAATTTGGAGGGATGATTTAGAATCTATAAGTTTTAGGTTAAGTATATAAAGTACAAATTTATTACAATGAAAAACAAAGATGGAGGGGGTTGTAAAACTTGATAGTCAAGAGATATCAAAGAGGGATAGGTTTCGGTATCTTGTATCGATAATTCATAAGGATAGAGAGATCGAATAGGATTGAATCCTTGAATAAGAGCAAGGTGGATGCCTAACTGAAATAAAAATGTTAAGATGGAAAAGTGGACATAGAAGAAAAGATAGGATACAAAATGGAGAAATTTGTTTAAAGGTATGCGTGGCCTCTATTGATGAAAAAAAGAGGGAAAGTCACTTGAGATAGTTTGATCAAGTGCAAATAAGAGCAATCAATGCACCAGCAAGGAGTGATTTAATTCAAGTTGAGGGAACGAAAAAATGTAGAGAAACACTTAAAAGAATACTAGTAGTTAAAAAGACATGTAAATTAAGGAAGTAACATAAGTATGATTTTGGATAGTATAGAATGGTGCAGAAAAATACATGTGGTTGACCCAAATTAATCTATTAATCTATTGAGGATCCATACCCCAAAGTTTTGGGACCAAGGCTTTGTCGTAGTAGTTTTTTTTTTAAAAGAGAAGAATAAATAGTATAAACAACTTAGGTGGTAGACAAGAATGTTAAACATAAGGAAGAGAAAATTTTTGTCAAGCATCATTAATGCCTATACGGTAACTAGAGGATTATTTTCTATCCAGTGCTTTCATTTTTTGGTGTTTGTGTGTACCAAAAGAAAAACACAGTCGTATTCTCTTCTGAAAATTATATCCATATCCAGCTGCCAAAAGTCAGCTTGACACAACGGCAGCAGCAGGCAAAAGAAAAAACTAGAGAAGGGCAATGGATGTTTCAACATATGGAAATCAAAACTATGACTGACAACTAAGATCATATAATCAAACCTGCTTCCATAGTTCTTCGGCCTCCTTTGTACGACCACGCATTTTTGCCCGATCAGAGATTGCTATAGCCCAATTATAGAAAGCCTTGCAAGTAAGATAACATATTACTTTTTCACATGATATAGATCATAAATAGAAACTTATACAGAAGCATCCATGTACATATGTACAAACATGAAAAATAAGATCTGCAAAGTATGGAAATTGTAAGATGCCCCATTTTAGCATAATTCCCTTACATTTTACCAAGAAGAGTGCTATAAATATAAATAAATATATATATATATATATCCCTCGCAAACTTGGGCAATCCAAAGACCCAATTGACAACAGATTGCATGGTCATAGATATCCATAGGGTCTGGCATAATTACTAACAGATGCACTCTAAGCATCCTCCGATTCTCCATGCAAAAGGCTCCCCACCCCAAGTTTGTTAAATGGTATAGATGTTGTACACAGCAATCGTGCTGATTGCTAATACTACTTCTCAAATCCCATTTTCACCAGTCATTTAATAAGATTGTCAAGTGCATAAGGAGTTGTGAACATACATCATGAAGCGTAGGGCAGAGATGGGTAGCCTCATCATACTTCTTACAAGCTTCCTCAAGCAAAGCATCTTTAGAAGGTGAAGTAGAATCTTGACTAACATTATCTGCACTTTCCTGCATACAATATGAGAATCATGAGGCAAAGTAAAATGCACTTTTGAGTAAATACAGTGCGCTAAAATAACAGTAGCACACAGACTTTCTCCATCACAATAAACAGGGAAACTCACACACTTTACAGTAAATAATTGGATGAAATAACCCAAATGTCGAATATCACTTCATGTTTTATATTAAATATGTTAACCCCATTTCAGGTAAAATGTAAATTTTAGTCAAGGAAACCTACTGTAACAATTCTCCTCAGACATCATGACCTAAATAACCAGATTAGGAGTTCCTCAAAAAAAAAAAAAAAAACCAGATTAGGAAAGTGCCTTTTCTCACTATAATGTGCCCCAAAAACACTCTTGAAATACATCATGGTCATGAATGTATTACAGATAATAAGTTAAGCGGGATAACACCAAAGCTTTCTGGTTGAATTTTAGGAGAGTGAGAGAATAATTAAATCCATTGATGTTAAAATTATAAGAATAAAATGAGATGGTATTTTGGACCTGAAGAACCAATGCCCAATTGTATAGTGCATCATAATCTTCTGGATTTCTCTCTATTGCAGAAGCATACCTACAAAATTCAAGTATAGATAAAAATTAATAAAAAAAATTGGAAAAGCAAGACTCTGAAACATCCTAATGATCTGATTGCATATAGATTTCCAAGTGTAAGCCAGTGCTTAGACATATTATACATCATGTAAGAATTCCTCTAGGACACAATGAACACAACCAATTAATACTTGTTTTAACAGTGAAAAGAAGGTATAAATAGGAAAAATGCCTTCCAGGTTTTAAGAATGACAGTACCTCCTAGCAGCAAATGTAAGAATCCGTTGGCGAGACCGACCTTCCTCATCTACACCCGTGACACTACTAATTAGGTCCATGGCAGCATCATTTTGATCCACGTGTTGCTGTGGGCTTTCTTGACTAAACAATCAAAAAGCACAGAGTAAAAAAACAAAGTTTTTGTAGAAGAAAATAAGTATACATCAAAAGTTAAGACTTCATACTTGTAGATGAGTTCGAGAAGAGTACTACAACAGGATAATTTATGAAATATGTACATATCAAAACAAAATGGCAAACCACCTAATCAGAATTATAGTTTCAGTAGTAATTGATGGGTCTGTTTGCTATTTTGAACTTGCTACCAACTCAGATTTTATGCATAGAAAATAGGACTGCATACGCTTGTAGAGTCGGGCACCAAAAAAAAAAGAATCATTGCAGATTCAGTAGCATCTAGAGATTTCAATATATACAGTTCTGGATAATTGTTGTCAGCTATACTTAACTAGACACCACAAAGCCTAATTTTGGCAGAGCAACCAAAAGCAAGTAATCAAAGCCGCAATCTCATCTCATTGCAAATTCAGTTGGATCTAGAGATTGCACATATACTGTTCTATATTAATTTTTGTCAGCCATACTTAATTAGATGCAGAAAAGCCTAATTTTGACAAAACAACCAAAAACAAGTCAATCAAGGCAGCAATCTCAGGTCAACCGTTCTATATGATGTTGTCAGTGATACTTAACTAGACACAGTGAATCCTAATTTTGACAAAACAACCAAAAACAAGTCAATCAAAGCGGCAATCTAACACCATTGCAAATTCAGTACAGTCTAGAGATTGCATAATCATTTCTTTTGAGGGGTGATCACCTCTTTGAGTGCATTCAGTTTGATGTGGGCTAAATTTGATTTTGGCATGATTGTTGGTGTGAGGATCAGCCTTTGAAGCTGCTGTTTCCTGTACTGTTTGAAACCACTGTGGATAAGAATGCTTCTGTGGAATCATCTTTGGAGAGACTTGAGGAAGGGGGAGGTGGAGTTGGCATGTGGAATTCAGGAGAAATTTTAATGACTGGGAGATTAATGCGGTGGCTTCATTTTTCCATCTATTAGATTCTCATATTCCCACCAGGGAGGGGAGTGATAGGATGAGGTGGAAGTTAAAGAGTAGTGCGGATTTCACTGTTTGCTCTTTTTATGAGTTTTTATGGAGCTCACCATCAATGTCCTTCCCATAGAAAGCCATTTGGAGAACCAAGGCTCCTAGGAGAGTTTCTTTCTTTGTGTGGATAGCAGCTACGGGGGAAATTCTTACCTGCGAGAACCTCATCAAGAGGGGTTACTCAATGGTGAGTTGTTGTTGTATGTGTCGTTGTAGTGGGGAGACCATGGATCACCTCTTGATTAATTGTAATGTGGCCTCTAAGTTTTAATGTTTGATATTTCGGATGTTTGGGGTTCAGTGGGTACTACAGGAGAAGGTTCTTGATTTATTAGGTGAGTGGCGGAGTAAGAGACCTAATTCAGCAATCTGGAATCTTACTCCATCATGTTTGATGTGGACTATATGGAAGGAGAGAAATCAGCAGACCTTTGAAGATGTGGAGTGCACATCAACACAACTGCAAGCATCCTTCGTTAGTTCTCTTTATGAGTGGTCCTTTGTGTCAGGTCTCACAGATAGTAGCTATATTCATTCATTTATAGATTTGATCCACATGTAGATAGTTTTCCATATGTAATTCTTTAGGCCACTTCGTGACTATTTTCACGAGGTAGTCTCGTTTCAATAAAATTAATTTTACCTATAAAAAAAAAAAAAATTTAAAAAATTGCACATATACTGTTCTATATTAATTTTTGTCAGCTATACTTAACTAGATGTAGCAAAGCCTAATCTTGACAAAACAACCAAAAACAATTCAATGAAAGCGGCAATCTCACAACATTGCAAATTCAGTATGATCTAGAGATTGCGCGTATACTGTTCTATATAATGCTGTCAGCTGTACTTAACAAGACGCAGCGAATCCTAACTTTGGCAAAACAACCGAAAACAATTCAATCAAAGCGGCAATCTCACAACATTCCAAATTCAGTAGGATCTAGAGATTGCATTATATACAGTTCTATGTAAATTCTGTCAATCAGAATTCAAATTTCAACGAAAACACCGGGATCATATCTTTAAAAAGCTCATCAAACAGTAATTTATTCAACAGTAATTGAATTTGAATCACTTTGATTTCAACTAATTCCAAAACAATGAGATCTATCATTTCCACTCTGTTAGCTAAATTAAGCACGTATTAGTGTTGAATTTGAAAGAGTTAATCGAAAAGCTGACCTGTAAGGCGAGGTGGCATCGGTTTCTTCGGTTTTCAAACCGTGGAGCAACTCTCTCATCGTGAAAGTTCGGCTCCCTTCGTCTTTGCGCAGCTCCGGCTTCGAAATTTGAGCCTCTTTGTCCGTTGCGTTCTCGGATCCATTGGATTGGATCGGACTTGGTTTCGGATCTTCAGGCTTTGGATCCGCATCGGTGATTTCTGGTTCTGGTTCTGGAGCCTCTTGCTCTGGTTGTGATTCAGGCTGAGGCAGTGGGTCTGATGGTTTGGGTTGTGGTTCTGGTTCTAATTCGGAATTCGAGTTTGGTTCGGGTACGACTCCGTTTTGCAATTCGGATTCTTCTGGGGTTGTAGTGGACATTGTTAGGTTTTTTTTTCTGGGAATTATGGCAATGAGAAAGGTGAATGGAAATGCAAACTTGCAAAGTGAAAGGGAGAGCTTAATCAAAACAAAAGAGAGAAAAAATTTAACGTACTCTTCAGTCTTCACTGTTTCGAAGTGAAGCTACGATTAAAGGGCTTGGTTTTTTGCATTTTTAGAAAAATGGATTCCTATTATTTTTGTGGGATTTACTAACACGTATTTTTAGGAAATATATTAGTACACTGTTTTAAGAAATTTTTTATGAAAAAATAAAAATAATAATTAACTGTTTTGACAGTATATTTTATTTTTATTTTTAAAGAAAGGTAAATATGTCATTTAGTTCTCAACTAACACTTGCATGGAGATATTTAAGATTTGAATCATTTTTTTTTTTTTGATGGGAAGATTTGAATCATTTATTTGTGAAATTATAAAAAATAAATTTATATTTTGGTTGTTTTGTGTTGTTATGATTATGAACATTTTTTTTTTTTTTTTGAGAAACTAATTATGAACAAATTGAATGTTTATATCTTCTCAAAAAAAAAAAAATTGAATGTTTATGAATTTACATTAATATTAGACTAAATGTCAGACAGTGTGTTACATTACTATGATTCAATACAATTCATATGAGCATATCCAGTAGTTCTTTTTAAATAATTAACATTCTATATTGTTTGTTTCAATGGAAAACCTTGTGTAAAGATAATTTTTCGAGTTTTTCAATGTTAGGTAGTATAAAAAAAATGAATTAAAGGAAAATTATATTTAGTCAATATAAAAAGTATGACTTATTTTTAGAGATCTTTTACCACTAAATTTTTTTTTGAAAAAAAAAAAATTATGACAGCAAGCTAAATAAGGAAGTTAGGAAATTGTTCTCTAACTTATTTAAAGTTGCTACCAAATATAGAAAAATGAGATAACTTTATAAAAAATACTTTTAAAAAATAGCTCATTTTCGAGAAAACATTATCGCCAAAACAAAGACAAAGCATAAATTACAACTTAGTTGCTTCCGATTGTGAAGAATACACAAATCTCCATGACAATTGTAGAGGGTTCTTTTTACGTTTCTCGTACCTTAGACACGCGCCTTGATGTTATTGGACAACGCTTAGTCTAGGCTTTTTCTAAAAAGGAAGTTGGGCCTGGCGCTCCGCGAAATAGGCTTTAAAGTACCATTCTGCTGCTGCCAGTTTGTGCGCAAGCATTGAGTCCAAGTCCAAGGGAAAACGCTGCAAAGTAGGCTTATCCTCTATTTCTGCCGCAGAAGGAACTTTTCTCCAATTTCTGCCACAGGACTGACTTTTCTCCAGTTTCTACCGCAGAAGGAACTTTTCTCCAGTTTCTACCGCAGGACTGACTTTTTTGTTATGCAATAAAACTTTCTGCTGTGCAGTAAAACCATCTGCTGTGCAGCAAAACTTTTTGCTGTGCAGTATAGCTGTCTATTATGCATTAAAGATGTCTGCTGTGTAGTAAAGTTGTCTACTGTGCATTAAAGTTGTCTGCTATGCAGTAAAGCTGTCTGATGTGCATTAAAGTCTTCTACCGTGCAGTAAAGCCTTTTGCAATGTGAATGACTACTCTTCATTTTTTACTGTAGAAATACTTTTTTACTTCCTGCACATAAACAAATCTAAAACTCAAAAAAAATATCAATCAAGCAAATGTTAGCTTACATGGGTTAGCATATCCTCAAATATATACATACGCATATTCGTAAATATACTCATACGTATTCACATATATATCTATAAAATATATTTTGCAGAACATGAGAGACAAGATATATGTATATATATATATATATACTTATGGCAGGATAATGATTAGTTTGTGTCAAAAGTAAAACACGTAATAACAAGAAATAAGAAAGCTTCAGCAGAAAAGGTTTAGCTAGTATAATAGGTAACACGGTAAATATAATAAAAATGTGCTACAGCAGAATAACTAGTACAACAAGTAAAGATACCACAGCAGGACAACTAATGCAGCAAACATGATAAAAACGTGCTACAGGAAAATGACTAAATACAGCAGATATAATTTATAATGAGAGAAATCAAATATATTTTTAATTGAAATCAAGTATTGAATCTTCCCATAGAATAAGTAAACCAAGAAGGAACCCAAACTCCAACTTAAACAACCTTGTCATAGGCTTCTACCATCAAAGTTGTGCATTTTGGAGAATAGACCTAATTGGCTACTAGCTATTACATTTGGAGACTTCAAAGAGTGGGTTTGCTAAGAGGGAGAGAAAAGATAGTCTATTGATGCATGCCCCTAATTCTGCCGTGTTTTCTCTCTTCTTTTTACCACTTTCTTTCTTTCTTTCTCTCCGTTCTTTTTACTCTTAGTTTCTTATTACTCTCTTGCTGTGGGCTGTTCCCCCTTTTTGGTCTTTCCTTTTCCTGGGTCCCTCACTCTAGGTGCTTACTACTCTCTTACCATGAGTTTCCCCCTTAAGTGCTTCCCCCTTTTCCTCCTTCGGTGCTTCTCCCTTTTTATAGTGAATTGATTCAATGAGATTTCTCCGTTTTACCCCTAGGGCTTCACCGATTGTTTTTGGTTTGTTGTGGGCATCCCTTTAGGACTACCCACCAACACATTGGTTGCCCCGACCACTGCCATTGCTCAGAATACGTTAGCTGCACCATTACTCATTTCATGACAAAATTCCCTTTTGTTTGTTCTTACTGTATACCTCTACCTCTAGGTGACTAACCAATAAGGATTGGGCTACCTCACTACCTAGCTCTATGGCATGCATCAGATGGTCTCAACCATCTATTACTTCTTTTGGGTAAGATACCATTCCAGTAAGGTATATTCTTAAAAGAAGTCATGGCTGGAAACCAAATATAGACCCCTTTTTCCCCCCACCACCAAACCACACCCTCTGAATCCCCTTGACCGTGGGCCCACTTCCCTTGTATTGGCTGGGTACAGGTTAGTGGTGCTCCGGCCCTTCTGTGTTTGTCTCCCACGCCGTTTCTGCCATAGCAGATTAGTTCTGTTTCGTTCTACTGCGTGTCTCTGTCTTATTTCTTCACGCGTTTCCTGCTGTGTATGTCATTTCCTTTAGTTTGGCTTTTCTTTCCTTCACGCGTTTCCTGCTGTTGACATTTCCTGCTGTTCTTTGTTTCTTTTCATTGTGCTTTTTCATTTTAGTTTTCACGCCTATCTTTTATAAAAAAGGATTTGGGCCTTTGTGGGCCAAATAATATTGATTGGATCAAAAGGGTCTTAGGCCCAATTTGTCTTTATCTGCTGAAGCCATTCTGCTGAAGAACTGTATTCTGCGGCAGATCTGTATTCTGCTGCAGATTTGCGTTTTGCTGTAGATTGGTTTCCCTTGCACTTATTTCTTTGGACCTTTCTTGCTCTTCGGTCTTCTTGGTGGGTCTTTGGACCTTGCTTTTCATTGGGCTTTTTTCCTCATGGTACGGATTCAAAAATGGGCATCAACATTCAGCCCCCTGAGCATATGGATTGCTCCTGTGATTCATATGCGAAAACTTATGCAGTTTTCTTTCGTGGGTTGTTTCACAACTCACATGTGAATGCTTCTCTTCTTTTCTTCATGGGCCTGTTGTTTCAATCTTTACTCTCCTTAGGCAAGTCGTTCTCTTTCTTTTTGTAAATTTATGACCCTCCAAGGGTAGCCAAAAAGTTGATGTTCATGAGGGTGGTGGTTTTGTTGCTGTCACCCCAAAGTGAGTTTGTTGAAAACTTTTCCTCTCTTTAACTCAATTGTTTCTGCTAACTGCCTGTATGTTATTATTTGACTTGTGCCTGCTGGGCCTCTTTTGGGCCTGCTGTATGCTTTCCTTTTGCTAAATTCCAGTAGCCTAGTACTATCTTTGGGCTTGTACTATGCTGTTTTGGGCTTCCTTGGCTCATTTCATTGCTTTCGGGCTCCTTTGTCCCATTTTATTCTTTTGGGCATCCTCGGTCCGTTTCATCACTTTCGGGCTCCTTTGTCCTATTTGGGCTCCTTTGTCCCATTTTATTTTTTTGGGCATCCTTGACCCGTTTCATCGCTTTCGGGCTCCTTTGTCCCATTCAGGCTCCTTTGTCCCATTTTATTATTTTGGGCATCCTCGGCCCGTTTCATCACTTTCAGGCTCCTTTGTCCCATTCGGGCTCCTTTGTCCCATTTTATTCTTTTGGGCATCCTCAGCCCGTTTCATTGCTTTCGGGCTCCTTTGTCCCATTCAGGCTCCTTTAGTCCCATTTTATTTTTTTAGGCATCTTCGGCCCATTTCAATTCTTTACTCTCATGGGCTTTTGCTAAGTCTTTTGGGCTTCCCCGGCCCAAATTACCACATCCTTTACTTTTAGGGTTTATGGGCTTTCTATCAACCCCTTACTCACTTAATTCAATACTTCGGGCCTCTTTGGCCCATTCTTGCTTTTCTACATCACATACTGCCCATGGGTTTGCTATTTCTCTCTCCAGACTCCTTTAGGCCCATTTGCTTCCTCAAGGCCCATTTTTTATTTTATGGGCTTATGATCCATTATTCCTGCCATTCGGGCTTAATGAATTTTTTCTCAATTTACTAACTCTTTTCTTCCCATATTGTTGGACTTCTTCTTGCTATTAGGCCCCCTTGCCAAAGTGGGCATCAACAATATCCTCGTTCAAAGGGATTGTCAATGATGATGATGATGTGTGCATCCTTTTCTTCTTCATCATTCCCTTACTTGTTTCTTGGTTTGCTTCTTGGAAATTTCTTGTGATCTTGTACTTTTGCAATGGTACTCATTTCTTTATGTTTGCGGCAATTTGTATACTTATTTCTTTACATTTCTGCAATAGCACGTACTCATTTCTTTACTTTTGAGGGATAAATACTCATTTTTCTGGTTCCGCAGAATATGTAGACACTTTCTGCTGCAATACATGCACTTATTTCTCTGCGTTAATGCACCTCTTACTCTGCTTCTGTTAGAGCAGCATCTATACTGTAGGAAGTGAAGGTTGTGGTAGATTTTGCGGCAGAAGAATTAGGCTTGACTGCTTCAGCTAACTTACTTTCCCCACGTATTCCTTAGTATCATCTCTTCATTCTTCCATAAGTAGAATGGTCAGAAGACACAAATGTCGTGAAATCTTTCCTTGTTGGGTTCTTCTTCATTATGATGTTTTACATTTTCTCATCTTTGCAAAATGCTCAAGATTGGCTCTTTGGATTTTTTAACTCTTCTTTTTGCTAACTTCGCGAACGGCACTTTTGCGGAGCAAGGATCCTTCTTACGGTCTTCATTTTTCTTTTCTTTTAGCCACTTAAGGTTGCTTCACTTCGAGCTTCATTCATTCTCTAAAATAGAGAAAGTGTTGTCTTCTACTACCTTCGCATCTAAGCCGACAACTGAAAAGAGTTTCATCAAAATAGTTCTACCACATTACTTTCTTCAAGTAGAGCTCTTTCACAAGATGAAAGCTTCCTCTAAGTGTGTAGATCAAAGGGTGGCTTCGCTCCCTTTTCTTATGCCTTCTTCTTCTCTTTGCATTCACGTATCTTCATTTCTTTTGCTCAAAACAAAGCGTAGAGCTAACATTGCGAGCCTTCATCATAGTAGGGTACTCTTTTATTTGCTGATAATACTTTCTGCTGTGTTGAAGAACACATGTATTCTTTGCCAGGATGAAGTTTCTACGAAGAAGGATGTTAGGCCTTGTAGAAAGGCAAGTTTCTTTCAGTGATGATGTATTTATAGAGGGCCTCCTTATTCGAAGCTACTACTAGCATGGGCAAATGTATTGTTGCAATAGTAGAGGACCCTTTTAGCCCCCAAGATCATCAACACTCTTGTACCTTTGCTATTTGCATTGTGGGCTGTTTCTGATTCTGCCATAAATTCTAGTTTTGCTTCAAAATTGATCTTCCTGCAGAAGTGACTGAGTCTGCCACTCATTTTAAGGCACCTACAAGTGGCGCCATTATAGATGTTCTTTTTTTCAAGGGGCAATGAGGATGCTTTCAAGAGAAATCTTCACTTTCTTTTCATTCTAAACATTTTCTTTGTAATTATCCACAGCAACTATTGATTCCTTCGTGTTTGCCTTTTTCTTCATATTCTTCTTGTCATTCTGCCACAGCCACTATTGGTGAGTATATCACTGCCTTTTTGATGAAAAGGCATAGATGTTGTTGTGAACTAGATCTCTTAACTTTGTTGTAGTCTTCCACAGATCTTATTTCTCCCAATTCTTCTTTCTCATGTTGCTAAGCTTGGCAGTGTCTTTCCAATTCTTGTGGAAGGTGGTCTGCCACTGAATGCGTTGCTAGAGAGATGTTTGGACTTCATCAGTGATTTCCACCTTTTGTTTCTACTGTGAGTTCCTTTGTCACTCAGCTTTTCTGCGGAGCACTCTTGAAGCCTTAAAGTCTCACGAAGAGCATTTATTTTCTGCTGTAATGCTTGTTAGATCACCTTTACATATGTTTTCTGCCGGAGTGCTTGTAGGCCTTCTCTTCTTGCTTCCTTTCTTTGCTTCTTTGATATTTACCGCAACAAGGGTGGTAGGAATTCTTCTCATGGATTCATTGCTGCATAGACTTTATACCATGTGAGAATTTATTCTCCAATTGCTAGTTGATACTTCTGCGGAAGATAGATGATGTTGCTGCTTTATCACATGCTAGAATGTTACTAGACCATGTTAGGTTGCAACAAATTGCATGGGTGTTGCACTATGCCATATCATAAAGTTTGAAGTTGCTGCAGATCAAGTGCCGGATGAATGTATACTTGCTGAAATGCCACAATCAATGCTTATTTTATAGTGGGTAATGTTGCTGCTACATATTGATACTCTAAGCACTTTGCGGCAGCCTTTCCGAATTTTCTGCAAAATGGGCCTTAGCCCCCAACATGTGAGACAATTGGATGAGTCCTTAGCTTTCTGTAGAAGGCTTCCCAAATTTTGTTGCAAAATGAGACAACCCCCAATATACAAGAATAAGCCCTTAGCTTTCAGCAGAAAGCTTCCCATATTTGCTGCAGAATGAGTTTTAGCCCCCAGCATGTGAGACAACTGGATGAGCTTGATATCACTTTCTCTTATGGCCTGTTTGGAAGTTTAGAGAGGGAGGAGAGTAGATGGGAGTAGAGGGGAATAATTATCCTCCACCTTGTTTGGATGTTTTTAAAATTAGTAAGGGGAAAGAGAGTAATTATCCCTTCCCCTTATTTGGATGTTTTAAAAATTAGAATGGAAATGAGAGAAAATTATTTAAATAGACAAATTTACCCCTATTTGAAAATGGACTTGTAACATTGGTCTATGATTAATTTATAATAAAATTATAATAAAAATAAAAATAAATTCAAAAATTCAAAACCCAAACAAAATTCAAAAATTCAAAACCTAAACAAAACCATGAGTTACACAGGAAGTTCAACGAAGGGTGGCTGAGGCAAATCAAAGTTTTCAAAGTCTGTTTCTCGGTCACAGAAAGCTGGGCTTCAATTCCCTATGGGTTTGAGACGAATGAAGAAGATGATGAGGAAGCAAACATTGATTCCGACGACGACCTTGAGAGCATCTCCGCCCGCGGTGGCAGCGTCGACGCTGACTCAGACGAGGAAGCCCCCGAAGCCGCAAATGCTGAAGACTCCGATGAAGACGACTCCTCCATTCGCACCTTCACCATAACTCGCCTCAACACCGCCAACACGGGTGGAGGCTCCGACAACACGAAGATCAAGACGGAGAATCTGAGCTTCTACGCCACGGTTAAGATCGAGAATTCGGATGGCACGAAGGACGGTGGGGCCCAGGGGACCGGTCCGGCGGGTCCCACAGCTCCGACTGGGAGCTCTGTGCCTAGAGTTGTTGTTAAAGAAGACGCCACGAAGATCTTCACTGAGAACATTCAGACCAGTGGAGCTTATAGCGCCAGAGAAGAAAGTTTGAAGAGAGAGGTAAGTCTCTCTCTCTCTCTGTCTGTGTCAAAATTAGTAGAAATTGTGTTTGGTTTGTAAGAAAGCACTGGGAAGATTTGTCATCTGTAGTGTTAAATTTTCTCAGGAAACAAACAAAGATATAATCAGTTTGTAATTTTATAAATTTAAAAAGGGTAAATTAGATAATTTATTTGTCCAATAATTTATCTACTCTACTCTCCCTCCAAATCTCTCCAATTTAAAGGAATTAAAAATGAGGGGTTAGAGGTAGTTGAAACCCCCCCCCCCCAAACCCTTTCCCCTCCTTCCTTAAAAAACTTCCAAACAAGGTAATTGAATTACTCTCCCTCCCTCTACTCTACTCCCCCTCCTTTTTTTAACTTCCAAACAGGCCATTAATGTTAATGCTCCATCATGTGGTTCATGCATTCTTCAGTAAAAAAAATTAGATGTCATGGATCTACAAGTTGCCATATTGTAGAAATTCTTCGTTGCTAGAGAATTTGGGAAATAGTTACTTCCCAAGCATGCTTTGGCTTCGTTCCACTGCAAGCACAATTGCTTCCCATGTATTTTCTGCTACATATGATTATGGCTATAGCTTTTCTGCAAATTATTTCCAAAGACTTGCGATCATGGCTCCTTTGCGGGTTGATTGAGTGTAGCCCCCATTATGGGCTTTTTGCCAAGAACTCACAACCATGGTTCCTTTGCTGGCTTCTAGCCAAGAATTCATGACCACGACCCTTTTGCTGGCTTTTGCTACTAAGACCCATATTCCTTAGATTTCTTCTTCGTTTGCTTTGAGTATGGGCATATTTAGATGGAGCTTGCTACGTCCCTTGCTTCATGGTTGGCTAGTAATAGCCAAGAGTCAGCGGCTTCTAATGTAGAATTTTCCCATGACGTACCAACATATTCTCGAGACATCATGGTTCTTTGTTCCTGTGGCAGAATGCCTTTGTAGTAGAACGCATTCAATAAAAACCATGTAATAGTTTTCTGCAGCAATAAGATAAGCAAATCTATTCACGGCAGAATGTGTGTCAACAATTGTTCTTGCTATTTCCCTCTTGTACACAAGTCAAAAGAAGGAGCTTTGAGTTTGTCACTGTTGTAGAGTTCATCTAGGATGAGACATGGGCATCAATGAGCTTCATGACTTGAAAAATGATGGTGGAGTTGCGCAGTACAAGTGATCTGATACATTCTTTCTTAGAAATATCATAAAGATCATGATCATTAATGCCACTCTATGCATAAATCCTCTGAGGTGTTTCAAAGAAAACTTCTCAACTTTTCAAAGTTGTTGAATCATTTTGCTAGACCTGATAATGGACAAAGAGCAGTTTGCAAGCAGCTTGTAGATTTGGGCTTCTTTATGGAGAGTACGCAATAACTGAATGATTGGCTTCATTCCAAGGTTTGGATTTAATTTGGAAACTTCACCACCCTGTCACATGCCTTCAATGTATTCTTTGGTTGAAAGCAGATGTTTCAATATCGCCGCATTGATTACTTCTCCCTCCTCCCTTCATTGATACTAATATATTTGCTGATGTAGTAGCAAGAGACTGATTCAGCAAAAGTGAACATGAAAGGCTTTGTATGCACCTCTATTGCTTTGAGAACAAGTCTCAAATTTGTTTTATAAGATCTAGACTCGAATTTCTTGTTGTAACAGAATAGTCCACTACCCTTTTCACATCTTCACACTGTTGGTCCCATGAATTCTCAATGAGGCAATGATCACTTTTGTTGTAGAAGAAAATCATGTTGGATTTGTGATTGCACTTAGAAAGTTCAAGAATTCAATATTGAATTTTGTGGTAGGATATTCTGCGAAAAGACCTGCTGGAATTCAATACAAAATTCTGCTACAGAACATTCTGCTGTATCTTTCTTCATGGTGGGCCAGTAGTAACCCATTTGTAGCAAGCATCTGCACAACTTTTTCTTCCTTTGGTGTTCCCCACATTCTCCTGCGTGTACTTCTTTTATCATCTCTCTTGCTTCCTCGGGACCCAAACATCGTAATGGGTCCCCATCATACCCTTTTTTGAAAAGGACGCCGTTATGCAAAAAGTAACGTGTTGCCAACCTCCTAAACTTGTATCTTTCACTATGCTTTTGCAGTAGAATACCTTCTATCAAGTACTGCACGAATGGACTTCTCCAATCTTCGCTGACGAACACAGCGTAACTTTCCTCTCTGTCTGCTGCAAGCTGGCAGGTTTCGCATTGGGTTTGGACTTGATCTGCGTCTTTACCCATACTTGGCCAATAGAAACCTGTCCTTTGAAGCTTGCAGTAAAGATTGACTTCTCCGCAGGATTCGCAAGTCTTATCATGTACTTCCTTCAACTTTCTCTAGGCCTCTTCTCGCCCCACACATCTTGACAGGACCCCACTTGGCATCTTGCGGTACAATTCCCTTTTTACCAAGGCGTAGTCCTTCAGTGCCTTCAATTCTGTCATGTCTTCTTCTTCCATCAAAGCTTCCTTTATAGGAATCCTCCAATCTTCTTCACATTGCTCCTCTCGGGACCTTTCCTTTAACATCTCCACAATGGACTCCTTACTTTTGCTAACTTCTATCCTAGTGCTATTTCCTTTGAAAATTATCTGTGAGCCTAATGCGGCCAACGCATCCGCATACCGGTTCTCGTTCCTTGGGGCATGCTCTATTTCAAAAGTTGTAAACTTTTCCTCCATCTTCTGGGCCATTGTTCTATACGGGGCTAGGCTGGGTTCCTTCAGGGAGAAGTTCCTCTTCATCTGGCAGAACACCAGGTTTGAATCACCCATCACCTTTAAGTGCTTGATCCCTATTTCAAGGGCCGTGGCTAACCCAGTTAGATATGCCTCATATTCTACCGTGTTTTTTGAACAAGGGAATTCTAATTTAAATGAAAGCGCCACAGCCTTGTCTTCTTCATGATACAAAACTACTCCTACTCTTCCTGCTTGGGTAGTAGAAGACCCATCAAACTTCATCACTCATTGCTCTCTGACTTCTTCTGTCATAGCCACCTCTCCTGGGTCCTTATCATCCAGCGGGAATTCTTCTTCTCTTGAGAATTGTGCCAGCAAGTCTGCTATAGCTTGGCTCTTTACTGCTTTGGACGTTCCCGCTTTCAAGTTGTATTGTGACAATTGTAGCAACCACTGGGATATTCTGCCGGAAAGGATTGGCTGCCACAACAAGGGTTTGATTGCGTGAGACTTAGTCATCAGCCACACTTCATAGGCCAGGAAATAATAGCGTAGTCTCTGTGAGGCATATACTATGGCCAGGCATGCCCTTTCTGCCCTTGGGTAATGAGTCTCTGCATCCTTTGGGGCGCGGCTGATGTAGTAAACTGGTTGCTCAATGCCACCTTCATCTTCTTGGGCAATTAACGCACCTATGGCATACGAGTTGGTGGCTAGGTAGAGCAACAATGGCTTTTTGCGGGTTGGGGCTTGCACAGTAGGAAGATTCATCATAATCTGTTGTAGCCTTTTGAAGGCTGTTTGCTGTGCTTCTCCCCACTCAAAGTTTTGCCCTTTCTTGAGTAATCTGGTGAAAGCATAAGTAATTGATGCCAATCCGGGGATGAATCTCCGGATGTATGACACCTTCCCTAAGAAACTTTTTTAACTCTTTCACTGTGGCTGGTGGTTTCATGGTTCCTATGGCTGTAGCTTTGGCCGGGTCCACATTTATTCCTCTGCTGTGAACCAAGAAACCCAAGAATTTCCCAGAGGACACTCTAAAAGGCATCACAGTGTAGTAGAAGTTGCCTATGGGTGTCCTGAAAGCAGTTTTCTCCGCATCCTTTGGCGCCATTTTGATCTGATTGTACCCACTGAATCCATCCATGAATGAAAACATGGCGCTCCTTGCTGCAGAATCTATCAGCAAATCCATGTTTGGCAGTGGGAATTCGTCCTTTGGGCAAACTCTGTTGAGATTTCTGAAATCCACGTAACGCCTTATCTGCCCATTCTTCTTCTTCACTGGCACGATGTTAGATAGCCAGCGCGGGTGTTAAATAAGCTTAATGAATCATATGGCCAACAATTTCTGGACCTCCTTAACTATTTGCCCTTCTATCTTAGTGTGGAATATCCTGGCAGGCTGAAATTTTCTGCTATAAAATATTCTGCGGACAAACATTTTGCACTTCTAAAATTCAGCAGATTCTGCTGTGAACAGTCTGCCAAAGGATCTGCACTTTCTGCTACGAAATTTCTGTAAAGGGGCATTTTGTATTTCTAGAGAAGTCTGCTGAAAAATACTTCGCAAAGGAAACTGCGATTCACAGCAGTATAGTAATGATGAAAGTTTCCTTTGGCTGCTATAGCTTCATTTTTTTTTCTAGCTTTTGGTTCTTGAAGGAGCTAGAATCACTAGCATGAAAAAAATGATTGAAACCTTGTGAGGGAATGAAGGGATTTTTCTCTTCTAAATGTTGGACTCGAAGGTGGAGATGGAGAGAGTTTAGAAAGCTTCTAGTGCTTCCTTAAAAAAAATGAGAGCAAAAAGGTGATAAGTGGCTTAGAAAGCTTTTAGGAGAGTTGCATTTTTAAATAAGTGGCTTGCCACATGTCTCACATGCATGACAAGGAAAACAAATGGCATTTAAAGGATAGGACCAAATATTGTAAAGGCCATCTATTGTAGAATTCTTAGGATATTTTTGTTGTAGAACTCTATGGTGTTGTAGTGATATTTTGCTATTGCATTTTGATGCAATGCCATTGAACTCTGCTATGGTATTGTGGTATTCTACTACAACATTCTGCTGCAATATTCTACCATAGCATTTTGCTCATGATACTACTCTGTTTAAATGTTGCTATGTTCTACTACAGATTTCTGCTACGGTACTGTTCTGCTGTAACGCTGCTACATTCTGCCATAGAATTTTGCTACGGTACTGTCCTACTGTAACGTTGCTGCATTTTGCCACAGAATTCTGCTACGGTAGTGTCCTGCTGTAACGTTGCTGTATTCTGCCACAGAATTCTGCTACGATACTGTCTTGCTGTAACGTTGCTGCATTTTGCCACAGAATTCTGCTACGGCACTGTCCTGCTGTAACGTTGCTGCAATATTCTGCCATAGAATTCCATAACATTGTTTTTCTGTAATGTTGCCTTGATATTCCGCCATAGAATTCTGCTATAGGACTGCTATAACGTTTTGGATACTTTCCTGAGAGTATAGCTTGGAAGGTTTAAGAACATCTGCATGTCTTGCTTTGGTAAGGACTTGGAAATATATTTGCGAGGGAGAAATATCTCATTCTCCCCATCTTGATCCCAACTCCCCAGCGGAGTCGCCAAAAAATGTAGAGAGTTCTTTTTACGTTTCTTGTACCTTAGACACGCGCCTTGATATTATTGGACAACGCTTAGTCTAGGCTTTTTCTAAGAATGAAGTTAGGCCTGGCGCTCCGCGGAATGGACTCCAAAGTACCATTCTGCCGTTGCCAGTTTGTGCGTAAGCATTGAGTCTAAGTCCAAGGGAAGACGCTGCAAAGTGGGCTTATCCTCTATTTCTGCCGTAGAATGAACTTTTCTCCAGTTTCTGCCGCAGGACTGACTTTTCTCCAGTTTCTGCCGCAGAAGGAACTTTTCTCCAGTTTCTAACACAGGACTGACTTTTCTGCTATGCAGCAAAACTTTTTGCTGTGCAGTAAAACCGTCTGCTGTGTAGCAAAATTTTCTGCTGTGCAGTATAGCTATCTGTTGTGCATTAAAGCTGTCTGCTATGCAGTAAAGCTGTCTACTGTGCATTAAAGCTGTCTGCTGTGCAGTAAAGCTGTCTGCTGTGCATTAAAGCCTTCTGCCGTGCAGTAAAGCCTTTTGCAATGTGAATAACTACTCTTCATTTTTTACTGCATAAATACTTTTCTACTTCCTGCACATAAACAAATCTAAAACCCAAAGAAAATACCAATCAAGCAAATGTTAGCTTACATGGGTTAGCATATCCTCAAATATATACATACGCATATTCGTAAATATACTCATACGTATTCACATATATATCTATAAAATATATTTTGCAGAACATGAGAGACAAGATATATGTATATATATATATACTTATGGCAGGATAATGATTAGTTTGTGTCAAAAATAAAACACGTAATAACAAAGAAATAAGAAAGCTTCAGCAGAAAAGGTTTAGCTAGTATAATAGGTAACACGGTAAATATAATGAAAAGGTGCTACAGTAGAATAACTAGTACAACAAGTAAAGATACCACAGCAGGACAACTGATGTAGCAAACGTGATAAAAACGTGTTACAGGAGAATGACTAAATATAGCAGATATAATTTATAATGAGAGAAATAAAATATATTTTCAATTGAAATCAAGTATTGAATCTTCCCATAGAATAAGTAAACCAAGAAGGAACCCAAACCCCAGCTTGAACAACCTTGTCATAGGCTTCTGCCATCAAAGTTGTGCATTTTGAATAATAGAGCTAAATGGCTACTAGCTATTACTTTTGGAGACTTCAAAGAGTGGGTTTGCTAAGAGGGAGGGAAAAGATGGTCTATTGATGCATGCCCCTAATTCTGTCGTGTTTTCTCTCTTCTTTTTACCACTTTCTTTCTTTCTTTCTCTCCATTCTTTTTACTCTTAGTTTCTTATTACTCTCTTGCCGTGGGTTATTCCTCCTTTTTGGTCTTTCCTTTTCCTGGGTCCCTCGCTCTAGGTGCTTACTACTCTCTTACCATGGGTTTCCCCCCTTAAGTGCTTCCCCCTTTTCCTCTTTCGGTGTTTCTCCCTTTTTATAGTGAATTGATTCAATGAGATTTCTCCCTTTTACCCCTAGGGCTTCATCAATTGTTTTTAGTTTGTTGTGGACAGCCCTTTAGGACTACCCACCAACACATTGGTTGCCTCGACCACTGTCATTGCTTAGAATACGTTAGCTGCACCATTACTCATTTCATGACAAAATTCATTTTTGTTTGTTCTTGCTGTATACCTCTACCTCTAGGTGACTAACCAATAAGGATTGGACTACCTCACTACCTAGCTCTATGGCATGCATCAGATGGTCCCAACCATCTATTACTTCTTTTGGGTAAGATACCATCCCAGCAAGGTATATTCTTAAAAGAAGTCATGGCTGGAAACCAAATATAGACCCCATTTTCCCCCCACCACCAAACCACACCCTCTAAATCCCCTTGACCGTGGGCCCACCTCCCTTGTATTGGCTGGGTACAGGTTGGTGGTGCTCCGGCCCTTCTGTGTTTGTCTCCCACGCCGTTTCTGCCATAACAGATTAGTTCTGTTTCGTTTTGCTGCGTGTCTCTGTCTTATTTCTTCACGCATTTCCTGTTGTGTTTGTCATTTCCTTTAGTTTGGCTTTTCTTTCCTTCACACGTTTCTTGCTGCTAACACTTCCTGATGTTCCTTATTTATTTTCATCGTGCTTTTTCATTTTAGTTTTCACGCCTATCTTTTATACAAAAGGATTTGGGCATTTGTGGGCCAAATAATGTTGATTGGATCAAAAGGGTCTTGGGCCCAATTTGTCTTTATTTGCCGAAGCCATTCTGCTGAAGAACTGTATTCTGCAGCAGATCTGTATTCTGCGGCAGATCTGTATTCTGCTGCAAATCTGTATTCTGCTGCAGATTTGCGTTTTGCTGTAGATTGCTTTCCCTTGCATTTCTTTCTTTGGACCTTTCTTGCTCTTCGGTCTTCTTTATGGGTCTTTGGGTCTTGCTTTTCATTGGGTTTTTTTCCTTATGGTACGGATTCAAAAATGGGCATCAACAACAATCTAGTCATGAAATTCGTACACTTGGGTTGGGAGAATATGATCAGTTGCTTCCAATTGTGAAGAATACTCAAATCTCCATGACAATCTAATTATGAAATTCATACCCATGGAAGAATATGATCCTTCTCTACTTCAAGTAAACCGGAGAGTTAATTATATGATTAATACTTCTTTTTTTCTATTTTTTCTTTTTTTTTTTTTCTTTTTTCTTTTTGGAATCTAATTGAGTATGACATAGCAAATTTGCACATGTAAAATTTAATTCAGATCATTAATACTTAAGCCTTTTTTTTAAATTTAAAAGAAGACAATTTAGATTATGAATACTCTCAATTTCAAATGATTCAAAGAGGATCCCGGTCCATTCTGAGCACATTATCACACAATCACACTAAGTGAACTAATTACACATATTAGACGTTGATTGTTCAAATTAAAGTCCAGAGAAGACATTGCAAAATGAAAATCACCTTAGTTTATGAGGATATAAATAAAATACAAGTACCCTAATTCTAACAAACTAAATTAGAAGTGCCGCCACCATCACTCAAATGAGCCCCGAGTGCGGGCATGCATTATAATCCCATAATTTACTGATCATAATTCATAGATATTGCCCATTAGACTTTAGTATCAAGCAGTGTGAAGCAACCTGAAAGATCCTTTTTGTTTTAAAGGGATAGTTCATAGTTGCAGCAAACAAATTAAAAGTCATAAAAGAAAAGGGAATCCGAGGAAGATTGAAGAAAAGAAGGCCTAAGCATTGGAGATGGGTTTTCCTAAATCTTGTCATGGAGGGTGACCACCAAATCATGAGCATCATCTAGAAGCTTCCAAACATCGAGACGGCCAGCCATGCTATTGCACTCCCTCATAATTTCGTCCATGGAGCTGTACTTCTCTATTATCAGCTTCCTCTTTTGCAGCACACAGGCTGATATGGCATAAAGCAACAAATCCTCATTAGGAGGGGCTCTCAGCCTTATTCTCCCCCAAGTAGACTTTGCAGTCCCTGCTCTAATCGCAGCCTGATCAGCCCATACTACCTCCCAGAGGCATAGTGTCTGCTCAAAGCTTAATTCCCTTCTGAAGAGAACAATCACCATTCTGTACACAAAAAAGCAATCCTCTGCTTGAAGCTTCTCCAGGTGCCTGTAGAGATGAATATCCTTGCGTTGGATAATCTTGGAAACAATTTTCAGCTGCCTCTGAATTCCCACCTCATCAAGTCGGAAATTATGCCGAGCTTTTTTCATGAAACCCACGAAACACCAGAAGGCTTCATGGTCCTCCTCAAACACTGTGATTATTGGATCAAGTAGATCACTCATACCCTGGCAGTAACCAATCTCAGGATCATGTAGTGCATAGGCTTCCAGGATAGCAACCATGCGTGCAGCATGAAAAACTCTGCACGGCTCCAAGTGATCATATTCCTTCAACCCAACACTATCTGCTAACTGGTGAGCTTTGATCTCTGACACTGCAGACTGTGATGGTGAGTAGGCAATCCATTCATCATTTGCCCGCAAAGCATCAAGACGGATGATTCTTTGCCATTTGGCAAAGTCTTCAGCATTGAATGGTTTGGGCTTGTTTTCAGTGTTGGAGGGAGATTTGTTTTCTAAATCAGTGGAAGATGAATTCTGCTTGGCAGGCTCATCAAGATAATTTTCTTCACTTCCCTTGGTGGCAAGTAAAGGTTGCATGTCTTCAGGTTCTTCCGAGGAGTCAGAATCAGACGACTCTGTATCACCAGCAGAGGCATCTTCACAAGTTAGTCCACTCTTATCACCATCTTCTTCCAATAATGAAGGGGATTGAAGGGCTTGATCCCAGATAGGGGGATCTGGATCCTCGGTCAATGTTCTTCCAAAGATCGAAGGGGACCTACTGGCACTGGCCATGTCTTCTGAGCAAGAAGAATCTAAAACCTGACTAAAATCCCCACTGCCCTCATTGCTGCTGATCCCAGAAGTTTCCTTGAACTTTAAGCTCTTTTCACTGCGTTTTAAAATTTGCTTGCACTGCTTCCGCAGGCTACCGTATTCTCTTCTGCATCAGAAAAAAAGAACAATAACTAGGGGAAAAAGAAGAGGAGGGAAGAAGGGTAGGGAGGTGGAAAACATAGGAATGAATATGCTCTACCAAATATTAAATGATAACTGTTGAATAATTGCATAGGAGAGCCCCAATGAATGTAATGACAATACATACCTTTTCTGTTCTTTGATCAAATCCCTTTCTTCCTGAGTACTGTTCATGTCATAGCTGTTGCACATGCAAATATAAGTCAATACATGCAAGGAGATCTAGAGCAATTTGGCCATTAAATTAACAACCAGCATCCAGTGAACAAAAAAAAACCAATAACGTAGATGAAAGCACTATTAAATAGCAATCTTTATGCCTGTTTTCTCTATGTGACAAGAAGAATTTCTCAACATAAGTCAATATACCTAGCAGCCATAATGGTAGTGCTGGAAGCCTACTTCTTAAAGCTTCTTTCAAGCAAACTAGAGTCAACACAATGAATTTTTCAAACAAGTAGTTACATAAAAAAGTTTTGTTACAAAAGCACCTAAACCTAAATTTAGGTTGCCAGACAAGGACACAGTTATTTGCAAGCCAGCAATCGGTACCCCAGCCCTCTCATTCATCCCATATGATAAGCACTAGACACTTGGAGAATTATGAGATGTATAAGTATTTAACCAGATTTTGAGTCTAAGCCAAGAATGAATAAGGATCCAGGACAAGGGTTAGACATGAATATTGCAAATCACCCAAGAACAAGGACAGTTATTTGCAAGCCAGCAATCAGTACCCCAGCCCTCTCATTCATCCCATATGACAAGCACTAGACACTTGTAGAATTATGAGAAGTGTAAGTATTTAACCAGATTTTGAGTCTAAGACAAGAATGAATAAGGATCCGGGACAAGGGTCAGACATGAATATTGCAAATCACCCAAGCCTTACAGTCAGCCATGGATCAAGCAATTCATAAGACCAGGCTAACCTGAGCGTAATGACTAAAAATGTAACAAAAAATTATTGAAGATAACTAAATCTATCTAAAAGTTCTAAAATCAAAGAGAGGAAAGAAAAATATGAGTATATGCAAATGCACACACAGACATCCATACAGAAAGATACAGTGATGGAAATGCTTACACTCCGAGAAGGAACGGCCAAACCTCTTTTCTAATGCTTGGATCAATACCCTGAATCAGAGATATAAGGAATCAAATCTTCACAGCAGTAACAAATATAAAGGGAAAAACATAAGCAACCAAAAAGACAAAAAAAAAAAAAAATCTAAAATTAAAATTTGACAAAAGAGCAAATAATTAAGTCTGAGAAAAATCAATGACATACTCCACTGCGAACTTTCTTCAGAAACTTGGCTCCACCATCGCTGAGCCTTCCATCTGATGTAAAGAACCTCTTCCATTGTTTGGGAAGAAGGGCATGTTTTCTTCTCTTACGTGACCAAGGTGATTTAAGACTTCCCCTGAATATAAGAAGAAACAAATTAAATACTTTTCCCAGATGGGGGGAAACAAGTAAAAACGTTTATGTGTGCATTAAAGCAAGTAACACTCTTATATGAAGAGCGAATGCATCAGTTTAACTCATCAATCATTAAAAACTATCCCTATATGCATGCATTGAAAGCGCAAATAAAATCAGCCTCTATCCCATCGTGTAAACATTAATTAATTTGAGACTATGTTTGATGTGCATGAAAAACCCATTGAATCCGAAAGCAACACATTTCCAATAATTTAAGAACAGGAAAACCACACCCAACAGCTAAATCTATCATCACACTATGCAACAGAGACATCCTCCCATCAATGCTTACATACAGACAGTAATAATGAGTGCTTTTGAAAATGATATCGTAATCAAAACAAATAGCCTGGAGTTCATTTCTAACATTTTCATACTCAAAATTGAAAATTTATAACACCGAAAAAAAAAAAAAACAACTATCACAATCACATTTTTTATTACAAACAAATTATAAAAATTGAGGGAAAAACAGAAAATAAAAACAAAATTTACTATCACAATCACTGTATAACTAGCCGTATAAGTTAAGTCTTATGCGAGCGAGCGAGCGAGAGAGAGAGAGAGAGAATCTGAATCTAAGAAAGAGAGAGTGTTTCAACTAACTAATAGTAGTTTGGAATCAGAAAAAACAAATTGAGTACTGTACAGATCGGGATCTGAAGAGAAAAAAAGTAGCGAAAAGCGAAACTGAATTGAAACGAAAAAAAAAACAAATGGTACTTTTTGGTGGAAAATTCAGGAACTCACCGATCAGTGGGAATTGGTGAGGATGATGATGATGACTGTGACTGTGACTGTGACTGTGACTGTGATGACGATGACGATGACGATGATGATGATGAAGCAACGACTAACAAAACCGATCTCAAATGAATCCACGACGATGATGACGATGACGACGACGACGGTGAAGATGAAGATGAATTTGACGACGGTGAAGAAGTTTGACTTCGCCGTAGGGCTCTCATTACAGGTTTCTCTTCCGTAATCATCTATTTCAATCTATCTATGTATCTACCTAATTCTAAACCCTAAGAAACAAAACGGAAAAAGTAGAAAAAGTAAAATCCAAAGGTTAAAAAAAAAGTACTTTTCTCAGTGTTCTAGGGTTTCATGAATTGGAAATCGGCTTAGATCGATTGCAATTTTCAATTTCTTGCTTTGGTTTTTTGGGTTTTCGGTGTTACCTACGAGAGTAGACGACGGTGGCGGCCAAGGCAATTCCGGCCATGGCCGTCACGATGATGGCTATCCCGACATTGGAAGACGCCGAGGAAGCCCAGCCTCCGAAGCCTCCGCTGACGCCACCAGCTCCGCCGCCGCCGTGACTGTTAGCTTCGACGAGCAAGATCGATTTGTTACCATCACCGCCGGTTGACAAGAATAGCATCAACAAGAAGAAGCACCGTGAAATTACCGTTAAGCCCTCACCACAACCACCAAAACTAGTAGTATTTTGTTGTTTCTTCTTCTTCTTCCACCACGTCGTCGTTTTCGTCGATATGGGCAACACCACCATTACACACTACCTATGATATAATCTCTATTTGTGCGTTCTTCTTCGACTAGCTTTTTTAGAGAGCAGAGCTCTCTTTCCATGAAATGCAATAATTATTGCTGCAAAAGCACAACTATAATATTTTGTGGATTCGAATTTTTTTTTTTTTTGCTCTCTCTCTTTCGGTATGCGAATCTCTCTGATTTTTTTTTTATTTTTTGTTTTTTATTGTTTTTTTTTAAGACTTATGAGAAAGAGAGAGAGAGTAAGGTAGATCGAATCGAAGAATTGGAACTTGGAAGGTCCGGTTCTGCCCATTTATCTTATTCCACACAAATTAAATAAATAAAAAAGGATCCGAATGTGGGTGTTATTAATTTCTTTTATTTATTTATAATTATTAAACTACATGTCAAAGATTTGAGCAAATAAAAAAAGTCAAATGTGACAAAGATGGAAATATTTTATAAAAAAAAAATTGATTAGTGTTATGCTAGTTATATGCACCGTTTAATGAAAATCATAGGTATAATTTTATCAAAAAAAAATCATAGGTATTTTAAAATAAAGAATGAAAACCCTTGGTAGAAATTTTGATAATTAATTTTTAAAATTTTGGTAATAGTGTTCAAGTTAAAGTATACAACTTGAGTTTTCCCTTAAAAAAAAAAAAAAAAAAAAAAAACTTGAGTTACACAATACGTGTACAATGTATACATCCAATCATTATTATTAAAACAAAACAATTAGGATATTTATTAAATAGTATAAAATAATTAATGAAATTCATTTAAATTTATAACTCTTAGTAGTACAAATTTTTTTTTTTTTTTTTTTGAGAATCAATACCAAGCACTTTTATTAATTTGTAGGAAAATCAAAAATAACAAACTGGTAAATGTCAGATAGAACATGCTCCATCCAAACTAATAAAGGAAACGAAACTATTGCTCTCTTAGCCAAAGCATGGGCCACACAATTACCCGCCTAGTATGAGTGAAAGAGAAAGTTCTAAGTGAACCAACAATAGACATGATGTCTTAGTAGTACAAATTTAATAGAAAGTGTTTTTAAAATTTTGGCAATTTTTTTTTTTGAGTAAACAATAATACTTATTAGAACACACACGAAAATAGTAATATTAGTGTTTTAAACCGAGTTTATAATACATTACATAACCAGAGTACAACTACAAAATAGCCTAACCTTTGTAGTTGTAGACTGGAGTTATAAATAGCGAACACTAGACACATACAACCAATGTGGGATAAACATCCCTACTTTTTTTTTTTTAGTAAAAAGTAATACTTATTAGAACACACACGAAAACAGTAATATTATTATTTTAAACCGGATTTATAATACATTAAAATTTTGACAATTGAATTTTATTCAAAGTAAATATTGTTAATCATTTTAATATACTTATAGTGTGTCATATTACGTAAGAGAAAAAATTACCAAAAATAGGAGAGTGCATCCAATTTATGCAATTATAACGTTTATGAAGCAATTTTTATTCTATGCTATATAATATATGATATAATATAATTTAGACATGAGCATGTATAATATGTAATTTTATTATGAATATCTTGATAACAATAATTAAATGATTGATTTTTATGTAATTTCACAGTTCTTATATAGTAATAATAAAGACCTCATAATTTCACATGAAAATATTTATTGTGTTTAGATAACTTTAGTCACAACTTATGTGAATTTATGTTAGTTTTAGTTAATAGATACTCATTGAGTGTATATATTGATGTCTTGATCTGATGATAAAGAATTATCATCCGAAGTAGACACCATAAGTTGAAATTTTCTCAAAAAAAGATACTCATTGAGTGTGTATATTGAAATGATTTAAAAAATTCATGGTAATAGTTTAAAAACATAGGGTTTAATTTAGAACCATCCCCAAACTATAGGAGAATTTTGTAATTTGCTCAAAGTGGTTTTACAACAAGTTGTCAAGTTGTCACTTTGTTTAAGGAAAGTCTAATTATTTGCTGAGTTGCTACATAGAAAATATAGATAATTTTTTATTATAGAAACAAATAGACACTTAACTATACCACGAATTATAGAACTAAAATTTTATAGTAGTCGTATCTAAAAACACTTGTTGAAAATCAAAGGAAGTCCATCTTCCCATAAATTAAATTTTACACTATTATATTGTTTTGATTCTTAGATTTTAAAATGTGACAAATATCAGCGGTCCAATCGATGACCAATAGAAAAAGATTGGACATCCATCTAATCTTTTGACTATAGTCTTCTTTTACTTCCCTCACAAAACAATACTACCCACTACTTTTTCCTTGGATGTGGTTCATCACATCCGTAACCTTTAACTTTACCTACCTCAAGATGAGAAAGATTAGGAAAAGAACAAAAAATAAAATAAAGCTGAAACAAAAGTCAAAAGACAAAAAATGAGGTTTGTAAAATGGTGGGAGATAATGAGGATAGAATTCATCACATGGGACACTAGCTAATACGTAAATGAAAGTATATAGTATTGAGTATGAGATGGGGGGAACAAAAACAAAACACTCAATCATGCCGGACCACATGCTTTTGCTTTGCCCTACACTCCAATCTAAAAAAAGACACATGAACTATGAGGACACATCTTTATTTTTTATGTCTATTAACTGGGTCTCATCGTATCTTCTTAATTCTTATAATTTCCTGGTTATTTTTTATTTTTTTTTTTTTTTTTTTTTGAGATGGGAAATGTAATATAAAATGAAGCAATTAGCAAAATCAGATGAAGGGTTTGGAAAGTTGAATACAGAGGGAGCATCAATAGTGTTTGCATAATCAATGACATTGTTAGTACCACTTGGATTGATCATTACTGTGATCCTTTTTAGTTTTTTTTTTTTCTTTTTCCTTCTTTTGATTAAAAGATAGAGTATGATCTTGAATCCTTGATCATGTCTAAGATGAATGTCCTCAAATTAGGGTCCAAAAGAACCAAAAAACATCATGACTAAAACTGGCCCGGTGTGATTATAGGTTGGGCCCATCGTGAATCATTAGATTGTTCGTTACTTCCTTGGAAGAAATGAGTTGTCCATAACGTCTATGTCTACTTTTCTTATTTTTGGGCCGATGGTCATTATTATTTTTTATTTTTTTTGGTTTCAACTTATGCGTCCATTCTTGATAGTTGTTTTTTTATTATTAGACTAAAACACCAATTTGTTTTTTATGTAGGTGAATGATCGAATCCCAATTTTTTTATTTAACTATAAGAGTCTTTACCAATTAAAGCTAATTGGAATCCACATTAACATTATGTATTTTATTACAAAGAAGCTGACTTTTACACTTAAAATTAAAAATCCAGTCTCTCACTATGGGTTTTGTGAGGTATCTTATCAAAAGGAAGTAGAATAGTCTAACCAAACATTGCGACAACACTTCTTCATATAAATATATATATATATATATAAATTCATTATCTTTGTTTATTGCTACAAAAATTGTACTGTACTAGAACTAGACATGTTACATAAAATAAATAAAAATATTCTAAACAGGGTTTAGTAGCAGGCATCTTGAAAATCTTGCTTGAATAATTCCTCATTTTAAGAGCATTCGCATCCGGAATGCTAAATGCCATATGTAAGATTTTATTTAGCATTTTTTCCTCAAAAACGTCCCACATCCGAAATTGCAAAAGCAAGGAATTGTAAATTTTTTTACAATCTTGCTACAGTGCCATTCTACATGTAGAATGACACTGTAGCGATATTGTAAAAAAAATATTAATATTTTATTCTATTTCTAATTCCCGAAATTTCTCTCTCCTGTCTCTCATTATTTCTCTTCTCTCTCTTCCTTCTCTCTTTCTCATTTATTCTCTCATCTCTTCAGACTCAAACACCATCCTCCTCCCAAATCCAAATCCACACATTAATGATCAGACCTAAACAAAACCACATTAGAGACACCATCTTTCTCCTTTCTCGTGTTTTGTGTGATGGGTCTAGTGTGGGTTTTTTTTTTTTTTTTTTTTTTTTTTTCCTGTTGTGACCGATGCCTATAGAAGAGGTGGGTATGGCTGAGATTGGTTCATTTTTTCTGGTGGGTTGTGATCCTCTCTCGTGTTTTGTGTTATGGGTTTTGGAGTTCCGGGTTTTTTATTTTTTTATTGTGACCGATGCCTATAAAAGAGGTGGGTATGGCTGAGATTGGTTCATTTTTTCTGGTGGGTTGCGATCCGGGTCGCGTTTTGGGTTTTGGAGTTCTGGGTTCTCGGTTTTTTTTTTTTTTTTTTTTTGACCAATGCCTAAAGGAAGAGGTGGGTATGGCTGAGATTGGTGGGTTTGGATCGGTGGAGATCGGTGGGTTTCTGGGTTTGATCGGTGCTGTTTGTGGGGCTTCGTCGGTAGCTTTGACGGTGGTTATGGTGGCCGGGATATATTATTTGTGAGCTGTTATGCTAGTGTTGATGGTGGCCGGTGGTCATGGTGGCCGGTGATGGTGGTTTCAGTAAATTTGTGGTTCTTTCTTGAACAGAAAGAATGAGAGAGAAAGAATAAATAATGTGTTGTATTGTAAATGATGGTGATTTTGGGATATATTATTTTATTGTGTAGAAATATTATTTTAATGAATAGAATAGGAAAATAAAAGTTGGGAGTGTTGAAAAATGGTATGGTATAAATGATAAAGTGAGTTTTGAGATGGTAAAATAATTTTTTTTTGTAAATTCCGGATGCGAATGCTATAAGATAACCCAAAACACAAATACACACATATTTGTTTTCTCATTCTCACTTAAAAACATTGTGGGTTCTTGTACAGTCACAACAAAATCTTACAAAAATTTTACAACAAGTTGAAATATGTCAGACCACCATAAGTATATCCATCACAACTCAAAACAAACTTGATGTGAAAATTTTATGGGGTTTTATTGTGTCCAAGACTTTCTCATGTCGAATCCCATCTAAGTTGGGATGAAGAGATTGTGACAATTTTGATTAACACACACCAAAAATAGAATATTAAAATGAATAAAATCATTTCTTTTTTCCTTTTGGTGTCTTGATAATGTGACATTCTTTCTTAAATGAAAAAACCGGAATCCACAGCATCCTTATCGTTCACAAATCGGTCTAGCTTACATTGCCAAAACACGATAGGGTAGGTAGAAATTTGATAAATAATGCTTCCTAACACTAGACTTCAAACTTGTGTCATTTTTAAATTAATAAAACACTAATGGCAATAGAGTAGTTAGAAATTTGATAATTAGTAATTCCTAACCAGGGGCTGCGCCACCTTAAAGCCAGGGTGGTCCCAGGACCACCCTTACCTGATTTTTATTTTTATTTTTTATATATAATAATTTTAAAAAATGTATTTGTTTATCCTTCAAAAAAAATTTGCGCCTCAGTTTTTTTATGCCAATAAAATTAAATTTTGCTCCATAATTTGTTCTACGTTCAGTAGATGAATGATTGCTTGGTTGTGTACATTGAAAGAGATGTAGCTTGTAGTATTGATAATAAAACTATCATGCACAGATTTCAAAATATAAAAACTCGTAGAAGACAATTGTAAACTTTATGTATCTGTGTGTTTTTTTATTGTTATTGTTGTCAATATATGAATTTCTCTTTTTATTAGATTATATAATTTATGTTTCTCAAGGAACACCTTGAGAAAAAATCCTTAGAGCCACCACTGTTCCTAACACTAGACTTCATTTGTTCCCCAAAAAACTTGGAACTTTTTTTTTTGGCACCATTTCCACCATTGCCAAAAGGCCCAAAACCCATTTCAAACTCCTTCTCATTTTCCATAAAAAAAAAAAAAAAAAACTCCTTCTCATTTTCAAATTAGACACATAGTCACGCAATCAAAGACTCCGAACTTGCGTGTTTGGCTAGCTAACTCATGTATTGGTAACTTTTATTTACTTAAAAGTTAAGGAAGAGAATTTAAGCCTACCCATAATAAAGCGAGTAATGAGAATTCTTCTTTTCAAAGAATGAATACAGTACAGGTAGTTTACCCAAAAAAAAAAAAGAATACAGTACAGGTGGGTTACCAAAAAAAATACAGTACAGGTGACTTGAATACGCCGACAAAGTCAGCACGTACGCGTTAATTTGGTTAACCACTCTCTTCAATAACCCTATTTAGCTCAACCTCCAGCCAACCACCTCTCGAACCCTATAGTCTATGACTCTATGCCATACATCATATATACAAATCTGATCATACAAGTTTTCCATTCCTCAACACACAAAGTCACAAACCCATAAAAAAATTGTTCTGTGACTAACTCAAAATGGCTAGCAATAGCATTACATCAAGGGATCAGGACGAGCGTGCTGGGGCAGAGATTGTGCATGGTCCTGAAGAATGTTACCGCCACTCCATAGATCTCTTGGAAGAGCTAGGTTTCCCCAAGGGTGTTCTTCCATTGCAGGACCTTGAAGAGTGTGGAAGAGTTAGAGAAACAGGGTTTGTTTGGATGAAACAAAAGGCCCCATATGAGCATTTCTTTGTTGGGAGCAACACCAGGGTGAGTTATTCCATAGAGGTGACAGCATACGTGGAGAAATTCAAGATGAAGAAGATGACTGGTGTTAAGAGCAAGCAAGTGTTTTTGTGGGTGCCCATAACTGAGATGAGCATAGATGACCCTGCAAGCAAGAAAATATATTTCAAGACACCTATGGGGATTGGAAAGTCTTTCCCAGTTACAGCTTTCATGACTGAGGAAGAGAAGCAGAAGTATTTGGAGGAGAAGGCCAATAGTACTGAATGAATTAAACTTGTTTGTTCATGATCATATATATATGGGACACATCGATCTTGTTTTCATTGCTGGTTTCGTGTTGATCTGAGTTAGAACCCTACAGATTTTCTTTTTTTATTGTTTTGATTACTAGCTAGTATTTCTTGTATGACTCTCTTTTGATCAGTTTTCACCAACTGCGCATCAAAGAGTTCATCCTTTTAGTGGACCATACAATAAATTCAATAATTAAGAATAATCAATAGTTATTGTCATCTTGCTATCTAGCGTGTTCACTAAGTTTTGTCTCTATTTTATTGTCCTGGTCCTCCAGGATCCCTGGTAACAAACTAATAACAAGAGTTCATCCTTTAATGTTAGGTTCGATTTTATATATATAAATATATATATATATTAAATTGTTTTTTTTTTTTCCGAATTCAATAAATATGAATTATTAAATTAAGGGTATGATTATTGCACATTTGTTAGTATATATTATCCATACACATCACTCATTTCACATATTAAATATGTACATACTTAAAAAATGTGAAAATTATGTGTAAAATTATATACATTGAGTGTACATTAACAACTTTATAATAAGAACATTGGAAACATAAAATAACGCCCAGTAATTTATTTGCAGTTAATGTTAGTCAATAGCCCACGTCTTCTAGTTCTAGGCATGAGCTTACTAACAATAATATGCATTTAACTTCATCTTTAGTCTTTGGAATACTAATATTGGCTCCCAGCAAAAAAAAAAAAAATATATATATATATTTCCAAATAAGGCCCAGTAATTTATTTGCAGTTAATTTTAGTCAATAGCCCACGTCTTCTATGCATGAGCTTACTAACAACAATATGCATTTAACTTCATTTTTAGTCTTTGGAATACTAATATTGGCTTCCAGCGAAAAAAAAGAAAAGGAATACTAATATTAGCAATTTGGCATCTTTGGGACGGAAAATTCTTAGGTATTTCTGAAGTATGGATAAATAATACTCATTTCTTTCACATTTATAGTAAACCTTACCATGAATTTAATAAGTGAACCCCACAATCAGTGGCGGAGTCAGAATTTTAGTTTAGAGGGAGCAAGATCAAAAGACAATAATAAAAAAATAACCTAAATTTATTAATTGATATTAATAATAAAATTATAAAAAAACAATAATTGTCATACAAAGCCTATTAAAATTAAACAATTGTAAAATAAATAAACAATTGTAAAACATCTAATTCATAGTTATTGATGATCAATCATCAAAGTAAGAGATTAATCTATATACATAAAGTTTAGAGATCTAATTTGATTCCTCAAAATAAATTGAGAAAATAAATTTCAACTTTTCTCTATTCTTTTAATTATTTAAAATTTTCGATTTATGGTAGAAACTCAAATTTTGAAACTGTGAAAATGCAAGAGATGAAGGAGAAAAAAGTAATGGACATTTTAATGCTTTAGTACCATTATTATTATTATTATTATTATGTGTAATTACTAATTAGAGCTACACGGGCAGAACTTCAAACGAGAAAAGAAGGAAATTTAAAAAAAGAAAAAGATAAAAAGAGTTAATATTGGTCAAAAGTGTAACAAGCTTTAACAAGTTTAGTTTGGTGGAATTTATTTTGTGTCAGATTGTTTAAAGTGGGAGGAGTTGTTTTTGTAACACCACAAAATCTCATAATATTTTTACAATAAATTGAGGTTGTAAGGACTGAGATTTGGATTCGACCCAATATGGGATTGGGTTTTAGCCCAACAAGCCCAAACAATAAATTTATAGAGCGTGGGTGAAAGAACTAGTTCTATCTAGTAAGAAAGATAATAACCATCGTTTATTTAAGAGAAATCAATATAAATAAAGTGAGAAAATCTGTCCTCGGCGTCGTCCGAGGAGCTATATATTAAGGTCAAGCTCTTGATCTTAGTTACAGGAACTCATAGGATTGTTACAAAGATTTTTGGATTCTTTTCTCTGTCTCACTTCTTCAGGCCACTCTTCCATGCTATATACTATAATCCTGGTATCATTTCGACCATACACGTGTAGGTTAGGTTCTAAGAACTCCCTTCTGTCCCATCCAACACTTGCTAAAACCTTCAACTAGTAGCTGTAAGACTGCTTAACTACTATTCAGGTATCACCTCCACATTAATGCGGCCAGAGAGTTAGTTGGGAGGCATTTAATGTGGAGGTAGCAGCTTTGAAGATATTTGTTGTCTCTCTTTACTCATCCTTTATCCAATGTCCGACTTCTAATTGTGATGCAACCTTGAAGAATGTCCAGGATGATAAGGCCTTCTTACTAACCTCGGATCTCTGTTTTCGAGATGACTCTTATTCTCGGACATATTCTAGACTATCATACACAATTCTTATTTTTTCTACTCATACCTTTCCCATAATAACCTTATTTGGCCATCCTCGGATTAGTTAATATCCTCGAATTGAGCCATAGGCCTAATTCATACAATCGTAATAGTACACTCTGACTGACTGGCCCCCACAATAGCCCTTCAAAATCTTGCTTTTCGACTCCTCGGGAGAAAAATGGGGATTTTGATATTCTCAGTCCGTCCCATTTATGGTTATACCTTGTCTACCCAAACTCCCAAACGCCTTTTACATGCTCGAGGCACGCTCCTGACGCTTCGGCGTCCAGAGCGTGCCATCATTAAATTTTGGCGGCACCTTTATCCCCCACGTTCGACGGCATGATGTAGATCCAACGGTAGAGGATTTTTCTTGATTTATGAGCGGGAATTCTCCCACCTGTAGCTTCTGCACCCCTATAAATAGTGTTTCAAATCAATTCCCTTTCCTACTTTTAGCAATCATACAATCCTAGAGCTCATACATTGAACCTGTTCACTCTCTCTCACTTCCTGTGTGTCTTCAAATACTAAAATTTCGTCCGAGAACCTTCTATTCAAACCTGTAAGTTTCCTCGAACCTTCTTAGTTCTTGTTCAAACTTGTTAACTTCTCTTCGAAACTTCTTAGAAAATTGGTAGGTTCAAGTGTTAAGTTGAATCCGAGGAGGATAGAGAGAGATTTAACGCTAAGTATAGGATCCCACCAACAGTAGGCATGAGATACGCTGCCCAAGGGGAATGGGTAGACGATAAGAAAACAGGAGAGGTGGTCATCCCGATGATCGGCTTCATAGAGGGAGGGATGACCATTCCCATGGGTACCATCACGAGAAACTACCTTAGGTTCTTTAGACTTTCTCCCACACAATGTGCCCCAAATATGTTCAGGGTATTAAGGAGTATAGAAGTCCTAAATGAGAGGTTGAATTTAAATTTGACCCGTCACGATGTAAACTGGGTATACAACCTACACCATATGACGGGGCAAAGGTATTACCTTAAGTCGAGGTACCCCGAAGTAAGGTTAATCCAATGCCTCCCTTTATCAAACAAAGGTTTAAAAGAAGATTTTTTTTAATCTTTTATGAGAAATGGCATGATGGCCTACCCTGCCCAATTGAGATATTTTTGAATTCATAATAATGGGTATATATATTTTTTAATCCTGAACAATGCTGCCTTGGCTATCCCAACTCATAAGGGGCTTGAGAAGGTGTCTGATGGGACAAGTACCCAAGTGGTGGTCCGAACGATCAACAGACGGAGGGTCAAGATTATCTAAAGTGAGCTATATAAGGTGAGAGATCCTCCAGGGTGAGGGAGGCAGAAAATCTGTAGAGAAAACACCATAGTATTAAAAACAGCAACTGTAATCAAATCTAAGAAAAATATATTCAAGAACTACTTTTCTCGGACATTGCCGAGGAAGAATTTCTGTGCATTACATTTGTCTATTCACTGTTTTTCCTTACTCTCTTATCTTCTTTAGCCCATTAAGGTCGTTATCCATTTCGTTGAAGCCTAGCTTTTTAGCCCACTCTCTACAAATTTATTATATTGGGCTCTTTGGGCCTTAATCCATTCATCCTTTAGACTTAAGGACTAAAGCCTGCGCTTACAATAACTTAGGAAGTAAAAATTCAACTCAAATATCTTTATCCAAACACAACATAAATATTGAGAAAATCCATCTATTGTATAAAAGGGGTGATTCTTCAAAGATTTTTTGAATTATGGGTGGTTGGTGGGTAATCGACTTATCATTTTTATCTAGTTGGATAGGTGAATGTGTAATGCTAAGGACACAAAATTTTTCATAATTTTTTTTTTTCACAATTCATTAAAGTGATAAGTTGTAATTGAAGAAACATCATTTTCAAATAAGCCTAACATGAATCATTGATTCAACATTTTGAAATAAAATTGTGAATTTATTTGTGTCACATGTATTGGTAGGTGAATTTTTTAGATGATATTTGTAGGTGAATTTATCCAAGAAAAAAAATGGTAATTCACTAATGCGATTTTTAAAGAACAAAGTTAACAAAGATAGCTGCATAGCCAGCACATTGTCCAATTCAGTCATACATTTTCTTCTCCTTGCCAAAAAATGAATCCATTTGCCAAACTAATACTGTCCCAAAAGTGGTGCTAATTGCACGTGTATCACCATATACATGTGAACTACATAGTACATACTACATGTTCCACATTTCACTTTGAAACCACTTTCTACACAGCCACAAACGTCGGTTTCAAAAATTGTTGCGCACAACGGGAATTCGTTATTTAAAACCTCGGCTCTATCGTACACTGTAGATGTTCTCTACTCGCGTAAATTTTCGGTATCAGCCAGATTCTCTAATCACTCCAAAAACCAAAAACAAAATACATTTTAAAACCGCGCCCACAAATGGCGACTACCTCTGTCTCACCTCTCTCTACATTCCGCCATCGCAGTCCAATTATATCCACACCAAACCAATTTCTCTCTCTCTCCCCAATAGTCAAAACCAGCAAAATCTCAGCCGTCCACGTCAGCAGCAGCAGCAGCAGCACCACCACCACAATGCCCAGTAGTGACCTTCCCGAAGCTCAGGCTCATCCGTCGCTGGAAATCATCGGCGGAGCAACCGAGTCAATCCTCCCAGTTCTCAACGCGACCCTGACCCGAAATCCGTACAACCCGTTTCCTTTCTTCGGGTGGAATCGCCACGTGGAGACTATCTACGCCTCCTTCTTCCGGACCCGCCCTGACGTCAGACTCCGCCGTGAGTGCCTCCGTACCAAAGATAACGGCTCCGTCGCCCTCGATTGGGTCTCCGGTGACGACCGTCAGCTGCCACCCGATTCTCCGCTACTCATTTTGCTGGTTCGTCGTCTCTTAACTCTAGTAATTGTAACACTTAAGACTTCATGTATAGATTAATTACGTAGCGTACAAGTCACTCATTCAATTCAATCTATATGCTTTTTGCATAATTCACGGACTGAAACAGTAGTTTATTATTTAATTACGTTGTTATTATTATTATTATTATTTATAATTCGATAGTTGGGGAGGAGAGATTTTAAGCGCTAGTTTTGCTCTTGGTTATAAGAGTTATTTATTGTATAATTTTTCTAACTTAAAAAAAAAAAAAAAAGTTACTATATAATTCATGTGACCAATTCAAAAAATGTGAATATATATTTGAGCATTGTTAATCACACACCAGTGTGTGCGTGTGCGTCAGCTGAAATCATGGGTTTAAAACACGAACTATTTCAGTTAAATGGTAAAATTGTGCAAGATTTCACCAAATTAAAATTTATAACTGAAATCGTGTTTTGAACACACCATTTCCAAGTGTTTTGTGTACAGTGTGTGCACTTCATGGTGTGCGATAAAAATTTCTGTATATATTTTAGCGGTTGAAATGGATGGATGGTGGTTACAGCCAGGTTTAACGGGAGGGAGTGGGGACTCGTACGTGAGGCACATGTTGGTTAGAGCGAGAAGCAAAGGTTGGCGTGTGGTGGTGTTCAATAGCCGAGGTTGTGGGGATAGCCCTGTCACCACTCCTCAGGTAGTACTCCTTAGTACTTGACTCTCAGCTTGATTGATTATACATTTTGAATTCTGAGAGGCTTTAAGTTCTAACAAAGTATAATGTGGTTAGTTAACTTATTATCACTCTGATGGTGCAGTTCTATTCAGCTTCGTTTATAGGAGACATGCATGAAGTGGTGGAGCATGTTTCTTCTAGGTACCCAAAAGCTAATTTATATGCTGTTGGTTGGTCTCTTGGGGCCAACATTCTTGTTCGTTATTTGGGTCAGGTAGGATAACCTCATAATCCATATACATTGTGTATAGCTGACTTTTTTTTAATGATTTTATATTCTTGTAAAATCATTCTTGTTCGTTATTTGAGTGTGTTTTTTTTTTTTTTTTTTTTTTTTTTTTGACCTATCAAAAAAAAAAAAAAAATTTTATATTCTTGTATAAAGTTTCGTGCTTTCTTTGACTCTCTCTCTCTCTCTATTTTATTCTGTGATTTTTGACTTGAAGAGATATTTAGATTTGGTCTTAATTTTGCATAATGCTACCTTGTGAGTTGTGAGTCAAAGATTGAATATGGTGATAAATTCTGATTGTTTTGATTACTATTTGTTTTCTGCTCCACTCAACTCATCATCATTGCCTTAAAATCCAAACAACTATGTGAAATACAAAAATCATTTTTCTCCATTATGCTCTAACTAAGGCTGTATTCTCCATTTAATCATAGGCCAATCTGTCTTTTCCTCTCTGTACTGATTTTTTCCTCTTTTCCTTGTACTGCATTTGACTTGTTCTCTGTCCACTATTTGAAACCTATCCCCTTCATTGATATTACTCCACTGTATGTTTAACAAATGCCACTTAGCTGTTCTTAGTCAAACGCTGTTCAATTTGGAGGCTCTAAAGGACAAGGGAAAAGCCAATTAGGAGTTTCGGGTAGTAGAAAACCATTTCACAAAGAATATTGTAAACTAGATAAGAAATTTGATGTCATATTTCTGGTTGGTCTGGTTGTAAGGAGTCACTGCTGGAATGGATTGTTCTTTGCTTGCTTCTTTCCACTTTACTGTATATCTGCTTCAGTTTCATTTATATAGTTTTTTTTATTTGTTATGTGTTACTTGCAGGAATCTCATAGTTCCCCTCTTTCTGGAGCCGTGTCACTGTGTAATCCTTTCAATTTGGTCATTGCAGATGAGGACTTCCATAAGGGCTTTAACAATGTCTATGACAAAGCTCTTGCTAAATCTCTCTGCAATATTTTCAAGAAGTAATGCATTGTTATATTGATTTTCTGTTCTTGCTACTTATTTATGTTTGGAGTTGTTTCTATCTTTGTAGAAAGTGTCACCTGAAATCTTTTGTTTTTGCAGTCATGCCCTTCTCTTTGAAGACATAGGTGGTGAATACAATATCCCATTGGCTGCCAATGCGAAGTCTGTTAGGGAATTTGATCAAGGACTGACCCGTGGTATGTGTTTCTTGAACTTGAGAGTGGAATTTTGTTTATGGATATAATGGTATGTCATGGTCTTACAACACCTTTTAAAACTTCACAGTTTCATTTGGTTTCAAGTCAGTTGATGACTACTACTCCAATTCTAGTAGTTCAGACACAATAAAGCATGTTCGCATACCTTTGCTTTGCATTCAGGTAATTTCTTTATGACTTATACACTTCTAAAAATATGTTTCCTGAACCCCATGTCTAACAATGTCAAACTGTATGAGCACACATTTTTTCAGTTCAGACTTTGGTCATCTTTGGTGTACAGACACACACACACACACATACATAGGTAAAATGGTAAATACATAAATCGTGCACCCACATGATATTCCACCAACGGCCTCACCCGCTATGTTTTGAACTGTTTGTGCTTACTTATCATAATGGATTTCTGAGGCATGAGTTATAGAGAAATTTAAGAATTGTGTTGAGTGAAATTCTGCATGTGCTATAGATTTACATGTTCAGTGGTGTGCAGGCAGCAAATGATCCAATTGCTCCATCTAGAGGAATCCCTCGTGAAGATATCAAGGTTTGTGGCTTGCTCCTTAGTCTCTTAAGCCATATACTAATTTGATTCCCTTATTACCAAATTATGTTTATCTCTCAAGCCACAATTGTTCCTTCTTCCTAAGATGGCGAACTGCTATTGTCAAATTTATCAACTTAACTATACAAAGGCTTTTCCTTTTTTTCCTTTTTGTTTTTTGATTGGTAAATTACATATGCTCCCAGTGGATCTTGACTCTTGAACCCAAGATCTCACCCTCACACATTTCTCTTACAAGTGGAGGACATGCCATTTGAGCCATAGCTCATTGGCCACAAAGCCTTTACCTTATGACTTAAGTTCTCCTACAAAATCTTGTTTTCCTAGCTTTGTGCCTTCATGTAAGGACTTATTTTATTCAAATATCTGTTAGAAAAGTTACTTTTATTCTTAATACTATGTAGCCCCTAGGTCCTGTTTCCAGCCACAATATTTCATAATCGTAGAAGTAGTTTAATCATCTTTTTGTTGATCAGCTGGGAATTCAATCAAAATCTCCAGGTTTTGAGATTTTAATCACTTTAAAGCTTTTAGTTTAGATAATTTGCCGCAAGTCTTTGTCCGGATCAACTTGACCATTATGACATCTCATCTGGATTAAAAAATTTAATATAACCCAATTTGTTTTGTTCTTCCATGTACTTCCTACTTCCTACCATCTCAAAACTAGATTATAAGATCCAAAAAACTTAATAAGATATTGCCAAATTATTGTTTATACTTGCTGGGATTTGTTTGTTTTGTAAATAACTTGTGAATATTTTGGTGATTTCCTGACTCTGTAACATTTGGGAACCTCCTCTCCCTATTCCTGAAACTTCGAAAAGAACTTTTAAACGATTTGACATGGACAAGCTCCATTTCCTAGGAATAAACATTCAAAAGCACTCAAAGCTTGTATTGCATATCAAGTATTCAATTTGTTCTCCCACAGTAATCTTCCATCCCTTGTAAATGTCAGTCTGCTTGATTCGTTACTCCTGGAACACAATATTTAAAAATCTGAGAAAACAACTTTTGTTTGTGGAGAATAACCTTGAAGGGCTTATTGACTTACAAGAAGTGATAAAAATGGCCATGGAGAACTTTATAAGGCTCCTATATGATATTTAGCCTGCCCCATGTGGTTAAGATTTAGAGGAGGAAAAGGAAGAAACAAGGCTGGTGTTTTGTGGGCTGTTTTTTATTAAGTGTAACTATTTAAAGTTTGCTGCATTTGAAGTTCCCCTTGCAACATGGTTAAGTTATTTAAAAATGGGAAAATAGAAAAGAAAAACAGAAAAAATAGACTTATGCTGGGTTCGAATTGTCACCTGTAAAATTAAGGACTGTCACCTTGTTGATTGCTATATACAATGATTCTTTCTGGATTAATTCTTTTGGAAAGTTCTACTTAAAAGATATTTCACTAGATCACATGAACCTAACCAGGTTTGAGTTTCCTGTTACTGCCGCTTAAAATAATTCAATTTTTTTTGGGGATGTTTTTCTCCTGTTTATGTTTCCTATTTTTACCTTATTTATTATCTCCATTGCTATTGTTGTAGGAAAATCCGAACTGTTTGTTGATAGTGACACCCAAAGGTGGCCACCTAGGGTGGGTTGCTGGTGTTGATGCTCCACGTGGGGCTTCCTGGACTGATCCTGTTGTTATGGACTACCTTGAGCATCTAGAGAGAGGAGCATTAAAAGGCATTACATCTTGTAGTAGTACTGTAGAAGTGGAGCAATGTACAGAGGGCTTGCACAGCCTAAAAGTTTAGATGGCAGATGCTTAGCATTCTTTGCATATATATAAATATATTCATTTAGAGATCATGCTTTCATAGTTGTTTACAACAAGTTTAATGAATAAGCTAATGTCATAAAATTCTTTCCAGTTGTGTACTGTAACTGGAGCCTAGCATACCCAAACATCATTGGATCATATTTTGAAAATGTTGAATAAAATGAAACAAATAAAGTACAGAGATACTGTTGTCCATATTATGTTCTATTTTTTACCAGCTTGCGTGCCATCACTCGCTTGGAGAGTATATCTTAGATATGACACTGCAATATGACAATTATGGTATATTAGGCTGTTTTAATGAATTAGTCTTCTAGGGTATATGTTGACAAGTGCTGTTGTATATGATGTCAACAGTTTGCCTTTGATCTGCAATATAGGTATATTATGTGAACATTTTGCTTTTCATCTGGAATAGTAACTACTTGTCATTGACAATATCCTGAAATGTGTTTGCTAAAATATTTTTAGTGCTGCAATATGCAGCTTTCTAAAGTTGACATGCAACTTGGAAATGTTTGCTATATGCAGAATTCTGGTGCTGCAATATGCAACTTCCTGAAATTAATCTGAAAGAAGCCAAAACATCCGCAGTACAGATAAAAATACAAAGAAACAAAAGTAGCATTATTGCAGGCAGCATACTAGCTAATCCAAGTTACAAAGGATAAGACAACTCTCCAGAATCCATTAGTATGCTTGGAAAGAAGTATTAAATCATTTGGGGCACGTCTGGCACCAATATTGATGACATTTTGACAACAACCAGTACATCATCAACATCAGTGTAAACCTATATTTGTAGGATCCCATATAAACATATCCATTTAGGATCCGGATACATATAAACAAAAGCAACTGCATGTTTCTTCCTATTCACCTAATTAATACAAAATATTCGTAGGTGCAAGTGATAATATCAATAAAAAAAAAGTAATAAAATATTCATTTATTATGTTGTTCAAGTGGTACGAATCACACTCTTTGTCATATCAGTTTGTAACTTATTTATTAAAAATTATAGTGTCATTGGTATTTTCCTAATTTAAATCTTGAAAAACAAGTAAAATAATCACAATAAAAAAATCTATATAAAATTTAAAGAATTATTATTAAAATAACAAGAATTTACCAATTTTGGCTTAATTTTTTTTTTTTGGAGTTAAACTTATATGATATTTCTTATAAGTAAATATTGTTTAACTAAACTCAAATTGTTTATTAAAAAAAAAAACACTCTAAACCCAAATTATCCAAAAATTTGGCGCGAAATTGAATAATAATAATAAAAAATTTGCGTTACAGGCGGCAAAAGTGTTTCTTATAAGTTCACAATGCCTAAACTACCGTCTAATAAGTATTTGCTTTACTAAATTATGAAACAAACCACCCCATGTCTATACTCTATAGTTATACTCTCTCAAAGTCTCAACACGGCACCAGTAGTCTCTTCTTATTTTGGCGCCGCTACCGTGAATGAATCCTTGCCTTCATATAATCTCAGGTAACCATTTCTTTCTTTTCTTGTAAATTGGGTTTGATGCTTAGTTTATTTACGTGATACACGTGGATTCAATAATTGTTCGTTCGTGCTCTCTAGTGTCGTGTGTGTGTGTGTGTGCCGTTAATTAGTTTGTGAGGTAGCTCTCTATTTGTTCTGTGCTCTGTGGAAATTTTTATTTGGTTTGATTTGTTGATTTAAGTTACCGTTCATAATCATCGTATTTGTGGGAGAGAGTTATTTGGCTGTGTTGGAGTAAATTGGTTTATGTGGGAGTGTGAGTGAAAAATTTTCTTCATCCTCGCGGCCTTAGAATGTAGCCATGTAGGCTATTGCCGAGTCACATAAATTCTTGGTGTTCTCATTTGTGTGATTGTGTCTATACTTTCGCAGTTAGGACCGTGGTTTCTAATGCCAAATTTGAAGTAGAGAAATTTGATGAAACAAACAATTTCGGCATGTGGCTATGCAAAGTTATGGATGTATTGGTTCAACAAGAGTTGGATATTGCTTTGAAAGACAAGCCTGAAGGGATGTCAGATAAATATTGGGAAAAGATCAATAGACAGGCTTGCAGCAACATCCGCTTGTATTTGGCCGAGGATCAGAAGTATTTTGTTATGAGGGAGATGAAGGCTAAAGAGTTGTGGAAGAAAATTGGAGGACCAGTACAAGACCAAGAGTGTGAGAAAGCGGCGGTATTTGAAGATGAAGCTCTTCCGTTTCCAGTACCGCAGAGGTATTTCTATGTCTGAGCACTTGAATAATTATAACAAAATACTTACTGATTTGCAAAACTTGGATGTTGATATTAGTGATGAGGATAAAGCTTTCTTTCTCTTGAACTCACTGCCGGATACTTATGATAATCTGATTACTACATTGCTGTATGGAAAGGATGAGATTAAATTTGATGATGTGACCAATGCTTTGGCTAATATTGAGTATAATAAGAAAGCTGAGCAGGGCCATAGTGATGCATTTAGGGGCATGTCTAATAATAAGAAAGTTGGGAAAGATGAGTATGCCTATTGTCACAACAAGGGGCATTGGAAGAAAGATTGTCCTCTTTCGAGGAATAAGGACAAAAAGGATTCCAATGCAAATGTATTAATGTAGTACGTAGTAGTGATGAGGATTCTGATTTTGCATTGATTGGTTCATCATTTGTTTTCCATTCAAATGAGTGGACTATGGATTCTGCTTGTACCTTTCATGTCTCCCAATAGGGAATTGTTTTACAACCTTGACGAGTTAGAATGTGGTTCAGTTTTCATGGGTAATGATCAAACTTGTGAGATTTTGGGGATGGGTAAAACCAAGCTGAAGTTGCATGATGGAATAGTTCGTTTTCTGAATGAAGTTCGATATGTACCAGACTTGAAGAAGAATCTCATCTCAGTTGGTTTTTAGAATCCAAGGGTTTCAATATTATTATTGGGAATGGAACTTTGAAGGTATTATATGGTTCTTTGGTAGTGATGATGGGCATACGTCAAAGGAACATGTCTTTTGTCAAAGGGAGTACAGTCATAGGTGGAGCAACCATAGTTTTTGATATAATTGGGGAGGTTGGTTCATATACTTCTAGACTTTTGGGACATGCTGGCGAGAATGATTTGCATGGGCTTGTGAAGCAAGACTTGTTAAAGGGTATCAACACCTGCAAATTAGAATTTCATGAGCATTGTATTTTGGAGAGAAAACTAAAGTCAAGGTTGGCACAGGAGTTCATCAAACAATAGGAATGCTTGACTATGTGCACACAGATCTGTGGGGGCTTGCTAGAAAAGCATCATGTTGTTAGTTTTGTTGGGATTGCAAATAATCCAACTGGCATGATGACTAAGCCAGTTCCACTGCACAAGTTGAAGCATTGCTTGGACTTGATTGGTGTTTATGATTTGAATTAGCCTTTAAGGGTTTTGTAGGAGGTGATGGAGGAGTTTCATGTTTGAGATATCTTGGGGTGATTCAGCACCATCTTCACAGGCATTTGGAGGTAGCTTTGGGTGATTTTAACTTTGCTTTTGGTTGAGCTCTAATTTGGTCTCGGCAATTGAGACATTTGTGTCTTGTTAGAAGTCTTGCCTAGGTGGAGAGAAATTTGATTAAATTTGGTGGTCTGCAAATTTTGTTTGTGATGCTTGATCGAATTAAAGCCAAGGTGGAGATTTGTTAACACGTGGCTTGAATGATTGTTTGTCTTCCTGTGCATGACTATAACAATGTTGTGTTTTGCTCTTTTTGAAGAGAAAGCTGTGTCACAACTTTGGTTTTTAGTTTGTGCTCTCTAGTTTGGTGTGTCGTAAATTAGTTTGTGAGGTAGCTCTCTATTTGGTTTGTGCTCTGTGGCAGTTTGTATTTGTCTTGGTTTGTTGATTTAGTTAGAGGGAAAGCTCTATAAGGGTGCTATGCAGAAAATTTAATGTAGAGAAAAATTACTCTTTGTATTAGGTGCAGCCCCTAATCTTTGTAATTGCGAGAGAGTTATTTGGGTGTATTGGGGTTTTGGGTTATGTGAGAGTGCCTTTACATCATCTTTGTATTCTCCAAATTTGTTAGTGAAAATTTCCTTTGTTGTCACCCATGGACATAGGCTATTGCTGAACTGCATAAATTCTTGCTGTTCTCTTGTGTGATTGTGTCTACTTTTCTTTCAGATTTTCTTTGTTCCTTTTATTTGCTTGGAGATCTTTCTAAAGCCTATAATATTTCACAATCAATCTTGGTATTTGAGCTTCTGATTTTACAACAAAAAGTGGATTTGGACTTTGGAGTTTTCATTCCGTAACTAATTATTATCTTCATTACTTGTGTGAGTTCCTTAACTGGTCTGATGTATCAGTTCAGTTCTTTTGAAAATTCAAAACAAATAATATTTGGTCATTTTTTATGTTACGCTGTATTGAGATTGATAGTTGTTGGAGGCTAGGTTACATGAAACAGGCAGTGGGGAAGATAAGGTGGTATAAAATATTTTGTACATGATGTGCTTTATCTTTTTGTCTTCTATCTTGGTTCTTCATCAGTTAAGAAGGAAATACATGTTTCAGCTTTTGCTGATAAAATTTGAGTAATTTGTTTCATGAACGGCTAACTTTATTTGTGGATTCAATGTTATCTCACAAAAAGTAATTGGTATAAAATCTTTAGTGCATGATGTGGTTCCATTTAAGATGCTTTATCTATCTTTTGTCTTCTATCTTGATTCTTCATTGGTTAAGAAGGAAATACAAGTTTCAGCTTTTGCTGATAAAATTTGAGTAATATGTTTCATAAACGGCTAACTTTATTTGTGGATTTAGTGTTATCTCACGAAAAGTAATTGGTACCTTGATTTCCTTGAGCAATAATATATCATATCGGCAAGGGAACAGGGCACTGGTTGATCAAAGTGTTGTGGGTGACAAATTTGTTTCCATATAATTTAAATTGAGATGAAGTTCCTTGTCCTCTCTTGTTTGGGTTGTTTGCTAACAGGTTTCCATTCGGTAAAACTAGGCTGTCTCCCTTTTCTCCTGCGAAATCTAATTAGGCTTATTGGGCTATTGCTATATTTTTTTTGATGTGATACACCTCACATGCTATATGAACATGATTGATTCCTCTGGTATCATGTGAAATTGATCACTTTGGTTGTTTTGCTGTTATGTTTTCTTATTGTAGATAATCTGGAATTAGGTGGTCTAGGTTAAGAAGGATGATGTTTTATGTTTGGATGAGTCTATAATCTCATTAGATTGAAAATATAAAATTTTGTAAATGTCTATTTGTCTCCTTTTTGGGGTTGGTCGTCCATGATGCAACTAGATTTCAAGGCATATCAAATCAAATCAAAGCAAATTACAATCCCATTTAAATGATTTCAAGTTAATGTGATGTATTGGTGGGGCTGTGGAGCATGCATATACCTGTTCATACGAGTTGAACTTGCTGCCCTATGAAAAACAACCCTTTATTTGAGCTGGTTTACACTCATAATGAGTAGGAATCGCCAATGGCCTTTAGGCCAGTTGGCAACTGGGGCCAGGCCCCTATTGTGTTCTTGTATTGTGGTTCTATCCCCCACAATTACCTAGCAAAAATTAAAAAACCAACAATCATTTGTGGATATTGTTGGCTGTGAACATTTTAATGTATTATTATAAGGCCTTTTCATTTGTGGATTACAAACATTTTCTTTACTTTTAATTTCTATGTTAAACTATTTTTAATGTAATGGTTAGTTTTTTTTACTCTTCAATCATCTTTGGAATTAAGAATAAAAAATTTATTCCTGTATATCATTAAAGTTGTTTGGAATGATAGAAGTAAATGGTTTGGAAGGTTTATAACTTGAAATGCTTGTTAAATTGACCTATAGCACTAACGTGTTTTCTTCCTTGGTCTTGACTTTTTAATCATCCACCTTAGACTCACCTTTTTCCTTTTCTGTTTGCATTGTTTTTTTTTTTAGTGAATTCCTTTGATTGTTCTTGAAAATTGGACTTTTGATTTATCGTGGGGTTGAGCTTCTCTATGGCAATACTTTTTTGTATTTTGTCTTATATAATTAGTGAAATCAAACTATTGTGCTACATGGGCAGCACTGATGCATTTGGCAATTGTCTTTGAGCCATTTGCATAGAGGATGGAAGTGAGCCAAAAGAATAGATGGACAAGAAGCCACCTTTTGGAATGGGTAGTACTGGGAAAAAAAAGGTGTGTTGATTTCAATAGTTAATATTTCACTTTGTTTAAAGATAAAATCAGAAAACTAAAACAAACAAGTTCTTGATATAGCACAACCTACTAAAATTTTGAAAATAATACACACACACACATATTAAATTGACCTCATACTTAGGTTTCTATTGTTCAATGCTTTAAAATTGATTTATTCTAGTAATTTATATAAGCAGCCGCTCAATTAACTTCTCTGATGATACTTTTTTGTTTTCTATTTTTCCCTCCAGCTATGCGCAGTACATAGTAGGCAATGAGTATACTGTAATACATGGTAAGATAACCTCATAAACCACAACCATTAGAAGAAAAACACTGAGTTTTGGCAGGAAAGTATTGCCCCAAATTGTAAAACTAAGTTCACACCCTCAATTCTCTCATGCAATCCACTTTCTACACAGCCTACAATTCCCACCATTTTCCACCTCCATGGAAATCTCTGGAACCCAATTGCATAACCAGGAAATCAATTCCTTATTATAAACCCCAAAACCGATTCAAAACCCTAACCCTAACCAATTCGTTGAGAATCCCGCTCGGCTATGAACCCGAGGAAGACATTGAACTATTACCAAGACCCAAACCCAAACCTGCCCCTCCAAGTCGACTCCCTGTGGTGATTCGGAGTTCTGGTAGTGTTTCTAGGTACTTCTGGGATGGGAATCGTTTGCAATTGGTTTGTGTGGACGGCGGTGTGTCATCATTTTCGTTTGATTTTGATGATGTGTTTCGGAAACTGTTCAGACTTTGTAGTTCAGCTGTTCAGGATTTCTTTATTCCAAAGCAAGTTAGTGGAAATTACATGGACTATGTGAAGTGGAAGCTTTTACACCAGGTTTTCAGTTCGGCACTCCAGGTGCTTGCCACTCAAGTAATAAAATTTTGCATTACAATATATATATATATATATATATATATATTGGGGTTGAATAATTTTATTGAAATTTAAAGGTAATGGTGTGGATTAAGTGTTATCTTTTGGGCTAATTGTGCATATATGGTGCCTTGAGCTCAAATGCAATTGTTTGTATAGAATTTTTATGATTATGGTATAAAGGTGTTGTTGGAATATGTTTATATTTAGAGAAATAGTTTAAACCTCTTTAGTTATGCGTTTTAACTGAACTTAAAAGCTTTGATGGATACTTGTTGATATACATTGAGTAATAAGTCTTTTGAATTATAGAAACAATTCACATATTGTGTTTATCAGGTTTGGTGAGTTTGAGAATATTCACCAAGTCATTATAGAAAGTTATAAGTGTTTTATTGAAACTCTGCTCAGTGCTCTCTCCCAAACCCTTTTACTGTTGAGATGAAGACTTGCTATGTGTGATTTCTAAGTATTTTTGGAATGTACTGATATCAGGCAATGTTACGAGCTATAGGAATTGGGTACTCTCATTCACTTCCCTCTGCTGCTGCCCTTAACTGGGTCTTGAAGGATGGACTTGGACGGCTAAGTAGGTGCATCTATACTGCTGGCCTAGCATCTGCTTTTGATACCAATTTGAAGGTATGACTTCTATTCCATTAGAATTCAGTTAAAATGTTCTATATAATTGGTTATATATATTTAAGCCTCTTTATTGGCAGTTATTGTTGAACTGCAAGATGAGAAATCTTGTTTGTATTCTCTAGAATTTGAAATCTATAGCTTTGGCAGATCATTTCTTTTTTGTTATCCTGTTTGAAGAGAGTTAGGTTCTCAGCATCTGTCATGTTCAGTTTAAGCATTGGAGTGGAGCTGCTGACTCCTGTCTTTCCTCGGTACTTTTTGCTTCTTGCATCTGTTGCCAACATTGCCAAACAAATAAGCCTTGCATCCTACCTAGCAACTAATGTAAGTATTTAGACCTCAAGGCTCAAGCCCTTTTCTTGTAACTAGAATTGTCATATCTTCAAAAAAAATTTCTGTTGATTGCTATCATATTACTTGCTGGAGCCGGGAACAGTAGATGTTACACTGTCACATAACTTTTTTTTTTAAAAGAAAAAAAAAACCCTTTTCTTTGCTAAACTTTTCTCAGGTTAATGCTTTGTTATATTTCCAATAATATTCCTCTGTATTTGCTGTTGCTTTATTTCCTTTTTTGGTACTAATTTGGAGTCAAAGAAAAGTCTAAATGCTATAAGCTTGATGACAGATGTGGCCATAAAAAAATTATGGCTACTTTTTGAGAGTCCATGCTATATTCAAGGAAAACATTGCACCATTAGATACCCTATCTCTTGCAATAAAATGAATCAAATGAGTGTCAAGAGCGGGAAAAGGGAAAAAATTGAAGTACCAATAATAAAAAAAAAGCATAAAGAATATTGTTGTCTTGAAAAGAACATCAATATTATTAAAGAAGTGGACCAAAGTCTATTTTAAAGATAACTCAAAATTTTCAGCAGTTTCAGGCCATGTTTAGAGATATTAATTACTTAATACATTAAATATGTATAAGGCAGCCTGTTGTTCTATCAAAGGTATTCTTGTATTGATCATTTGTTTTCAACCTCAGAAGTTGAAAAATACTTGTTAATGCTTTGCTATTTTCTTCAAACAGAAACAACTTTTCTTCAAACTTAAATATCTAACAACAGTATGGCGGGTTTACAGCTTGATTTAAGACATACTTGGATAAATCTTTACTGACTTACCTGCTTCATAATTAATCAAGAGATTACTGTGCTTTGGAAAGCATTTTTGCTTGTAACAGAATATTCCAGCTTTTTATATGTAGTTTTAATGTTGTTACTTTGTTTAAGCAGACAGCTATTCGCTGTAGCTTTGCAATAGCAGATAACCTTGGTGAAGTTTCTGCAAAGGCACAGGTCTGTTATAATTTTCCCTAGCATGTTTTGTAATTCTTTGATAACATGGAATTATATCCTAATTTTTGGTATGGGTTTCAGATTCAAACAGTGTGCTTTGATAACCTTGGCCTTTTGCTTGCTGCTGTTCTGAATATATTACTGAAGAACAATCAAAGGTTTTCTTCCCATTTGTATTTTTGAACTCACTATATTGTTAAATTAAATCTTATTATCAGTTAGAAACCAAGTAATATTAAAACCTTCACATGGGTGTGACTGTCTGCTTATACTTTTGCTAAAATATATTATAACATCCTGCCTCATTGGTATGTTATCAGTTAGGTACTGATAATGATTATATTGACTTCCATTGGCTTGTCACTAAAGGTTCTCATTCATACTATGAAAGTAAAATCTTGAAATTGAAAATTGCTGTCTTAAATTTGAGTAAGATTAATTAATAAAATTGTAAAACGTGAATGGTGCCTATTTTTATTTATAGGAGAAACAATGTTACATGTTATTTTTATCTGTGCTTGGCATGTATACCATATTCGTTATAGAAAATTGTGCTTCCATGGTTTCCTGACTTTTCAATGTTTTCATAATGTTGAAGAGTGCAAGCAGGTTTACCTTTTGTTATATATCCCATTTTCTCAGCAGTTGACCTTTTCGGAATATATCAGGGGCTTAAGCATGTCCATCTGCAGACACTAACAAAGGTGGGTTAGTGTTAGTAAGTTTTAGAAGACTGGGGAGTGTTTAAGGGATTGAATTGACTGGTTACATTAATGTTTTTTTGCTTTTGGGAAACTTTGTAGGTACACAGGATTCTGTCCTCCATCTGTGCTATATACATGACCCACACCCATTATTTATCCAGATTTTTTGCTCAGTGGGCCAGTTTTAGACAGCTGGAACTTATTAGTAGAATTTTCCGTCCATGTTAGATTAAAGACATTTAATAGCTAATTATCCTGTCATATTCAAATGCCTTTACTTTACTCATTGGCTTTTCTTTTTGCTTACACATAAGATAAGTGTTCGACTGCATTTGCTACATCCCTGGTTTTGGGATGAAAGGTTTCTTCAGTCACTGCTCCTAGGTTCAATTTGATTTTGCTTCCTAAGGCTCACACTAAATAGCCTCCTTCATGTTACAAATCATAATATGCACCCAGACACGTGGGCTCAAGTAATGGGTAAAAAGAACAGGGGGAAAGGCTATGATCCTTCCGTGGACAATTTTGCTTTCAGAAAATTAACAACATATGTGTTAATACTTTTTTTCTTCATAAAATTACGAAGCTCATGATCTGACTGTAACCTCACTTTTATGTTCAGGATAGACTTGAGATCATACTAAATATTTGGATTGAGTCAGGATATGTGCCTTCACCTGCAGAAGTGAGTAAAGAGGAAGGAATTGATTTTTTGTGGAGCAAAGGTGAGGTCTCACTACTGTGTTTCTCTAGCTGCGTATAATGCTATAATATATACTGCTATAGAATTTAGTGCACATCAATAGTGAAGCTTATACCCAATTATTGCGGTTTGAGTTAGACAAAACAATATGGCCCATCAGAATAGGGTGCTTAAATCCGAAGGATCAGATACCCAAGTTGTCGATGATGGCAATGCAATATTCAAGTGGTGAGGATTATTACTTTATATGCATGGAGATCTTCTGCAAAGGAGCAAAAAGAACTAAGCAGGTGAGTATATCAGGGATCTTATGACCTAGGCTGTCACATAGTTAATCATGGAGCACCATACCTATAGAGATGTTCTCACAAATTCATTTTCTTTTGTCCCCTTATTTATGAACTTGTAGCATGGTATACTTCTTTGTCTACGGGAAGGGGCTGGCACTGTAGATATTATCATGGGTTTGTTGCAGGTAACTGGATTTTTTTTAAGAGCTTTGATATTTGATTGTGTAAAGCGCACACCATTACCATTTCATTAATTTATTTACTATTGCTGGTTGAATGGAAACCTAGTCTATGGCTAATTTCCCTTTATCTACTTTCAATAATCTTACACTTGGTGTAATTTGTAATAATATATATGTTATTTAGGCATGCTACGTCCGTAAGGCCCTCCTAGTGAGCAGTTGGTGGGAAAACATTCTTGGAGTTGGTGACTCGCTTGATTTTGTTCTCAATGAATGGTTCAAAGTGATCGAGGATAGCAAGAGATGTGCCCAAAGGGATTTGTCTCTGTTGAATGAACAAATGTTGGGACTTGGTTGGGCTGCTAAAAACATTTTGTTAAGCACAGAGGAGCAGGCTAGATACAGTTTCGTAGATGACTGAAGATTTTAGAGTTTTTTCTTTTAAGATTGGCGGCTACTCCTTTATACCATAGGAGAAGTTTTGGGGATGAAGCTTAATTTATAGTTAAGTGCATAAGCCATCTGTAACACTTTGTTTATATAAATATATATATATATATATATATATATACCATAAAGGGGGAAGGGGACGCACAGCTGAAGGGAAGAGACGGAAGCACAGTAATAGTATAGTGAAAGTAAATGTAGCGAAAGTAATAGTGTTAGAACAATAATAAGGCGGTAGAACCAGCCAAGCAGTATATATCAAAATAATTGAAAACAATAGTTTAAAGTAAATGAAAGCAATTTAGAACCATCCGTTATGGCGGTAATCCGTCCAAAGTGGTGGTAGCAACAAGTAGAATAATGAACATAAACTGAAAATACTTGTTATTGAAAGTAGAACAAACACTTACAGCAGTAGTAGTGAATACAAGATCTCAACAGTTACAGGTTAACAATTACAAAGCTTGTTCTAGTCCTAGATACAAGGATTGTAGAGAAATAGTGGTAGTAGGAACAAGGAACTCTCTCTAGAGAAGTAGGAGGTTCTCAAGGAAGAATTTTGAAAAAACAACTTAAACAACTTCCTCTAAACATAAGGGACATCCCCCCTTAAATAGGCAAAAATTCGGAGTGAACAGTAAAAAGTGAACAGTGTCAGTGAACAGTGAACAGTAATCATTGAACAGTAATCTGTGAACAGTAATCCGTGAACAGTACTCTGTGAACAGTAAAAAGTGAATAGTGTTTTTTCACTTTTTGTCATAAGAATTCAGCTGAATATTTTGTCAATCTCTTCAAACAAAGAAGTGCAAGCTTTTGTCGGGAGAGGCATGGTAAGAGTATTCCAAGAGTAAATCATGAAGAAGTACAAAATCCCATCATCTTTTCTTTTTAAGGACACCAATAATATACCCAAAATTTTTGGGGAATATCATATTGCATGGCTTTGTCAGACGCATGGGTGGGATTCCATTTTGAATATTGTAGTAATTTTGGCCGTTGTGCAGGCTAGACAAATATGGGAAAGTAAAGGCAGTCATGAGACAGCAACAATTTCCCTTGAAACAGTAGTGACCGCAGGTAAATAGCATCATCCAGTAGTAACAGCAGGAGTGGATCCCTTAATCAGTGGAAGGGGCATCAGACGGATAACCATCAAAAGGATCAAAAGGACGTTGTGGAGAATCACATTCATGCTCATGGTAAATAGCATATTGATTACAAAATGCACAATATAGAATTGGCTCAAACACAGGGGTTTTCCCGGGGATGAGAAGACTTCTTGGATTACAATGATTAGTAATCCTCAAATGAGCAATGGCATCAGAATATGGCCTGGGACCAAAAACAGAGATTCTGTCTGTGCATCCCATGAAATGATAGTCTTTCCATAGGTCCTGAGCAACATTAATAATTTGATTATTGAAATAATTTCTCCAACATTCAGCAAGAGCATAAGGATCAGCAAAGGACAACTGAGAATTTCCTTCAAACCATGGCCTTTGGTGAGTGTGACCATTAATAAGAATGAGATGCTTTGAGGGCTGGACATTCATCCAGTTATCTCTTTCCCATTTAGGCAACGTACTCCAACATCTGATTGAAACAGAAGGACTGCTAAATTTTTTGATAGCATCCTGAATGACTTGTGGGAGTTGGCTGGCTTGATAATGGCTTGTTAATTTTATAAACCTGATAAAGCCATATTCAAACATTTGGGAAAGCCAGTTGGGATCCCTAATATCAACAACATCTGAATCATCATCATCGGCAACATACGAACCATCATCATAATTAGTCAGAAGACCGGGAAATGGATGTTTCTTTTCATACACCCTGAGACTACTCCCAAAGTGTTCTTCCCAATCGAGCTGAATAAAAACATTATCACCTTCATCTAATTCATCAGGATCAGGGATAGTGGCCGTAACAAGTTTTTTGAAATATTCGAACCATAGGTCAAAAGACCCAAACATAGCCTTGCTTTCCAGAATACAAGATTGTATATCTGTTGGCAAGTTGGCAACAGCACTTCTTAAAATAGATTGGGTCTTAAGACTCAATCTAGCATAATTAGTGCCCATTATAGTCTTTTTATCCATTGAATGGATTTCCTCTTTGCCAAAGAGTTGACTAATGTAGTCTTCAAGACGGCTTCTAAGAGCCTCATTTTCTGAAACAAGGTCATCTTTTGGAACAAGGTTATCATGGTGGCTCATATAAATTTCATTTTGAATAGTAAGGTTAACAAGGTGGATTTCAAGGGCTCTGAGAGTTTTCTGGAAAACATTATGGTGGTTTTTAACAAAAGAAAATTGGAGGTTATCAAGAATGAATTTAATGGAATCCGATAACTCTGAATAGGTTCCATTGTGAAATTGTAAATTTCTTGATAAGACTTCCTGTAGAGTAATTAATATATCACCACTGGAATATGTTACCTCTGCTGGGACAAATTCCTGAAGGGATGTTGATCCGCTGGATTTTACCCCAGAGGATGCGCCTTCATGCATTACTAAAGGTTGTCTCGCTGGGAGCCTTTTGTCATGAGAATAGCCCTGTGCTGGTGCTTTTCCCTTGTTTTTCCTCTCTGCTGAGGAAGCCATAACAATCCACTTACTAGTGGTGTAAGTATAAATATTATTATTATTCCACTTATTAGTGCTATTTATCCACGCATCATTGTTCGATTCCTGCAAAGAAGCATCAACAATGTCAGGAGAATTTATAGTTTTTAACATTTTGGTACTATAAATATTACCTTTAAAATTATTTGTGGAATGCTGGCAAGAACTCATTATTAGTTCTTGAACAAGAGTATTCATGGGGGAGTCTTTCTCATAAGACAGATTATCAATATCAATTTCAAACTTTGAAGCAAATTTGAATTTTACTTTCTGTCCAAAAGGATCAGTAGTAATTCCATCATGTTCAACAAGAAAAGGATATAAAGCATTTATAAAGGGCAAACCAAGGATCACTTTATCAGTCATGTTTTTAACAAGAACAGAAGGAATCTTGAAACAAACATTATCATGGCACACATGAGCATTACTCAATTCATATTTAATTTTCATTTGAGAACCATTAGCAGAAACCAATCTTTCAGTAGATTTTTCAAAATATTTTGAAGGAATCATTCCTTCTTGAATACAATTCATATCCGCGCCAGAGTCAATCATAGCAATGACAGTGAAATGATAATCAGGGGAAACAACAATTTTAACTTTTGTAAACCATTTTGGAGGAAGTATTTTATTGATGAGAGTAAGTTGAGAATCATCATCAATACCTTTATCAGAAAGAAGAGCCTGTTGACTGGATTCATCTCCATCTTCGTGCTCATCATGTTCACTATCAGATTTATCAGATTGTTGTTTACCAAGGTTTTTATTGACTTTCAACATTATCAACTCTTGTCTAAGATTATTGTTATCACTTTTAATGTGTTTAAAATCATTTCTTAATTCACTTATCTCTTGTTTAACAATATTAATTTCTTGTTGTAAATCATTAACAGTTAAGTCTTTGGATTTCTTTTTATTAAATCTTTCCAAAGTTTCTTCAAAGCTTATAGTTGCTTTAAGTTTTTTATCAGTTTCATTTTTCACCAAGTTTTTCTTGAACTTATCCAAATAATCTTTTTGCAATTCAGGGTTTTGAATTTGATTTATCAATTGAATTATTAATTTTTCATTTTCTTCACTTTTAGTGAGAGTTTTAACAGTTTTAATAACATTGCAACAAGAATCTCTACAACCAATTTTAATATTAGGAGAATTAGAAGAATCAGTAGCAGATTGGTAACAAGAATCAGAAGAAGAAAAATCATCTTCCAAGGAATCAGACGAATTGTTTGATTCAAGGATTCTGAATAATTCTTCTTACGCTTTATCATCAATGTTTAACATGTTAAACTTGTTTTTTAACTTACCAGGTTTTTGCTTACATTCTTTACTGTAATGTCCAGGTTTTCCACAGTTGAAACATTTACCTTTTCCTTAGCTTTGTTTAACATGTTTCTTTTTAGCATAAAAATCATTAGGTTTAACAAAGTAGTTGGTTTTGTATCTTTTATTTTTTTTATGGCTGTAATTTTTGTGACTTTTATCATGTTTTTTACCCTTTTGCCTGGAAGGAGCAATAGGGGGTAAACCATATTGTTCACAGAAATTACCCATTTCATATTTAGCCTTTGCTTTGTTTTTTAATTGGTGTTTTAACAGTTTTTCATCATTGCACATATTAATACCAAGTTTTTTAATAGTGCTTAAAATATCACCATAAGTCAAATTGTCATAATCAATAGAATCATTTTTACCAATTAACTCTTGTTTTACCTTATGAGCAAAGATAGGAGGCAGACCGTCAATAAACTTTTCTTTCCAATAAGGCTTGAAACAGTCTTTCCGATGCATTACTCTGGAAAGGAAAACATCTTGGTACCATCTGTAATCAGACATAGTAGGACATTTCAAATTATTTAATAAGTCAGAAATTTGGGATGAAATATTAGAAGGAGTACCAACAAAATGTTTGATTATAGTATAAATCAAGGTATTAACACCATCAGGAATACCTCGACCAATACTTTCATCAAAAATAGGCAAACCTTCATCATTCTTTTTAACAGCATGTTTAATAGATTCTCTGGAATCTTCTGTGAGATATGAATCCCACCATCCGCGAAGAGTGCCAGAAAAACCAGTAGCAAGAAGGTCAACAATTTCAGGGTGATCAAGATTATGGTTGTTAACATAAGCAATTCCAACCATAGACATATGACCCATTTTATTAATGATTTCTTGTTCAGACAAACCATCAATATTCCATTCATAAATTTTATCAGCAGAAACAGAAAACTGAGTTTGAAAAGGTCTTTCTTCAAACTGTATATCAGGAGGAGTAGGTTTTGAATACCAATTTTTTGTAAGAAACATAGGTTTGGAATTTCCAACAAATCTTTTAATTTCTGGTAAGTCATCATCAAAAATCTTTTTGGCAGAAACAGAAGATACAGTATCAGAATCTGTACTTTCATCAGAAACAATTTCTTTTCCATTTCTTGAAATAGTGCAGGCTGTACTTCGAGAAGTACCTTCAGTTTTTACTTTTAAATCAGAAAGCATTTTTTCAACAATTTCAAGAGTTTTTGATTGGGAGGTTTTGAATTTGAAATTTTTGTCATGACTGGGTAGATTAATCAATGGTTCTTCAGTCTTGACAGGAACATGTTTTTCAGAAACAGATTTTTCAACAGAGGTTTTGTTAATGATTTTTTCTTCAATACGATCAAGCTGTTGGCCAATAATATGTAAAGACTCATTGGTAAAATTGTTTTGTTCAATGAGACTAACAATGGGAGTTTTATCATCAGCAATTTTGAAAGGAGAGGCTTTCACTTCCTCTTTTGACACTTCATCTTTCTTTGTAGTTATCAAAATTGGCTCAAGAGGAGGATGATTGGACCTAATAATAGTTTTATCAGTTTTAACAAAATTTGATTTTTTTATCACATTTAAATGTTGTTTTGAAACTTCATCTTTTGAGACATAATGGTTTTCAAGAAAATCAAAAAACAAAATATGTTTTTTCTTTTGATTCATCTTTTCTAACCATTTTCTCTTAACACGGTCTTTTTCAGATTGAGCAAATTTATTTTGGAAAATTTTTCTTTTAGGTCTGTTTTTTGAAAGCATAAACTCATTGTACAAAGAATACCAATCAATTTCAAAATCATCATTTAAAGCAGTCAAAACTCTTAACTGATTTTGGTAAACAGAAGGATTTTCAATAGGAGGAAAATCAGAATCAGATGGAGCAACAGATGCAGAGTCTTCTTCATCTTCATTAGCAGTTTTGCTATATGGAGAGGAAGCTTCAGGTTTGGTGGAATAATAAACAGAGCTTATTTGAGATTTATCACTTGAAACACCTTTTAACTTTAAATCAGTGGGCTTTTCAAGACTTTTTTGCAAAAATTCATTGAGGTCTTGATCTCTTTTTGAAATATTTTCAGATCCAGCAAAGGAATGCCTTCCTTCGTTGATCCTCAGAGGTTGATTATTTTGAAAACTTATTTTAACAGTACCATCAAGATATTGTTGAATATGAGTAAGATCAAGCTCATCAAAAACAGGTTTAGCAATAGAAGATTCTTGTTCCAACAACCATTCAGTGGGAAGCTTAACGTCTTGCCATTGAATCATTTTCGGAACTTGAACTTTAGCATCAGGAGTTGAACATTGAATTAACATAGTTTTACCAGAAGGTTCTCTATGGTTTATAGCACTAGGATTTATTTGAGTTCCCAACAATCTGTAATAAATGCGGTAAATCAGAGCAAAAGGTTTGCTACCTTCTTCCATGACATAGCCAGATGAAGCAATATTTAATGTTAAAGCTTTAACAATATTAGGATCATCCAAAGCAAGAGTAAGATCAGGATAACAGTTGAAATAAACAGGACCATCATACAAAGAAGCAGTGATCATACCAAGAATGCTATCTTTAAAGTTTTTAAATCTAGCATCACGTAAACACATGAGAATAGAGGCATTAATACCCTTCCGGGTGAGTGGTTTAATAGCAACTTGAACCATAACAATATGCAAATAACTGAGTTTTTTCGTAATGAACTCATTAATATTTTTCTTAGAAAACAAACAGCATTTTTCATGCATTCTAGAAATAGAAAATGTTTGTTCAACAGTTCTCACTTTATAGATGGGATAAAAAGTAGATTCAACAAAACTAGTTTTATAAACAGTTTTAGTATCAACTTTAGGAATACTCCATTTCCGAAAATCAAGAATCTCATGTTCTTCAACAGTGTGATCTTCTTCATTCACAATATCAGGAGGACAACTAGTCCTGGAGCTGACAGAGGAGCTGGATCTCCACAACTTATCCATACTATCCTAGATTCAACACTCAATTATCATGTTTTTCTCACAATCGTTGCATTTCGTAACACATACCCTAACCAACCCTATACCTCTCATGCCCTACACGCCCTCTTGGCTCAAACGGGCCTTACAGTTCGGTTCTGGGAATTCACTTTACGACTAAGGTGGCGCCAACGACGGTAAGAAGGGAACACAACAACGGAGTACCAAAGTTTCGGGTAGACACGAACAAGAAACAAAGACACAACAACACTATCACCGGCCAGAAAAGAGTGGCTCTGATACCATAAAGGGGGAAGGGGACGCACAGCTGAAGGGAAGAGACGGAAGCACAGTATAATATAGTGAAAGTAAATGTAGCGAAAGTAATAGTGTTAGAACAATAATAAGGCGGTAGAACCAGATTCTTTTGGTCCTTACCATGAATTATCCCCTACTTGCTAAGTTCATCGTTTATGGAATTCACTTGATGGGTTTGCACGTAATTCTCATTGTTCTCATGGCCAATTTTCTCTTGAAGTGCACTATTACAGAAGTTTTATATGTTTTGAAACACTGCATATTTGATATTTCAGAAACAAATTTTATTTATTTCCCTGGCAATCTAGGACAACGTTAGTCTTAAACTCCAAATATGCCATGGAAGAACACCTGTGATTCAAGGAATAAAATTGAAGAAGTGACGTATATTTATAACTCAAGAAGTAACATGTACATATAAATTGTAAGTTTTAAGAATCCAGTAGGTACAAGCCAAATTCGGCTGCAGCAGTTGAATCAACAATAAGTGGAAAGATACTGATGCTTTATAGTATGTAATATACAAACATCATGAACTAAGACTAAGAATAGTATCATCATTGGGAGTAAGGCACAACAAAAAATATATGTAAGGAACCTTGCATCCTGTTGCAGCTGGGTAATGGTTTTCTTGGCTAGTCCATCTCAATGGTAAATTAGCTCCTTTCCATCACATTACTTGGTGATGGTGTAGTCCAACAATATATACCGTTGGTTCAAATTTCAAAGAGGCACCAAGTAAGGCTTTATCATATTTAAGAGGGGTTTCTATGTCTCCACAACAAAATTCACGTTCAAGCTTGCATTTGTTAACTTGCCCTGATTTTGATGGGACCTATTCTGTTTGTCTCATGAGTTGTGGAATGAATGTTGTTCTTGTCGCTCTTGAAGGAACCTTTTACTCCTTTACATTTGGATGGAGCTTTCTTGCATGTTGTGGGAGAAAAATCACTGGCTGCAGTTCTTTCAGCAATTCTTTTTTGGCGTTGAATCAACTGTTCTTCCATCTTCTTCCGAATTTCTTCTTCCTGTATACAAGCACTTATCATTTATGAGTACAAAAAAAATGATGGAAGGTAAACAAAGAAAAATTCAGGAAATAAAGAAGCATTTTTCACTACCTTCTCCAATTTGCTCTTTTGAACAATCAGCCTGCTCACAGAAGATGGTTTCTTGCTCTTGGGCACGATCTCAGATTTACTCATCCCAAGAGATCCATGCAAAGCTTTTGACCTTGCTTCTTTACCAAGATTTTTACTTACAGTTGTTTCCTTGCTATTGGAATTGGAGCTTTTACAATTTGAATGAAGGGTCTTATCCAAATGATCACTTGCTTCAACAACAGAACCTCTTCTATTAGCTTCTGTAAATGAGATGTCGATTCCATAGTCCATAGTCCAAGAACCCTCAGCAGACTCCAATCTAGAATCTCGTTCAAGCACTACACAAAGATCATCTGGCTCATTGGTATTAGATATTTCATGTTTAACATGTGAAATATCTGAAGTGCCATTTTCCGAGAAGGCAGACAAAGTTATATCAGTCTCCATGCTTATGTCTGTTTTCCATTGAGAATCATAATGATCAATTGCTGGTCGAGTCTCTATCATGAATGAATCATCAATAGGTTTCCCTATTATACTTTTCTCAGTGTGAGAGAAATCACCCTCTAATGATAAAATGCTAACACCATCAAGGAATGTTTTCTTGATGCTTAAATCATGGTTTTCTGACATTCCAGAGTGATTGACAGTGAACAAATCTTCCATTCTCCCAATTTTAATTATAGCCGATTCAGCGGAACAAGTAGATAAAGTATTCCCAATATAAGTTCTTGATTCTTCAATTCTCTGTGAAAACAGTAGTTCCGCATTTGCACAGTCCCTCCTTTTCATAAAAGGATGGGAATTCTCACCATTTTCAAAGTCTTCCAACTCGGCTCTAGCATCATTTCCACCCGTCCTCTCAGTTACAACAAAGGAATTGGCTGCAGCCATCAGTCTCTTTGGAGCTTTCTCAAACTCCATTCCCACAGCAGGTCTGGCTGTGAATGAAGTTTCACCTTCAGAGCTTCTGAGTCTAAAATGTTCATCCTGAACATCTATGGGCTGAAGCTTCCCTACCTCTCTAATGTTCAGCTCATTATCTTTGTTGGTAGAATTATTTGTCTGGTTCAAATTGTAGCCGCCCTTATCTAAACCTATTTTCTTGTAATCACATGAGTTAGGCTCATGAAACTTCTCTAGTGATCTAACTCCATTCTCTCCATTAATTAACTCCTCATCTGGAGTAGATTCATCAGAGACACTGCCCTTCTTCCCATCTCTCCCCTTAGGACTGATATAGTTGATATTACGAATGACAACTGTTCTGGAGGATTTCTTCCTATGCGTTTTTATTTTTGGATGCTCCCTTGAAGAATGTTGTCTGTCTTGCTGTAAGTATAAATGTGAATAACTCCCAGAATCAGAGTCACTGGATTCTGTACCTCCATCTTCTGAATATTCAGCTTCGTTTTTATTGGGCTTCCTCCCTGCTGAAGTTGTCTTATTATTCCCATAATTGGGTTGTCGAACTAGACCATTACTAGATTTATCCATATTAGGAGGCCATTGCATATTCTTTGGATAGTAAGGAGGAACAGACTGCATAAGAGGGAAAGGATGTCCTTGATACGGAGGTATTTGTTGGATAGGGATTTGAAAGTTGTATACATACTGAGGAATCTGGTTTTGCCATGGCATAGGCAATTGAACTTTTGCCGTAGTTGATGGTATCTGATCTGATGCGTTATTATCTGCACATAATGTAACCTTGACATCAAAGAACAGCCCTCTATCGGTAGGAATAGATGTCACTAGATAATTCCTATTATATTATATGCATGCCATTGCAAAACATGATTACGGAAGTTCATAGTAGCTCTAAAATTTACAGAAGCACCATTTTACACTAAATTTTTGTTGTTCAGTTTCACATACTGAGAATAAGAGAGTACATTTACAGAACTTCAAGTTTTAATTGTATAAACAGAGGTGAGTGAAACTGTAAAATAAAAAAGAGAAAAAAAAAAAAGTGAATATTGTTAGTGGAAAGACAATGATAAAATCAACAACGTATTATGAACCATGAAGTAGTTCAAATATTTCATTGTAAACTAAGTTAAATGTAATTGTTGTCTTTGACTCCTTGTTTCTTTTCCTATGACACTTATTATTGCACTCTTTGTGCATCATAACACAAAATTGATGGATCTATTAGAATTGCTTTGTTTTATTTGAAACTAGATTTGCTTTATTTTGCTTTGAGGAAACGTCTTACTCAAGATACAGGAAAAACATTGGTGTCTAAATATTGAATGTAAAACTATCTTTTGTTTATCTTCGGATTCTAAATTGTGGTTTATCTTTGGTGTATCCAGTAAGCATAAATATTGAATGTGGATCTATCATTCGAAACAGGAAAAAAAAATTTCAATAGCAGGGCTGAAAAGCAATATAAGAAGAATTAGTAGTACCTCTTTTGCTGTCTAAACATGCATGACTTGTAGACGAGTGAGATTTTGGTGTATCCATAAACCCATTTGCCAAAAGATTACAGGTAGAGGCATCATCTTTAGATGAATCTGAGGTGGTACTCTGATAATGGGCACTTATTTCATTTGTAAGTACAATTGCGGATGTTCCCATAAATGAAAGTTCTGATGGGGAGCATGCCTTCATGGCTGCTAATTCCTCCATCCAAAGACCATCCGCATGCTTTTTCTTGCATAATTCTTTGAAATTAACGCATGCTTCCCTGAATATAGTACACACTTGAATTTTAGGACTCAAACAGGCCTAAAATACTTAACTGAATTTTATTCCTTAATGAGATGAGGAGAGAATATATAAATGCAATCTGCCAAAGGTAGTTCGGTATGAGTTTAAGTGACCTGATACATCTTAACTCATCTTGAAGCATTTAGGTACCTCTTTCTTAACTGAAAAAGGAAATCTTGTCTTCTAAAATTACTTCATAGGACATAATATCGCATAAAAATTAGCCAGCCAAATAGTGTCACAGGCAGGAATACATTATGGCCACAACCAATGAAGAAGGTAAAAACCATTGATAATGGCTGCCAAATGCAATGAATCTTGATACAATTCTTTAAAATGAGTACATATGGAAGAAAAATAATTTCATCATAGACGAAATGACTTAGAAAGCGTTTGTATTTCAGTTATATATATATAAAATTTTTTTTCTGTTCAATACAACCAAAAAAATATATATATGAAACTGGAATAATTCATAAAAGAGTGAGAGAATTCTTAAAGCTCTGATACAAAAAATTTAAAAAAAAAAAAAAATGGAAATGTGAAAAAAAAAATTTACAATCTTTGATGATTCCGATTCAAATTATGTTTGTTAACTTCATAGTATCTGTGTTTTAGTATTGACAGTTCTTATTTTACATCTCAAAAGATTTAGCCTCCAACGACTTATATAGAATGTACTAGTTTATACCTTAAACGCAAAGCTCCAAAGGCATCTGCAAAGGAAATGAGGTCATCTACATTGTCCATTTCAAATCCAGCAACAATACCACGTGCATAAGCCATTGCCTGTTCTTTCCGGAGCAACGTTTTCCGGGTATCCAAAAGACGTTGGAGGTGAACCCTTGTCAATTACAACAACTGAATATATCAATGACAAAATACTTGATGCACTATAATGAAGAAAAGGAATTGACATTTCACCAAGAGAAGGGAATTAAAATATAGGATGAGTTACTTGGAGTTTTCTTCTTTTGCACCATCATCCATGCCTCCTAGTTCACATTTTATCTAGATGGAAACACCAACAATTCTTTTAAGCTAATTATATTCTGTGAAAAATTAACATCATTGTTCCACAGTTATCTTGAAAAATGACATACCTTAGATGAATCAGCTGACTTCTTTGTGCTACCATTAGCAGCTGAAAAACTTCCTAAAGCACTGAAGTTAATCAGAAGACAGAATTATGACATTTGAGAAAGTAATGTCATTTTTTTTTACGAAAGTTTGTTTTCCAAGATGAACTAGTTCAGTGTGACTCAGGAAAAGCAAATCATCTCTTAGAGGAGTCTTTTGTTATTTTATCCCATTTTGGAGGAAAAACTTTCAATTTTAATTGAAATGAAGTGTTTATGAAGTTAAGCTGAGTTGACATGGGCAAGATCACATGATTTATGGAACTTCCTGAAATGTCAAAGAGAAAATCTAAGAAAGTGCTTCACACATGATCCAATATTCAGGGCATATATATTGACAAAAATCAAACTTCAGGAGAAAAAGTTATTTTTAATATTAAATATACTATTTCAACGGGTGAAAATCATTATATGAAATCTCAGAAAGGAGTTTGCATTACTTAGGCTTGAACATGTTCCTCAAAAGATTAATTATGAGGTCTCAACTCAAGTAAAGCAAATTCAACAGAAATGGAAAGGTTTCCTATTAGTATTTAAGTCTAGAGCACACCTTCCACTGATTGCCTAGATGCATGGATGATGTTGGATTCATTAACTTGAACTGAACTCTCAATCTGCAAGATCTCTTTTTCTATGCTGACAAACCTCTCAAGAACTGCTGGTGTGCTAACGAAGCGCACAAATCTGGCCAAAACATATAAAAATAATTGATGTACATCATAGATCCAAGTCTCAATTTCAAAATAAGTATATGTAACAAAGATTCAATATCTATGAAGTTTTTTGTCTCAAAAAGCCCTCATTCTATTATACATATAACTTAGCCAAATTAAATACCATAAGAACCAAAATCCAAGAAATTTTTGGGACTGGATTAAATATAACTAACCTACACCACAGTTCAACAATTCCACAGAAAGAAAATTCAACATTTGGGAATTATTAGGCATAAAAATAACTTGGAATTCCAAAGATACTTGGAAAAATATTTGCCTCAAAAGTTAAAACTAGGATATTATTCACGTAAATCAGATAATTTTAAATCATGCAATATAAGGAATTATCGCACATAACCTTCAATTGATTAAACTCAAAATTGAGAGAATCAATCATGTCATAATGTGTACAAGATATAATAAGAAAGAGTAAAAAATAGTTACCTCTGAAATGTAGCTTTAGTGAACCAGGGTGCACCATGGTTGGGTGGACGAAGCTTAATTGAATACCCACCTTTGAAAATCTCATCTTTTGCAGATTTGAGGTGAGAAATGAAAGGTTCAAATAACCCAGAAGCTAGTTTCTCAGAAATGCCACCAGAAAATACCACCAGATCACATCTTTGCCAATACAATATTATTATTCACACATACAAAAAGAACATAGTACTTTTGTTATTATCAGTTTATCTTAAAAATAAACAATGAAACAAAAGAATTGTAAAGATAGTGAGTTGTACCTGGTTCTAGTTGGAGTGAGTTGGAAGAGAGCATAATCAAGACGAGCTTTTGAGTCCATAGTAGCAGAGAGAGAGAGAGAGAGAGAGAACAGAGGTGTATAGTCTCAGTATCAGAATGTGTCTAAAAAAAAGGTTGTTGGAAATGTAAAATGTACGTAGTTGAACTGACCATCTATCTATGAGTGAAAGATGATTTTTTTGAACGTGTCCTAAGATGAACTGTATCTGTATCTGTATCTGTATTATGATTTATGAGTAAGAGAGAGAGAAAGCCAGCCAGCGGGAAGTGATGAAGCACTGCACATGCATGCTGCTTGGCCATTTCTTGACTTTTTGGCCCACAACCAAACCTGACAGCTGGATCTTTACAAACAACAAATATATATGCTATGCTTATCACTATACTTCTAAACCTGCTGGATCAATTTCATAACATTTTTCCCAATTAACAACTTATTATTGTGCACTACACAATAATAATAGAAGACTAAAACTAACGTTGGGGGTAATCACAATTCTTTTTTTCAATAAATTATGATATATGTGATCTCTATAAACTGTAATATTGTTGCTTATGTACCAATTCTTGAAAAGGACTGCACAATCTTTAAAAAAAAGAACTATTTTATCATAGCACAAAATTTCCAAATATCCGATTGTCAAATATTAGCATTGATATACCATATTGAATATGTTATTATGGATACAGAAGCGGAAGCATAAAGTATAGAACACAATAAAACACGAGGGTTACGTGGTTTAGCCTAACAACTTAAGTCCACAGAGGAAATCCTAAAGGGTTACATCAAAATATATTAGAGTGTAGTACAAATCATGTATTGCAATGAAACATAACATGTGTATGTATATATAGTAGGCTAAACCCTAGACTAGAAGGATTGAGTTTGGGCCTATTACATTAGGCTAACATATCTCTAACATAGATAATTTCGTAAATCACACAACTACTAATTAAGTGGTGTGATTCAAAATACATCACATAACTACTAAATAGGTCACATGGTTGGAAATACATGTAAATTATCTTTTTAATTACTATTGTACGTGTGAGGGATTTCACAATTCGCTCCAATACCAATGGGCTTGGTCTGTGATTGAATGCTATAAAAGATTTGTGCCCCCTCATCCTTCACCAATTGGTTGTTGGATGGATCGGTAAGGCACACGATCCGACAAGTGGTATCAGAGCTCGATCATAGATTCGAGTCGTTGGAGCCGCATTTTGAGGGAGGGATTGTGAGGGATTTCACAATTCGCTCCAATACCAATGGGCTTGGTCTGCGATCGAATGCTATAAAAGATTTATGCCCCCTTATCCTTCACCAATTGGTCGTTGGATGGATCGGTAAGGCACACGGTCCGACAATACGGATAGAGAATAGTAGGCTGACCCCCGAATTACCAGGGCCATCCATTGGAATAGTCTCAGCCCAGTTCAATCCATATAGCCGATTTGTGTGGAGCTAGCCAAGCATATAAGGAAGTACCCAAGACATGCTGAGAATAAGAAATAATGCACTGGGGGAATCCGCCCACCAAGCAATAACCAAAGTCAGGTATGAGTTACTAGGGGGTCATGTCAACAACAGGAGTCTGACTAATGATATGATACGGAGGGACCCACTGACATGTGGAATATCCTCTCATTATGACAACGCCACTGAGAGAATGATGTAAATAGGGGAGGAGAGGAAGGAAGCAGGGGTTCAAAAAATTGGGGAGAAAGACTAAAGAGAAGTGAGGAGAATTATATTCCGGGGAGAAGGAAATTCTGTATGGATTTCAGACGATGATCTCGGCTTCTTGGTAGCCTTCACGGTTAAGCCAAGATTATGGTAGTTCAAATCCAAACTAAAGCTAGGATTCCATCGGTTACACAACCAAACACTCTTTTGGACCTCCCATTGTGGGATAAGCCCAACCGCCCAACAGCCCAAGGTGATTAGGAATGGATCACCACAATTGGCGCTGTCTGTGGGGAAATCCTACTATGCTAAAGGTCTAGAGGTGTTGGAGGCAGCAATCGGATAGATGGGTAACATGCAGGTGAGGGGTTGGTGGCATCTGGTGGTAACCAATCCAGGGGCTCATCTCAGGCCCTTAGGTTGGTGGAGCAAGAGTGTAGGAGGGAGCACCACGGCCATGATGGACAAGAGACTTAGGATGACTCGTATGCAACATCATCCCGAGGAGAAAGGATGGTCTTATACGTGATGGAAGGTTCGTACCATAGTGACCGGGACTGTGAGTTGGAAAATTTGCAAAGGTAGGTTAGGGAGTTGGAGTTGGAGGCGAGGAGCGGGCACCGAAGGAGGTCTCTTGAGGGGTTGTCCCATGACCATAACTCGGTAAGCGGTCATATAGGGAGATCATCTCACCAAAGTCACTCACAGTTGTCAAGGAACAGGTCAAACGAGTTTAGAGATAGAAATTTGGTATCACCGAGGAGAGAAAGGGATGGGCGCCCTGTTAAGGACATATTTTTATGTAATTGGCATATCCTTTGACAAAACACACTTTACTTGTATTTGGGTAAATCTAAGTAGGTTCAAGATGATCATTACAAGTGGTTACATTGAAGACATGAAGATTACTTAAGAACAGCTCAAGAAAAGTAAAATCTGCAAGTCTCGATACCTCCTCGACAGAAGCTCAATCTGTCGAGATTCATTAAAGCTCGACATATGTCTCAATCTATCGAGCTTACGGGATTCAGACTATAGCCAGCAACGTTTTTATTCTAAAAAGGCTATTTGTTAATGGATTTGTATAATCCTTATAGGACTAGGAAAACCCATAAACAAATAGGTTTGTATAATCCTTATTGTACTAGGAAAGCCCAAGGTTTGTGTAAACCTATTTGGAATAGGAGAGCCCATTAAGCTCCTATTTAAAGGAGGTGGAAAAAGAAAAACCCTAACCCTAGAGAGCTTTATAAGGTTTTCTTTTTGAAACCCTAGCCTCCTCCTACAAAAGAAAGAGTTCTTGCTGCGTTTCTTGTACGCCTTTGGGTTCTGTAACCAAGCAAAGTCTCTTGCACCAACATTGAAGATCTTATTGGTGTTTCTATGTGAAGCTGCTGCAAATCAACTGCAACAATCAAAGGGTTGCTGTGGAGTTAGTCACGTACTTGGATTCGTGCAAAGGAGTAAGCTGCGTATTGGGATCCGCGCATCAGATTGGTTAGTCACGTACTGGGTGCCGTGCATTAAAAGGAGAGATTGTCACTACAAAACAAGTCCAATTGGATATTGGGGTAAGGGTTCAACTATAGGTTGGTATAAGGTACTGGGATTCCTTTACTTGTAATCGCTTGTTGTGATAATAGTGAATTCTCGGGAGTGGTGACCTTAAATTCACCTGGTGGGGTTTTTTGCCGTGTAGGTTTTCCCCATTCGTAAACAAATCACCGTGTCAATTTAATTTCCGCTGCATACTTAGTTTAATTGGTGATTTGTTTGTGCTACCATGCATCTTGCATATTAATTTGATTAATTAATAAACCTGGCTAATTAATCAATTAATTTATCATAAAGGGTCAATACATTCTTGGCCTATCACGCCCAAATGCCACCATGAACTCCATGGGCCGAGCACTAAGGAGGATAGCCCGATCACCTTTTTCCGAGGAAATAGAATGCACCGAGATGCCAAGACACTTCACTCACCAGCCGTTCACCTGTTACAATGGCAAAACGAACCCAGTGGTGCACGTAAGTCATTTCACCAAACTTATGGCTTTTTATTCTCGAAATGATGGGCTTCTGTGCAAGGTGTTCCCTTCTAGTCTCAACCCCACGACGATGAGATGGTTCAACAGTCTGAAGAAGGGGTCCATCCACAGCTTTTTCAAGTTCAACCAAGCCTTTAGAGCCAGGTTTGTGACTTGTAGCCAAGAATAGCAGCCTATTAAAGCACTATTATTGATGGCCACGGGGAGTGAGGAGACCCTCCGGTCCTACTTGAATAGGTATTGGGAGCTGTATAATGAGATCAGGGGAGACAATAAACATGTGGCTGCGAGCACTTTCAAATTGGAGCTATCCCTTCATTTCAAACTGAGAGACTCCTTGACTATGTAGCCTCCTGAGAACATGCACCAACTGGTAAGGCGCATAGAAGAACATAAGAGACTGGAGGACAATAGGCTACAAAATAAAGGGAAGGCCCCTGCTACATTTCAGTACTAGAAGGAGTCTCGAATTGTGGGCTTTCAACAAAGGCCCAGAAGGAAGGTTGGTGCGCAAAACCCCGTTAGCAGAGCAGAAGGGGTGAACATTGCTTTTAAAGAGCCTGTGCATAAAATCCTAGAGAAGATTAAGCATGAGCCTTATTTTTGCTGGCTTGGTAAAATGAGCGAAGATTCAGCCAGGAGGAACCAAAATCTGTACTACACTTATTACCAAGAAAAAGGGGCATACCACTATGCAGTGCAGAATGTTCAATGATTATTTTGGAACAGTTGGTCTAAGCGGGGCATTTAAGGGAGTATGTGTTCGGTCAAGGGGAAAGTGCTATAGGACAAGTGTTAGGAAGCTAAGGAGGAACAATACCACCTCCCCTTGGCATGATCGAAGTCATACATGCCGCATCGATTGGAGTCAGTACTAGCTGCCAAAGGGGGATACTTAGCATAACTCCTCAGTAGGAACTGGAGGTAGTTGACCGTCTTGGGAAAAGGTAGCTTTTGATGACAATGATCATGAGGGAACAACTCAATCGCATGACGACGCGCTAGTTATGACCCTTAGGATTGGAGGGTTCCTCGTGAAGAGGGTTATAATTGACCAGGGGAGTGGGGTGGAGATCATGTACCCTAATTTGTATAAGGGAATGGGTTTGAGGGATGAAAACCTCACCAAGTATGATACCCCATTAGTGGGATTCGATAGGAAGATGGTTATGCTCGTAGGACAGATCAAGCTCCCTGTAGTGACAGAAGGGAAGGAGGTGATGGTGAATTTTATAGTGGTTCATGCATTCTCGCCATACATGGCAATCTTGGCACGACCGTGGATCCATGCCATGAAGGTTGTGCCGTCTACGCTGTACTTGAATGTGAAGTTCCTGACCGAATAAGGAATAGTAATGGTAAGGGTAGACTAGATTGTAGCTCAGCAATGCTTGGTGGCTGCGATCAATCACGAGATCAAGCAGAAGGATGAGGTAGAATCAAACCCCTTATAGCAATCACAGAGCCCTAAGCATTCCAATGGGGCTGAAAGTGCATAGGAGATGGATGAAGTCCGCATTTTATCTTATGAAGATAGGTACTTTTAGGTAGGTAAGAGCTTTCCAACAAAGGATCAAGTGAAAGTACTGTTGTCACTAGTACAGAACTTAGATGTCTTCGCATGGAGCCCATACGAGGTGCCCGGCGTAAACCAGGAGTTTATAGTGCATAGGCTAAACATGGACCCCTTGTATCGCCCTAAGAAGGAAAAGCCGAGGAGGTCAGCTAAACCTCACATGGAAGCCGTGAAAGAGGAAGTGGAGAAGTTGAAGCAAGCTGGGGCCATAAGAGAAGTATTCTTCCCACACTGGTTGGCCAACACGATGGTGGTGAAAAAGAAGAATGGGAAGTGGAGGGTTTGTATCGATTTTACAAATCTGAACAGAGCATGTCCCAAGGACCCCTTCCTTGTCTCGAAGATTGACCAATTGGTGGACACTATGTACAGCTATCCAAGGATGAGTTATTTAGACGCCTTCCAAGGATATCACCAAATCGCCCTAGCTCCCGAAGACCAGGAGAAGATGTCCTTCTTCTCTCTAGATGGTAATTACCACTACATGGTTATGCCTTTTGGTATGAAGAATGCCAGGGCAACTTACTAGTGAATGGTGACACGGATGTTTAGGCCACAGATCGATAAAACAATGGAAGTGTATATTGACTACATGGTAGTCAAGAGTAAGAAGTCGGAAGAGCACGCGTTAGATTTGAAAGAGGTATTTGAGATATTAAGGCACCACAAATTATGCCTCAATGTTTCTAAGTGTGTGTTTAGGGTAGGATCTGGGAAGTTCCTTGGTTACATGATAACATGCCGAGGAATCGAGGTCAACCCCGACTAGATCAGTGCAATCCAACAACTCAATCCGCCGAGGAACTCGATGGAAGTACAAAAGCTCACAGGAATGATAGCAGCCCTAAATCGGTTTGTATTCTAGCCTAAAGCCTTTTGCACAGTGGGGGATAGATATCATGGGCCTTTTTTTCCGAGGGTTATGGGGAACAGGAGATTTGTAACAGTGGCGACTGACTACTTTTCTAAGTGGGTAGAGGCTGAGGCCTTAGTGAATATCTGTGATGTCGACATGAAGAAATTTGTTTAGAAGAACATTATGACTCGATTTGGAGTACTAGAGATGTTGATCTCGGATAACGGACTGTAGTTTGACAGCAAGGCCTTTAGAAAGTACTACGGTGACCTTGGGATTAAGAACATGTATTCTATGCCGGCATATCCTCAGAGCAACGGTCAAGCTGAGGCCACCAACAAGACTATCGTAAATGGGCTAAAAAAGAGGCTGGAGAGCACTAAGGGGATATGGGCCGAGGAACTCCCCAACGTGCTATAGGCCTACCGAACTACTCCTAGAAGATCCACAAGCAAAACTCCTTTTTCCATGATTTATGGGATCACCGAGGCAGTGATACCAATAGAGATTGGCTTACTGAGTATGAGAACCACAAGCTTCTCTTTGAACAAGAATGAACTGCTCATGGCCGAGCAATTGGACCTTGTAGAAGAAAACAAGGAAATAGTGTCCATCCGATTGGCTGACTACCAGCATAAGCTATCTAGAGGGTATGATAGAAATGTAAAGCCACGAGAGTTCATTGCTGGAGACCTAGTCTTGCGAAGAGTACTTGGGAGCATGAAGGAGTTGAGTTTGGGAAAACTAGCCTCGATCTGGGAAGGCTCGTACCGCGTAACTGGCGTGGCCAGGATTGGGGTTTATTGTTGGGGTTTATGCCCTAAAATCCAATTTATTGGCATGTCATAAATAATTAAACTGTTTAATTATATGAGACTATCTATAAATGAACTAATGGGACATTATCTTAGTCTATGAGATGCATAGTATGTGATTTATGTGAAAAGTCACAGAAGATATAAATCGCAAGTTCTTTGTAAACTCAGAATATTAGTTCGTAGTCGGTGATGAAATTGGGCATTTCATCTGCGAAGACTGTAACACATCAACTAAGATGATTTGTCTTGATCATGGAAATGGAGACTTCTAGTTGATATGTTGATATGTTTTAAGAGTTAATACATATTGAACTGGACCGCTGTGAGATTTATTATTCTCCTAACGACTCTCAAATGAATAATAAATCTCACGACTTCTATTTACATCAACTCTAAATCCTGAGAGAATAATGGACCTGATCATGAGATGTAGGTTACTTTGATATATCAAGAGTAAGATCTATAAGTCACGGTCAAAACCTCAGTATATTGGGCAGCCGCATTTAATGTTGATGGAACATATATTCTCAAGATGGAATTCATAATTTCTTAACGGAGATATAAAATATTCCATTGAGATAAGTTTAATGGGTTTGGTTATTTAGAGTGTTGGGCCTAACCACTTTAGTAAACCACTTTAGTAAGGAGTTACTAAAGTATATATTTATGAAATTGGATTTCATAAATATATGATGAATAACGTAAAAGATTAAACTGGGTAGTCAATGATTAAGATGTAGTAATCTTCAAAGTGGCAGTCTATATTCATGACTTTGTATTACTACGAATATTTTAATGAAGGGGTTGCATGTATAATAAAGTCTTTTTGATATAATTTATTAATAAGGCCTAGAGTGTAATTATATTCTTATAGTGGTATTGAATATAATTAATGGTAACTTTGGACTTGTCAAGAGTTGACAGAAAAGCCCAAGGCCCATTAGAGCTAGAGTCTTATTTGTTCCCTTTTGGTCCCACTCTAAGCCACATATTAGAGCCCAATTGGAATGGCCCAAAAGGCTAGACCAATTAGATAATCAGTTGTATATAAGGAGAGAAACATACAGAATTTCAAAGTGCTTTTCATAAGGTTAAGATGAAGTTTTTCATAAGACTTTCATAGTGGTTTTCATTAAGATCACATAAGGAATAAAATGGTTTGTATGTGAGTGTTGGACACTCTCCTATTCTCTCATTGGAAACTGATTGAGAGACCACACTTCTTGGGCATCAAGTGGAATTGGAGTGAAGATTAAAAGTGTTCCCAAGTACTTCTAATATTTTGGTTTTGAATTTCACAGCACCAAAGTACACTTTCTTGTTCTTAAATTCTAAAATTTACATAATACATGTTATCAATTGCGAATGAAGTAGATCTGTTTATTTTCCGCTGCGTATGTTTTGTATGCGTTACAAACATGTATTTTTCCAACAAATGGTATCAAAGCGGTCTTCAATTTCGAATCTGTATAACATGTTTTATGATTTTTGGAATTAGAGATAATAATTTCATAATGTTAGAAAATTTTATATTTGATTTTCTACATGGTTGTTGAAACTATGATTTGAAGAAAACTGATATTGATGTTATGATATTGTTTAAATTTGAATTTAAGTATGTTAAATTGAACTTTAAGGCTATAGCATCAATGGAATTTAGTTTTGACATCAATCTCTGTCTATCATGTTCATATGATAGTTGTTTGTTCATGAAAAACGATAAAAAAAAACTGCCTTTGAAAAATTCTGGAAATTCAAAATTCACGAAGATCGATCGATCGAGGAGTTGTCGAGAATCGATCGAGCATCCAGACTATTTCTCGATCGATCGAGATACACGTTCGATCGATCGAGGAGCTATCGAGCATCGATCGAGAACCTTGAATTCAGAATTTTTCTAAGTGTTTTTTCACATAATTAAAGAGTAATGCTATGTGTGATTAGATTACACATTGTTCTAACTAAAAGACCTAATGAGATCAAAGATATTAGTTAAATAGAACTCTTAGTCCTAAATAGTTTGGGACTTGTCTTTTAAGAAACATTCTAATGAGATTAGAATTGTTGTATGATTGAAAGCTCTTAATTTATTTTAATTAGAAGTTTTAATGAGATTAAAGCTTAATTAAAAGGTATATAGTTTCTAATGAGATTAGAACTTTTTATTTAGTAAATTAAGGATAGAGTTCTATATAAACTAATTTTTGATTCATTATTGTTTAAGGAATCCTAAATAGTTTAGGACTTCCATTTTAGTTAGAGATTCTAATAAGATTAGATTCTTCAACAAGTGCAAGGTTATTAGTTGTGATGGGATCACAATTATTTAAGAAAAACCCAATATAACGAGTGGGAGTATTGAAATAACCCTTTTGTTAAGTTTATTGTAATGTGAATAGATACCTTGTCTTGACTTTGAGTCTTGCATTCCATGCAGAGGGTATTTACTTCACGGAGTACAAGGTTAAACCTCTTTGTGATTGCGCGAATGTTCGTTATGCTATTGTGACGTGACTTAGTTACATCACATTGAATTTAAACAATTAAACACATTTAATGTGTAGGGTTACAATTGTGATTAGATCACAATGATTTCATGAAAATCCACTTGTTTTAAAATTTCTAGTGGGAGAGAGATACAAGGGTTGGATCTCACGACCTCTATTGTCGGTTCATAGTGGTGTGGGGTAAGCACCTCGTCTTGGCCTCGAGCCTTGTGTTCCTTGCGGAGGGTGTTTATTTCATGGTACTACAAGTTTGAACTTCCCGGTTTATAGTAGTGTGGGTAAGCACCTCGTCTTGGCCTCGAGCCTTGCGTTCCATGCGGAGGGTGTTTTGCATCATGGTACGACAAGATTAAACCTTACAATGGTAGAGTTATGTGGCTACACATGGTTCTAGGCAATGGTGTACACTAGACTAAGTTTGATAGTACCCTCTATGCTAAGTTCTTGCTATTATTACTTAGAGGCCAAAGGAAGAGTGGCAAATTATTTTTGTTTGGTAAGAGTTACCATGATAGCATTAATAATGATAATAATTCTTGCCTGATCATAGTGATTGATATTCACTCTATGCTGAGGAATATTAATTGCGGAATTAGGTTGTCGTTGCTCCTAGTATAGTATGTTTTTCGGTTCACATACTATATGGTTATGGATGCAAAATATAATGTCCCTGTAATTATGTTCATAGTCTCAAAATAAAGTTGTCATAAATTTTGTCCTCTAGCTACTATTTTAAATGAATCACATTAACTAAAAAATAATTTTGGACATGGTGCTTAAAGGAGCTAAAGTACATAAATATGTTTTGGTTTAGCATTGTCATAATTTCCTATGCATGATACATTGATGGAAGATAGCTTATGATGTGATCATAGTCTCCATTGAAATGCTAAAATGTTTCATTGGCTTCTATCTCAATTGTGTTACAGCATGAGATGCAAGAGATAGTACAAGACTTAGACTTTATATTAAGTCTAAATGAGAGTTTTGGTATGAATCATATTGAGTGCTAAGAAAAGCTTAAGGAGTTCCAATTCTATTTCATTTTATGAAAATATTTTATTTTTAAATGAATTGGAATTCTTGGATGTAGAGATTAAATGTTAATCTCATATGGATATGATCCACAAGTCCTTGTTAGAATCATTTGATCAATTCAAATTGTTTTTGAAAATAAGTAAATTCTTTTTATATTATCTGAATTGATAAGTGAGTTCTACGCAAAGGAAGACATCCTAAAAGCTAAAACTAGAATCAATATGATTTATTTCAAATTCTTAGCCTAGACCGAAAGGTAAGGTGATAAGAAGAGGAATTATAATACCAAACAGTTGGACAAGCTAGTTGTCCTAGTAGTTGCCAAAAAGGAAATTAGACTCAAAAGTATAACAAAAAGGAAAGTGTTTCCATTTTGGTAAAGCTAAGCATTGTCCATAATTGTTTTTTAGATGGAAATTTACATGTTTTACCTTTTAAAGAGAAAGTTTCCATCCTTTGGTTTTGTATGTTTTGGAACTTATGTCTAGATCTTATTAATCTAAATGGTATTCAAGATTGGTGAAAGATGGGCTTTTAGAACCATTATTTTGTTATAATCCCAGTCTATGAATTCTATTTAGAGGATAATACAATCTAGGGCTTCTTTATTGTAAAGGAATATAGTTTCAATGACTTCTTTAAGTTAGTGCATACATGAAGGAGGAATAAGACTCTTTTAGAAATAGTAAAGTACATGATAAATATTTCCATTTGCTTATTTCTTTGGAGATATACTCTATGTATTACTGTATATTTTCTAAAATTGATTTCAAAAGTTTGTTCCTAGGACATTTGTCAAATTGTGGAATGGGTAAAAACCTAGTATATGATACTTCCACTTTTGGAGATGTCCAGCACTTGTGCTAGAAAGGAAGTCTGACAAATTGAAATCAAAAGGTAGAAAAATGTGTGTTTATGATGGGTATCCAAAAGGAATTGCAGAAGATTATTTTGGTAGTCATAAAAATGACAAGGTGTTTGTAAAGTACAAATACAAAGTTTCTAGATTATGACTATGTGAATAATCTTAAAGCAAAACGTAGAATTATTCTAGAAGGAAAATGTTAGAATTTGTTGTAAGACAACTATAAAATACATTTAGAAATGAGATGGTTGTATTAGATACACCACAAGGCATTATTCTAGATATATAGCTAGTACACCGGTACAATATCGTAGTGGGAGGATTGTCAATTACCAAATAAATTCATACTTTTGGAATAAACTTTTGAAGTCATTCCACAAGGATATGAATTTGATCCTCGATCCTACGTAAAGGCAATAGATGATATGAATATGGATTACTGGATCAAGGATATGTGAATAGAATTAGATTTTATTCAAAGTCTAGAACTTGTAGAGGCGCCTAGTGGCATTAAGCCTATTGTTCTCAAATAGGTCTACAAGAAAAATGAGATTGATAGATTTAAAGGTGCAAACCTTCAAAGTCAAGACTAGTGATGAAAAGATTTATTTAGAAAGAAATGGTTCGACTATGAAAAGATTTTTTCACCAATAGTCAAGTTTGACTCTATCTAGATTCTCTTATCCATTATATTTCATTTGGATGAAATATGGCAAATGGATATCAAGAAAGCTTCTTTTAGTAGCAATCTTGAGGAAGACATCTATATGATGTAACTAGACTTGTTCATAGCAAAGAACTAGTAGTGTTTAGTATGCAAGTTGCTTAAATTCCATTTATGGACTAAAGCAAGCATCTGAATCATAAAATATCATCTTTGATCAAGAAATCAAATTGTTTGATTTTGATCAAGTATTAAAAGGCCTTAGGTGTATATAAAGCTATATAGAATAATAATTTTCTTAATGTATGTTGATGACATTCTAATCATTTAGAATGATGTAGAGTTATTGTCATCAATAGAGTTTTTGTTGTCTAGTCCAGTTTGATATAAAGTACTTGGGAAAGACTAGTCACATCCTAAGAATTAAACTTTGTTAAAATTCAGAAATTAGGATGTTGGGTCTATCTCAAACTGCTTAAATAGATTAGATTCTAGCCAAGTATAGCATGTAATACTTCAAGAAAGGATTCTTTCCTTTTAAGTATGAAGTTCTTTTATAAAGGACTATAGTCCTAAAACATATAAAAGGAGGAGCATATTAAGATGGTTCCTAATACCAAATTAATAGGAAGTCTTTATGCTATGCTAAATACTAGGCTAAAATATCTATTTTGCGGTGGGTATGGTAAGCAAATATCAATTGAATCAAAGATCACTTAATTTAGTAGGAGTAAAGCATATACTCAAATATTTTAGGGGAATGAGGGATTATATGCTTGTCCACAAAAGTGAGGTTTTGATAATTACTGGATGTACAAATACTGACTTGTAGTTTGATTGTGATTCATGAAGTTGGATTTCAAGATATGTGTTCATCCTAGGTGGTGAAGATACACATTAAGTAAATAATATCTCATTAGAGAGATATGAGTACTTGAAAAGGGAAGGGAACCATCTCTCTACCTGGACTGCCAGACATTACAAATATGTTGTATGTAGAAGATCTGAGGGTGAACTTGTTGATCATAAGTTAGATATGTGATCAAGACTTCATGGTGCTGTTCTCAAAAGGGAAATGCCTTGTGTTGAATGAGTCTAGGGAGAAACTCATGAGCGAAGTCTGCACTCTGGATAACTTCTATGGATTGGTACCTGATGCTGATATTATGCGCAATAGTATTTGTTTGCCAAATGATGACCTATGGCACCAAAGGATGGGACATGCTAGCTACAAACATCTATCAATTGTAAGCAAGAATCAGTGTTGGGAATACCAAAGCTCAGCAGGGTTAGCAATGTTGTGTGTGGACCGTGTCAGCTTGGGAAACAGACGAAAGCAAAACATCCAAGCACTTAGACATCAGCTACATCTAGACCTTTGGAGCTACTACATCTGGATCTCATGGGTCCAACTAGAATTGAATCTCTTGGAGGAAAGAGATACATCATAGTTGTAGTAGATGATTTCACCATGTATACTTGGGTCATTCTCCTAAGATCCAAGTCAGATGCTTTTGAGCATATTGAACCTTTGTGTACAAGACTGCAAAATGAAAAGAACATGAAGATTGATCGAATTCACAGTGATCATGGTAAAGAATTTGAGAACTCATACATGGAATCCTTTTGCACTAGATCTGGTATATCTTAAGAATTCTCTACTCCTAGCATTCCTCAGCAAAATGGTGTAGTAGAAAGAAAGAACAGAGTCATTCATGAGATGGCTAGAGCCATGTTACACAATAAAGATGTGGCCAGAAATTTATGGGGAGAAGTAGTCAACACCGCATGTCATACGATTAACAAGGTATGTTTCAGACCCGGTACAAAGAACACTCCCTATGAATTGTGGAAGGGAAGAAAGCCAAATGTGAAGTATTTCAAAATCTTTGGAAGTACTTGTTTCATCCTCAAGGATAGAGAGAATATGGGAAAGTTTGACTCCCGAAGCGATGAAGGAATATTTTTGGGATATTCCTCCACAAGCAAAGCTTATCGAGTGTACAACAAAAGAACTAAGAAGGTGATGGAAACAGTCAATGTTGTTATTGATGAAGCTTCAAACTCTGGTTTTGAGAAAAGCAGTGAGGAAATACCTAAGGAAATTCTTCCTTCAGAACCTAAGGATGTTCAAGAAGAAGTTGATCAAGAGCCCGTTTCTCCAAGTACTTCAAGTGTTGTAGAAGTCTTCACAGATATTCCTACATCACCTGAGTCTGAATCTCATGAAGAGAAAGGACCTTCCTCAAGGATCAAACTGAATCACCCTCCTGAAGTTATTGTGAACCCACCAAGGTTGAGGACGCTCTCCAGGATGAAAACTGGGTTGAGGCCATGCATGATGAGCTGCTCCAGTTTCAAAGGAATGATGTCTGGACCCTAGTACTTAGACCGGAAAGAGAGCACATCATTGGCACAAAATGGATATTCCGAAATAAAACTAATGAGGAGGGAAATGTGATCCGCAACAAGGCTCGTCTAGTGGCCCAAGGATACTCTCAAGTGGAAGGAGTAGATTTTGATGAAATATTTGCTCTTGTAGCTCGTATGGAATCCATTAGGGTTCTCCTAGCCTTAGCTTGTCACTTGAAGTTCAAGCTTTACCAAATGGATGTAAAGACTGCATTCTTGAATGGGTTTCTTAAAGAAGATGTCTATGTTGCTCAGCCTAAAGGATTCATTGATTCACACTTTCTGGATCATGTGTTATACCTCAAGAAGGCTCTCTATGGACTAAAGCAAGCACCCAGAGCTTGGTATGACCGGCTTACACATTACTTGGTCTCATATGGTTTCACAAGAGGACAAGCTGATCAAACTCTCTTTATCAAAAGGGAGAATGGCGAGTTGATAGTCGCTCAAGTCTATGTTGATGATATCATCTTTAGGTCTACAAAGGATGAACTTGCTCATAACTTTTCAAAGCTTATGCAAGCCGAGTTTGAGATGAGCATGATTGTAGAGTTGAATCACTTCCTTGGATTACAGATTCGTCAACAAGAGTTAGGTATATTCATATCTCAATCTAAATATGCCAAGAATATTGTGAAAAAGTTTGGTTTGGAATCTGCTAGTCTTGTTGGAACTCCCATGAGCCCAAATGTTAAACTCACTGTTGATTTGTTAGGGAAAAATGTTGATTCTTCTTTATATAGAAGCATGATAGGTAGTCTCCTTTACCTTACTGCTAGTAGACCTGACATTAGTTACAGTGTAGGAGTGTGTGCTAGATATCAGGCTAACCCCAAAGAGTCTCATATGACTGCTTTAAAAAGAATCATAAAATATGTCAAATCCACTGCCGATTTCGGTGTGTGGTATAGCAAGGACACCAATGATGTCTTAACTGGGTATTCTGATACAGACTGGGCTGGGAATGCTGATGATAGAAAAAGTACTTTGAGGGGTTGTTTTTATGTGGGTAATAATCTTGTCTCCTGGATGAGTAAGAAGCAGAATTCCATCTCATTATCCACAGCTAAGGTCGAATACATTGCTGTCGGTAGCTGTTGCACCCAACTTCTATGGATGCAAAAACTTCTGTGGATGCAAAAACTCCTCCTTGATTATGGTATTCGTCAAGAACATCTTACCATTTATTGTGACAATACTAGTGCCATTAACATCTCTAAAAATCCTGTTCAACATTCTTGAACTAAACATATTGAGATACGACACCACTTCATCCGGGAGCTTGTCAAAAATGGCAGACTCACTCTTGAGTTTATCCACACTGATGATCAGAAGGCTGATTTGTTCACTAAGCCTCTTGATAGCAAACGGTTTAAATTCCTATGCCAAAACATTGGTGTAATCTTCATAGAGTGATCTCTCCTCTTTCTCATCCTTTCTCATGCATTTGCATCTAGTTTTATGCTTTGTTTTGTTTAACATGTTCTTGTTTGTTTGTTTTCAATTTTACTTTATTTTGTTTTTCATAAAAATAAAATAAAAAATTGAAAAATCAGAAATATACAAAAACAGTGTGTGTTTTGTATATATTGGTACTTGTGTACCATGGATGGCCATTGAAACAAAGTTTCTTAACTTTGTATCTCTTGTAGCTTAGATGAGCATCTCAATGCACAACTAAGAAAGTGAGCTTTGTGGCTCATGTTTGTGATGAGTACGATTAAGTGATCTTTTATACTTAACACTCATATCACTCTTTTTGACGGGAAGGACTAAAAAATCCTAAGAGAAAGGCATAAATAACCATCTCACCACTAAAGCCCGCCAATCATGAATAACATCTGTGTGCTTTGGCATAGCAAAATTGTGATGTTTAAGCTTACATAATTGGGTATTTCTTCTCTCTCTCTTATATACCCATGCATGATATGCTCAAAAAGAAAAATATGCAAAGAAAATCAAAAGCAAAAAGAATTAAAATGCTTTTAAATGTGGTTGCAAGTGTGTTTCTAGGAGATGTGGGAATTATAGGATGTACCTCGAAGGTGATAGTCCCCATCAAGCAGTTATGATTATGTGTGAGTGTATTTGATTTTCTCATATCTCAAATTGTCATAATATGAGACACTTATGCACTCTTGCTATGTTATCACACACAACACGCAAATTCTTTACTACTTTTGATACATGTGCAAGTACAATGTGATTTGGCCATCATAAGGAATACATGTGTTAACATATGCTCACTAAAATGTCTTAACTTGTTTTTAAAATATAAAATTGGTTAGACTTGTTTAGTGTGTGTGTGTGTGTGTGTTTTGGATCTTGAATGCTTTGCATATATGTTGAGAGATGTTTTGAGAGCTTAATATGTTGATTGGATCTATGTTTGAGTAGCTTGCTTGTTGCATTCATCTCTTTGTGTTTTTCCTCCTTGAAAATCTCCTTTTCTTCAAGCTTGACAGCTTCTCGACAGATCCTTGATAGATTCTCTTCTATCGAGCCCCTCATTCTTCTTGTCTCCACCGATCTTATCGCAATCTTGATCCATCGAGGTTTCTGGGTTTCTTCTCGATAGATGCTTGACAGCTTCTTCGAACCATCGAGAAAATTTCTGTCTGGCCGATAGATTCTCAACAGCTTCTCGATCCATCGAGGTATTTTTTTCCGTCGACAGATATCTCGATCCATCAAGCTACGATTTCTATTTAAGGTTAGAGCACAAATCAGATTTCATTTCTTCTTCTCTCTCTCGACAAAAAACCTTTTTCTCTCACCCCAAACACTTCTCTCTCACTCAAAACCTTCTACCCTTGTGCTTGTTGGCCTATATCAGGATTGAAACACTTGGTAAGTGTTATAATCTTCTCTCTTTTCATGCATCCATGCATTTTAGACCTAGGTTTTGGGGTTTTTGAGTGTTTCTTGAAATTTTTGGGTTGGGCTTTGTGAAATTGTCATTATATGCTCATGCATTGCATTCTCATTGCATTTTAACAATGTTTCATGCATTTAGATTTGTGCTGGTAGGTTTGGATTGGGTTTTACCCATGATGCAAGTTATATTTTGCACGTCACATGTTCATGCATATTTCATGCATACGTATCCTTTCATGTCTCTATTTCTGGTTGTGATGTTTTTTTCTCTCTTTCTCTCTCTCTCTCTCTCTCTCTCTCTCTCTCAGATAGACTGCGCATGGCACCTAAGCGCAAATCCACTCCGGCTCAGAACCCTCTTGGTTCTGAGTCTTCTTCTTCTGATCCTCCCGTTCCCCCTCTTCAGAAATGTGGCATTCATTCGGAGCGCCGTGTTGTTTTGTCGAACTTTGCTGACACTCCTTTCCTTGCGGTCATTCGGACTCGGGGCTAGGAATCTCTTTGTGAGAGACCCTTGAGGTGTCCCATCATGTTTATACAGGAGTTTTACTCCAATATACACGGTATTAATACCTCTATACCTTGGTTTGCCATGACATTTCGAGGTACACATATCGTAGTTACCCTAGATCTTATATCTGAGGTACTACATGTTCCGAGGGTAGCGCATCCTAACTACCCCGGCTGTGATCTTCTTTGGACTGTGTCTAGAAATGAGCTTCTATCTCATTTTTGTGAGACGCCTTCCACATGGGATGGGAAGCAAAACACCCCATGCTCGGGCTTTGCAAAAGGTCCGAGATTCCTTAACATGGTGATAACTTTTGTTCTTACTCCACTGTCTCACTATAACTCTATCACCAAGCCTCGTGCTCACTTTCTTTTGTCCCTCTTAAAGGACCTTTCCATAGACTTCCCCTCTCACTTCATCACTTCTATCCTTGATGTCTATCAGGATACAACGACCCGTTGTAAGCTCATCTTTCCTTTGGCTATCACACAGATCCTTCACCATTTTTCCATCCCCATTCTTGATTCTTCTTACTATACCACCATGGGTGCCATTAACATTGGTTCTGTTCGACGGAGCGAGGCCCAGCTTCGACGAAGCGGCCATGTGTGGAGTTTACTGGTCCTGCAACTTCAGCTGTTCCTTCCACCTCTGCTTCTTCTTCCTCAACTAATGATGTGACCTTCGAGGCTATCATGGCGCAGCTTCAGCGCATGGATGCTCGCCTTGACACTCTTTCTGATGAGTTGTGTCAGGTGAACACCCATGTTGGGCGTATAGCACGACAATAGGCTCGCCTTGGTGGCTTCGCTCCTTCTCTGTCTCCCTCTCTAGAGGCTTCAGCAGATGAGGATGGTGAGG